>OU342744.1:71517247-71824229 GCA_910589775.1 Avena eriantha | reverse complement strand
CGTTGTAAATTGACCTGAACTCCAAATCTGTGGGCAATAGCTCACGAACACAGCTATAAAATGTGAAAACTACGAGTTTATGGTCATAATTCTAAAACATGTATCGAGTCTTAGGTCGTTCTAAATCGCCCTACGACCAAAAATATATGGGCAATAGCTCATGAAAACAACCATCAAGTAGAAAAATGACGAGTTTTTGGTCATAACTCTCAAACATGTATCCGAGTCTTATGGTTATTCAAAATCTCCTAGAACCCAAAAACTATGGGCAATAGCTCATGAAACGGCCATGAAGCTTGAAAACGACATATTTTTGGTCATAACTCTCAAGCATGTATCAGCTCTACGGTCTTTGTAAATCGCCCTAGAACCCCAAACTATGGGCAAATAGCTCACGAACACAGCTATAAACGTGTAAAACTACGAGTTCATGGTCATAATTCTAAAACATGTATCGGGTCTGAAGGTCGTTCAGAATCGCCGTACAACCACAAAACAATGGGCAATAGCTTATTAAAAATAGCCATAAAATAGAAAAACGACGAGTTTTTGGTCATAACTCTCAAACATTTATCGAGTGTTATGGTCGTTCAAAATAGCCCTAGAAACCCCAAAACTATGGGCCAATAGCTCATGAAAACGGCCATGAAGCTTGAAAACGACCTATTTTGGTCATAACTCTCAAGCATGTATCAGCTCTTAGGTCGTTGTAAATCGCCCTAGAACCCCAAAAACTATGGGCAATAGCTCATGAAACAGCCATAAAATGTGAAAACTACAAGTTTTAGATCATATCTCTCAAACATGTATCAAGTTTTACTATCGTTTGTAAATTGACCTGAACTCCAAATCTGTGGGCAATAGCTCACGAACACAGCTATAAAACGTGAAAAACTACAAGTTTATGGTCATAATTCTAAAACATGTATCGGGTCTTAAGGTCGTTCAGAATCGCCCTACAACCACAAAACTATGGGCAATAGCTCATGAAAAATAGCCATAAAATAGAAAAAAGGACGAGTTTTTGGTCATAACTCTCAAACATGTATCGAGTGTTATGGTCGTTCAAAATATCCCTAGAACCCCAAAACTATGGACAATAGCTCATGAAAACGGCCATGAAGCTTGAAAACGACCTATTTTTGGTCATAACTCTCAAGCATGTATCAGCTCTTACGGTCGTTGTAAATCGCCCTAGAACCCCAACACTACTGGGCAATAGCTCATGAAAACAGCCATAAAATGTGAAAGCTACAAGTTTTAGATCATATCTCTCAAACATGTATCAAGTTTTACTATCGTTGTAAATTGACCTGAACTCCAAATCTGTGGGCAATAGCTCACGAACACAGCTATAAAACGTGAAAAACTACGAAGTTTATGGTCATAATTCTAAAACATGTATCGGATTTAAGGTCGTTCAGAATCGCCCTACAACCACAAAACTATGGGCCAATAGCTCATGAAAAATAGCCATAAAATAGAAAAACGGACGAGTTTTTGGTCATAACTCTCAAACATGTATCGAGTGTTATGGTCGTTCAAAATATCCCTAGAACCCCAAAACTATGGACAATAGCTCATGAAAAACGGCCATGAAGCTTGAAAACGACCTATTTTGGTCATAACTCTCAAGCATGTATCAGCTCTTACGGTCGTTGTAAATCGCCCCTGGAACCCCAAAACTATGGCCAATAGCTCATGAAAACAGCCATAAAATGTGAAAGCCACTTGTTTTAGATCATATTCTCAAACATGTATCAAGTTTTACTATCGTTGTAAATTGACCTGAACTCCAAATCTGTGGGCAATAGCTCACGAACACAGCTATAAAATGTGAAAAACTACGAGTTTATGGTCATAATTCTAAAAACATGTATCGAGTCTTAAGGTCGTTCTAAATCGCCCTACGACCAAAATATATGGCAATAGCTCATGAAAAACAACCATCAAGTAGAAAAATGACGAGTTTTTGGTCATAACTCTCAAACATGTACCGAGTCTTATGGTTATTCAAAATCTCCCTAGAACCCAAAAACTATGGGCAATAGCTCATGAAAACGGCCATGAAGCTTGAAAACGACATATTTTTGGTCATAACTCTCAAGCATGTATCAGCTCTTACGGTCTTTGTAAATCGCCCTAGAACCCCAAAACTATGGGCAATAGCTCACGAACACAGCTATAAAACGTGTAAAACTACGAGTTCATGGTCATAATTCTAAAACATGTATCGGGTCTGAAGGTCGTTCAGAATCGCCGTACAACCCACAAAACTATGGGCAATAGCTTATTAAAAATAGCCATAAAATAGAAAAACGACGAGTTTTTGGTCATAACTCTCAAACATTTATCGAGTGTTATGGTCGTTCAAAATAGCCCTAGAACCCCAAAACTATGGGCAATAGCTCATCAAAACGGCCATGAAGCTTGAAAACGACCTATTTTTGGTCATAACTCTCAAGCATGTATCAGCTCTTATGGTCGTTGTAAATCGCCCTAGAACCCCAAAACTATGGGCAATAGCTCATGAAAACAGCCATAAAATGTGAAAACTACAAGTTTTAGATCATATCTCTCAAACATGTATCAAGTTTTACTATCGTTGTAAATTGACCTGAACTCCAAATCTGTGGGCAATAGCTCACGAACACAGCTATAAAACGTGAAAAACTACAAGTTTATGGTCATAATTCTAAACATGTATTGGCTCTTAAGGTCGTTCAGAATCGCCCTACAACCACAAAACTATGGGCAATAGCTCATGAAAAATAGCCATAAAATAGAAAAACGGCGAGTTTTTGGTCATAACTCTCAAACATGTATCGAGTGTTATGGTCGTTCAAAATATCCCTAGAACCCCAAAACTATGGACAATAGCTCATGAAAACGGCCATGAAGCTTGAAAACGACCTATTTTTGGTCATAACTCTCAAGCATGTATCAGCTCTTACGGTCGTTGTAAATCGCCCTGGAACCCCAAAACTATGGCCAATAGCTCATGAAAACAGCCATAAAATGTGAAAGCCACTTGTTTTAGATCATATCTCTCAAACATGTATCAAGTTTTTACTATCGTTGTAAATTGACCTGAACTCCAAATCTGTGGGCAATAGCTCATGAACACAGCTATAAAACGTGAAAAACTACGAGTTTATGGTCATAATTCTAAAACATGTATCGGGTCTTAAGGTCGTTCAAAATCGCCCTAGAACCACAAAACTATGGCCAATAGCTCATGAAAAATAGCCATAAAATAGAAAAATGACGAGTTTTTGGTCATAACTCTCAAACATTTATCGTGTGTAATGGTCGTTCAAAATCGCCCTAGAACCCCAAAACTATAGGAAATAGCTCATGAAAACGGCCATGAAGCTGGAAAACGACTTGATTTTGGTCATAACTCTCAAGCATGTATCAGCTCTTACGGTCGTTGTAAATCGCCCCGGAACCCCAAAACTACGGGCAATAGCTCATGAAAACAGCCATAAAATGTGAAAGCCACTTGATTTAGATCATATCTCTCAAACATGTATCAAGTTTTACTATCGTTGTAAATTGACCTGAACTCCAAATCTGTGGGCAATAGCTCACGAACACAGCTATAAAACGTGAAAAACTACGAGTTTATGGTCATAATTCTAAAACATGTATCGAGTCTTAAGGTCGTTCTAAATCGCCCTACGACCAAAAAAATATGGGCAATAGCTCATGAAAAATAGCCATAAAATTGAAAAATGACGAGTTTTTGGTCATAACTCTCAAACATTTATCGAGTGTTATGGTCGTTCAAAATCGCCCTAGAAACCCAAAACTATGGGAAATAGCTCATGAAAACGGCCATGAACTTGAAAACGACTTGATTTTGGTCATAACTCTCAAGCATGTATCAGCTCTTACGGTCATTGTAAATCGCCTTTGAACCCCAAAACTATGGGCAATAGCTAATGAAAACAGCCATAAAATGTGAAAACTACGAGTTTTAGATCATCTGTCTCAAACAGGTATCAAGTGTTACTATCGTTGTAAATTGACCTGAACTCCAAATCTGTGGGCAATAGCTCACGAACACAGTTATAAAACGTGAAAAACTACGAGTTTATGGTCATAATTCTAAAACATGTATCGAGTCTTAAGGTCGTTCTAAATCGCCCTACGACCAAAAAAATATGGGCAATAGCTCATGAAAAACAACCATCAAGTAGAAAAATGACGAGTTTTTGGTCATAACTCTCAAACATGTATCGAGTCTTATGGTTATTCAAAATCTCCCTAGAACCCAAAAACTATGGGCAATAGCTAATGGAAACGGCCATGATGCTTGAAAACGACATATTTTTGGTCATAACTCTCAAGCATGTACCAGCTCTTACGGTCTTTGTAAATCGCCCTAGAACCCCAAAACTATGGGCAATAGCTCACGAACACAGCTATAAAACGTGTAAAACTACGAGTTCATGGTCATAATTCTAAAACATGTATCGGGTCTGAAGATCGTTCAGAATCACCGTACAACCACAAAACTATGGGCAATAGCTTATGAAAAATAGCCATAAAATAGAAAAACGACGAGTTTTTGGTCCTAACTCTCAAACATTTATCGAGTGTTATGGTCGTTCAAAATTGCCCTAGAACCCCAAAACTATGGGCAATAGCTCATGAAAACGGCCATGAAGCTTGAAAACGACCTATTTTTGGTCATAACTCTCAAGCATGTATCAGCTCTTATGGTCGTTGTAAATCGCCCTAGAACCCCCAAAACTATTGGCAATAGCACATGAAAACAGCCATAAAATGTGAAAACTACAAGTTTTAGATCATATCGCTCAAACATGTATCAAGTTTTACTATCGTTGTAAATTGACCTGAACTCCATATCTGTGGGCAGTAGCTCACGAACATAGCTATAAAACGTGAAAAACTACGAGTTTATGGTCATAATTCTAAAACATGTATCGGGTCTTAAGGTTGTTCAGAATCGCCCAACAACCACAAAACTATGGGCAATAGCTCATGAAAAATAGCAATAAAATAGAAAAACGACGAGTTTTTGGTCATAACTCTCAAACATGTATCGAGTGTTATGGTCGTTCAAAATAGCCCTAGAACCCCAAAACTATGGACAATAGCTCATGAAAACGGCCATGAAGCTTGAAAACGACCTATTTTTGGTCATAACTCTCAAGCATGTATCAGCTCTTACGGTCGTTGTAAATCGCCCTGGAACCCCAAAACTTTTGCTAATAGCTCATGAAAAGAGCCATAAAATGTGAAAGTCACGAGTTTTAGATCATATCTCTCAAACATGTATCAAGTTTTACTATCGTTGTAAATTGACCTAAACTCCAAATCTGTGGGCAATAGTTCACGAACACAGCTATAAAACGTGAAAACTGCGAGTTTATGGTCATAATTCTAGAACATGTATCGGGTCTTAAGGTCGTTCAAAATCGCCCTACAACCACAAAACTATGGGCAATAGCTCATGAAAAATAGCCATAAAATAGAAAAACGACGAGTTTTTGGTCTTAACTCTCAAACATGTATCGAGTGTTATGGTCGTTCAAAGTATCCCTAGAACCCCGAAACTGGGAAATAGCTCATGAAAACTACCATGAAGCTTGAAAATGACTTGATTTTGGTCATAACTCTCAAGCATGTATCAGCTCTTACGGTCATTGTAAATCGCCTTGGAACCCCAAAACTATGGGCAATAGCTAATGAAAACATCCATAAAATGTGAAAACTACGAGTTTTAGATCATCTGTCTCAAACAGGTATCAAGTTTTACTATCGTTGTAAATTGACCTGAACTCCAAATCTGTGGGCAATAGCTCACGAACACAGCTATAAAATGTGAAAAACTACGAGTTTATGGTCATAATTCTAGAACATGTATCGGGTCTTAAGGTCGTTCAAAATCGCCCTACAACCACAAAACTATGGGCAATAGCTCATGAAAAATAGCCATAAATAGAAAAACGATGAACTTTTGGTCATAACTCTCAAACATGTTTCGAGTGTTATGGTCGTTCAAAGTATCCCTAGAACCCCAAAACTATGGGAAATTGCTCATGAAAACGGCCATGAAGCTTGAAAATGACTTGATTTTGGTCATAACTCTCAAGCATGTATCCGCTCTTACGGTCATTGTAAATCGCCTTGGAACCCCAAAACTATGGGCAATAGCTAATGAAAACATCCATAAAATGTGAAAACTACGAGTTTTAGATCATCTGTCTCAAACAGGTATCAAGTTTTACTACCGTTGTAAATTGACCTGAACTCCAAATCTGTGGGCAATAGCTCACGAACACAACTATAAAATGTGAAAAACTACGAGTTTATGGTCATAATTCTAAAACATGTATCGAGTCTTAAGGTCGTTCTAAATCGCCCTACGACCAAAAATATATGGGCAATAGCTCATATATAACAACCATCAAGTAGAAAAATGACGAGTTTTTGGTCATAACTCTCAAACATGTACCGAGTCTTATGGTTATTCAATATCTCCCTAGAACCCAAAAACTATGGGCAATAGCTAATGAAAACGGCCATGATGCTTGAAAACGACATATTTTTGGTCGTAACTCTCAAGCATGTACCAGCTCTTACGGTCTTTGTAAATCGCCCTAGAAACCCAAAACTATGGGCAATAGCTCACGAACACAGCTATAAAACGTGTAAAACTACGAGTTCATGGTCATAATTCTAAAACATGTATCGGGTCTGAAGGTCGTTCAGAATCGCCGTACAACCACAAAACTATGGGCAATAGCTTATGAAAAATAGCCATAAAATAGAAAAACGACGAGTTTTTGGTCATAACTCTCAAACATTTATCGAGTGTTATGGTCGTTCAAAATTGCCCTAGAACCCCAAAACTATGGCAATAGCTCATGAAAACGGCCATGAAGCTTGAAAACGACCTATTTTTGGTCATAACTCTCAAGCATGTATCAGCTCTTATGGTCGTTGTAAATCGCCCTAGAACCCCAAAACAATTGGCAATAGCACATGAAAACAGCCATAAAATGTAAAACTACAAGTTTTAGATCATATCGCTCAAACATGTATCAAGTTTTACTATCGTTGTAAATTGACCTGAACTCCATATCTGTGGGCAATAGCTCACGAACATAGCTATAAAACGTGAAAAACTACGAGTTTATGGTCATAATTCTAAAACATGTATTGGGTCTTAAGGTCGTTCAAAATCGCCCTACAACCACAAAACTATGGGCAATAGCTCATGAAAAATAGCCATAAAATAGAAAAACGACGAGTTTTTGGTCTTAATCTCAAACATGTATCGAGTGATATGGTCGTTCAAAGTATCCCTAGAACCCCAAAACTGGGAAATAGCTCATGAAAACTACCATGAAGCTTGAAAATGACTTGATTTTGGTCATAACTCTCAAGCATGTATCAGCTCTTACGGTCATTGTAAATCGCCTTGGAACCCCAAAACTATGGGCAATAGCTAATGAAAACATCCATAAAATGTGAAAACTACGAGTTTTAGATCATCTGTCTCAAAAAGGTATCAGGTTTTACTATCGTTGTAAATTGACCTGAACTCCAAATCTGTGGGCAATAGCTCACGAACACAGCTATAAAATGTGAAAAACTACGAGTTTATGGTCATAATTCTAGAACATGTATCGGGTCTTAAGGTCGTTCAAAATCGCCCTACAACCACAAAACTATGGGCAATAGCTCATGAAAAATAGCCATAAAATAGAAAAACGACGAACTTTTGGTCATAACCCTCAAACATGTTTCGAGTGTTATGGTCGTTCAAAGTATCCCTAGAACCCCAAAACTATGGGAAATTGCTCATGAAAACGGCCATGAAGCTTGAAAATGACTTGATTTTGGTCATAACTCTCAAGCATGTATCCGCTCTTACGGTCATTGTAAATCGCCTTGGAACCCCAAAACTATGGGCAATAGCTAATGAAAACATCCATAAAATGTGAAAACTACGAGTTTTAGATCATCTGTCTCAAACAGGTATCAAGTTTTACTACCGTTGTAAATTGACCAGAACTCCAAATCTGTGGGCAATAGCTCACGAACACAGCTATAAAATGTGAAAAACTACGAGTTTATGGTCATAATTCTAAAACATGTATCGAGTCTTAAGGTCGTTCTAAATCGCCCTACGACCAAAAATATATGGGCAATAGCTCATATATAACAACCATCAAGTAGAAAAATGACGAGTTTTTGGTCATAACTCTCAAACATGTACCGAGTCTTATGGTTATTCAAAATCTCCCTAGAACCCAAAAACTATGGGCAATAGCTAATGAAAACGGCCATGATGCTTGAAAACGACATATTTTTGGTCGTAACTCTCAAGCATGTACCAGCTCTTACGGTCTTTGTAAATCGCCCTAGAAACCCAAAACTATGGGCAATAGCTCACGAACACAGCTATAAAACGTGTAAAACTACGAGTTCATGGTCATAATTCTAAAACATGTATCGGGTCTGAAGGTCGTTCAGAATCGCCGTACAACCACAAAACTATGGGCAATAGCTTATGAAAAATAGCCATAAAATAGAAAAACGACGAGTTTTTGGTCATAACTCTCAAACATTTATCGAGTGTTATGGTCGTTCAAAATTGCCCTAGAACCCCAAAACTATGGGCAATAGCTCATGAAAACGGCCATGAAGCTTGAAAACGACCTATTTTTGGTCATAACTCTCAAGCATGTATCAGCTCTTATGGTCGTTGTAAATCGCCCTAGAACCCCAAAATAATTGGCAATAGCACATGAAAACAGCCATAAAATGTAAAAACTACAAGTTTTAGATCATATCGCTCAAACATGTATCAAGTTTTACTATCGTTGTAAATTGACCTGAACTCCATATCTGTGGGCAATAGCTCACGAACATAGCTATAAAACGTGAAAAACTACGAGTTTATGGTCATAATTCTAAAACATGTATCGGGTCTTAAGGTTGTTCAGAATCGCCCGACAACCACAAAACTATGGGCAATAGCTCATGAAAAATAGCCATAAAATAGAAAAACGACGAGTTTTTGGTCATAACTCTCAAACATGTATCGAGTGTTATGGTCGTTCAAAATAGCCCTAGAACCCCAAAACTATGGACAATAGCTCATGAAAACGGCCATGAAGCTTGAAAACGACCTATTTTTGGTCATAACTCTCAAGCATGTATTAGCTCTTACGGTCGTTGTAAATCGCCCTGGAACCCCAAAACTATGGGCAATAGCTCATGAAAAGAGCCATAAAATGTGAAAGCCACGAGTTTTAGATCATATCTCTCAAACATGTATCAAGTTTTACTATCGTTGTAAATTGACCTGAACTCCAAATCTGTGGGCAATAGTTCACGAACACAGCTATAAAATGTGAAAAACTGCGAGTTTATGGTCATAATTCTAGAAGATGTATCGGGTCTTAAGGTCGTTCAAAATCGCCCTACAACCACAAAACTATGGGCAATAGCTCATGAAAAATAGCCATAAAATAGAAAAACGACGAGTTTTTGGTCTTAACTCTCAAACATGTATCGAGTGTTATGGTC
This sequence comes from Avena eriantha, assembly GCA_910589775.1. NCBI lineage: Eukaryota > Viridiplantae > Streptophyta > Magnoliopsida > Poales > Poaceae > Avena > Avena eriantha. The sequence continues at coordinate 71,814,653 of OU342744.1, read as the reverse complement.
GTTCAAAGTATCCCTAGAACCCCAAAACTGGGAAATAGCTCATGAAAACTACCATGAAGCTTGAAAATGACTTGATTTTGGTCATAACTCTCAAGCATGTATCAGCTCTTACGGTCATTGTAAATCGCTTTGGAACCCCAAAACTATGGGCAATAGCTAATGAAAACATCCATAAAATGTGAAAACTACGAGTTTTAGATCATCTGTCTCAAACAGGTATCAAGTTTTACTATCGTTGTAAATTGACCTGAACTCCAAATCTGTGGGCAATAGCTCACGAACACAGCTATAAAATGTGAAAAACTACGAGTTTATGGTCATAAATCTAGAACATGTATCGGGTCTTAAGGTCATTCAAAATCGCCCTACAACCACAAAACTATGGGTAATAGCTCATGAAAAATAGCCATAAAATAGAAAAACGACGAACTTTTGGTCATAACTCTCAAACATGTTTCGAGTGTTATGGTCGTTCAAAGTATCCCTAGAACCCCAAAACTATGGAAAATTGCTCATGAAAACGGCCATGAAGCTTGAAAATGACTTCATTTTGGTCATAACTCTCAAGCATGTATCCACTCTTACGGTCATTGTAAATCGCCTTGGAACCCCAAAATTATGGGCAATAGCTAATGAAAACATCCATAAAATGTGAAAACTACGAGTTTTAGATCATCTGTCTCAAACAGGTATCAAGTTTTACTACCGTTGTAAATTGACCTGAACTCCAAATCTGTGGGCAATAGCTCACGAACACAGCTATAAAATGTGAAAAACTACGAGTTTATGGTCATAATTCTAAAACATGTATCGAGTCTTAAGGTCGTTCTAAATCGCCCTACGACCAAAAATATATGGGCAATAGCTCATGAAAAACAACCATCAAGTAGAAAAATGACGAGTTTTTGGTCATAACTCTCAAACATGTACCGAGTCTTATGGTTATTCAAAATCTCCCTAGAACCCAAAAACTATGGGCAATAGCTCATGAAAACGGCCATGAAGCTTGAAAACGACATATTTTTGGTCATAACTCTCAAGCATGTATTAGCTCTTACGGTCGTTGTAAATCGCCCTGGAACCCCAAAACTATGGGCAATAGCTCATGAAAAGAGCCATAAAATGTGAAAGCCACGAGTTTTAGATCATATCTCTCAAACATGTATCAAGTTTTACTATCGTTGTAAATTGACCTGAACTCCAAATCTGTGGGCAATAGTTCACGAACACAGCTATAAAAGGTGAAAAACTGCGAGTTTATGGTCATAATTCTAGAACATGTATCGGGTCTTAAGGTCGTTCAAAATCGCCCTACAACCACAAAACTATGGGCAATAGCTCATGAAAAATAGCCATAAAATAGAAAAACGACGAGTTTTTGGTCTTAACTCTCAAACATGTATCGAGTGTTATGGTCGTTCAAAGTATCCCTAGAACCCCAAAACTGGGAAATAGCTCATGAAATCTACCATGAAGCTTGAAAATGACTTGATTTTGGTCATAACTCTCAAGCATGTATCAGCTCTTACGGTCATTGTAAATCGCTTTGGAACCCCAAAACTATGGGCAATAGCTAATGAAAACATCCATAAAATGTGAAAACTACGAGTTTTAGATCATCTGTCTCAAACAGGTATCAAGTTTTACTATCGTTGTAAATTGACCTGAACTCCAAATCTGTGGGCAATAGCTCACGAACACAGCTATAAAATGACGAGTTTTTGGTCATAACTCTCAAACATGTACCGAGTCTTATGGTTATTCAAAATCTCCCTAGAACCCAAAAACTATGGGCAATAGCTCATGAAAACGGCCATGAACCTTGAAAACGACATATTTTTGGTCATAACTCTCAAGCATGTATCAGCTCTTACGGTCTTTGTAAATCGCCCTAGAACCCCAAAACTATGGGCAATAGCTCACGAACACAGCTATAAAACGTGTAAAACTACGAGTTCATGGTCATAATTCTAAAACATGTATCGGGTCTGAAGGTCGTTCAGAATCGCCGTACAACCACAAAACTATGGGCAATAGCTTATTAAAAATAGCCATAAAATAGAAAAACGACGAGTTTTTGGTCATAACTCTCAAACATTTATCGAGTGTTATGGTCGTTCAAAATAGCCCTAGAACCCCAAAACTATGGGCAATAGCTCATGAAAACGGCCATGAAGCTTGAAAACGACCTATTTTTGGTCATAACTCTCAAGCATGTATCAGCTCTTATGGTCGTTGTAAATCTCCCTAGAACCCCAAAACTATGGGCAATAGCTCATGAAAACAGCCATAAAATGTGAAAACTACAAGTTTTAGATCATATCTCTCAAACATGTATCAAGTTTTACTATCGTTGTAAATTGACCTGAACTCCAAATCTGTGGGCAATAGCTCACGAACACAGCTATAAAACGTGAAAAACTGCGAGTTTATGGTCATAATTCTAAAACATGTATCGGGTCTTAAGGTCGTTCAGAATCGCCCTACAACCAGAAAACTATGGGCAATAGCTCATGAAAAATAGCCATAAAATAGAAAAACGGCGAGTTTTTGGTCATAACTCTCAAACATGTATCGAGTGTTATGGTCGTTCAAAATATCCCTAGAACCCCAAAACTATGGACAATAGCTCATGAAAACGGCCATGAAGCTTGAAAACGACCTATTTTGGTCATAACTCTCAAGCATGTATCAGCTCTTACGGTCGTTGTAAATCGCCCCGGAACCCCAAAACTATGGGCAATAGCTCATGAAAACAGCCATAAAATGTGAAAGCCACTTGTTTTAGATCATATCTCTCAAACATGTATCAAGTTTTACTATCGTTGTAAATTGACCTAAACTCCAAATCTGTGGGCAATAGCTCATGAACACAGCTATAAAACGTGAAAAACTACGAGTTTATGGTCATAATTCTAAAACATGTATCGGGTCTTAAGGTCGTTCTGAATCGCCCTACAACCAAAAAAATATGGGCAATAGCTCATGAAAAAAAACCATCAAGTAGAAAAATGACGAGTTTTTTGTCATAACTCTCAACCATGTATCGAGTCTTATGGTTATTCAAAATCTCCCTAGAACCCAAAAACAATGGGCAATAGCTCATGAAAACGGCCATGAAGCTTGAAAATTAACTATTTTTGGTCATAAATATCAAGCATGTATCAACTTTTACTATCGTTGTAAATTGACATGAACTCCAAATTTGTGGGCAATAGCTCACGAACACAGCTATAAAATGTGAAAAACTACGAGTTCATGGTCATGATTCTAAAACATGTATCGGGTCTTAAGGTCATTCAGAATCGCCCTACAACCACAAAACAATGGGCAATAGCTTCTGAAAAATAGCCATAAAATAGAAAAACGACGAGTTTTTGGTCATAACTCTTAAACATTTATCGAGTGTTATGGTCGTTGAAAATAGCCCTAGAACCCCAAAACTATGGGCAATAGCTCATGAAAATGGCCATGAAGCTTGAAAACGACCTATTTTTGGTCATAACTCTCAAGCATGTATCAGCTCTTATGGTCGTTGTAAATCGCCCTGGAGCCCCAAAACTATGGGCAATAGCTCATGAAAACAGCCATAAAATTTGAAAACTACGAGTTTGAGATCATATCTCTCAAACCTGTATCAAGTTTTACAATCGTTGTAAATTTACCTGAACTCCAAATCTGTGGGCAATAGCTCACGAACACAGCTATAAAACGTGAAAAACTACGAGTTTATGGTCATAATTCTAAAACATGTATCGGGTCTTAAGGTCGTTCAAAACCGCCCTAGAACCATAAAACTATGGGCAATAGCTCATGAAAAATAGCCATAAAATTGAAAAATGACGAGTTTTTGGTCATAACTCTCAAACATTTATCGAGTGTTATGGTCATTCAAAATCGCCCTAGAAACCCAAAACTATGGGAAATAGCTCATGAAAACGGCCATGAAGCTTGAAAACGACTTGATTTTGGTCATAACTCTCAAGCATGTATCAGCTCTTACGGTCATTGTAAATCGCCTTTGAACCCCAAAACTATGGGCAATAGCTAATGAAAACATCCATAAAATGTGAAAACTACGAGTTTTAGATCATCTGTCTCAAACAGGTATCAAGTTTTACTATCGTTGTAAATTGACCTGAACTCCAAATCTGTGGGCAATAGCTCACGAACACAGTTATAAAACGTGAAAAACTACGAGTTTATGGTCATAATTCTAAAACATGTATCGAGTCTTAAGGTCGTTCTAAATCGCCCTACGACCAAAAAAATATGGGCAATAGCTCATGAAAAACAACCATCAAGTAGAAAAATGACGAGTTTTTGGTCATAACTCTCAAACATGTATCGAGTCTTATGGTTATTCAAAATCTCCCTAGAACCCAAAAACTATGGGCAATAGCTAATGAAAACGGCCATGATGCTTGAAAACGACATATTTTTGGTCATAACTCTCAAGCATGTACCAGCTCTTACGGTCTTTGTAAATCGCCCTAGAACCCCAAAACTATGGGCAATAGCTCACGAACACAGCTATAAAACGTGTAAAACTACGAGTTCATGGTCATAATTCTAAAACATGTATCGGGTCTGAAGGTCGTTCAGAATCGCTGTACAACCACAAAACTATGGGCAATAGCTTATGAAAAATAGCCATAAAATAGAAAAACGACGAGTTTTTGGTCATAACTCTCAAACATGTATCGAGTGTTATGGTCGTTCAAAATAGCCCTAGAACCCCAAAACTATGGACAATAGCTCATGAAAACGGCCATGAAGCTTGAAAACGACCTATTTTGGTCATAACTCTCAAGCATGTATTAGCTCTTACGGTCGTTGTAAATCGCCCTGGAACCCCAAAACTATGGGCAATAGCTCATGAAAAGAGCCATAAAATGTGAAAGCCACGAGTTTTAGATCATATCTCTCAAACATGTATCAAGTTTTACTATCGTTGTAAATTGACCTGAACTCCAAATCTGTGGGCAATAGTTCACGAACACAGCTATAATGTGAAAAACTGCGAGTTTATGGTCATAATTCTAGAACATGTATCGGGTCTTAAGGTCGTTCAAAATCGCCCTACAACCACAAAACTATGGGCAATAGCTCATGAAAAATAGCCATAAAATAGAAAAACGACGAGTTTTTGGTCTTAACTCTCAAACATGTATCGAGTGTTATGGTCGTTCAAAGTATCCCTAGAACCCCAAAACTGGGAAATAGCTCATGAAAACTACCATGAAGCTTGAAAATGACTTGATTTTGGTCATAACTCTCAAGCATGTATCAGCTCTTACGGTCATTGTAAATCGCCTTGGAACCCCAAAACTATGGGCAATAGCTAATGAAAACATCCATAAAATGTGAAAACTACGAGTTTTAGATCATCTGTCTCAAACAGGTATCAAGTTTTACTATCGTTGTAAATTGACCTGAACTCCAAATCTGTGGGCAATAGCTCACGAACACAGCTATAAAATGTGAAAAACTACGAGTTTATGGTCATAATTCTAGAACATGTATCGGGTCTTAAGGTCGTTCAAAATCGCCCTACAACCACAAAACTATGGGCAATAGCTCATGAAAAATAGCCATAAAATAGAAAAACGACGAACTTTTGGTCATAACTCTCAAACATGTTTCGAGTGTTATGGTCGTTCAAAGTATCCCAAGAACCCCAAAACTATGGGAAATTGCTCATGAAAACGGCCATGAAGCTTGAAAATGACTTGATTTTGGTCATAACTCTCAAGCATGTATCCGCTCTTACGGTCATTTTAAATCGCCTTGGAACCCCAAAACTATGGGCAATAGCTAATGAAAACATCCATAAAATGTGAAAACTACGAGTTTTAGATCATCTGTCTCAAACAGGTATCAAGTTTTACTGCCGTTGTAAATTGACCTGAACTCCAAATCTGTGGGCAATAGCTCACGAACACAGCTATAAAATGTGAAAAACTATGAGTTTATGGTCATAATTCTAAAACATGTATCGAGTCTTAAGGTCGTTCTAAATCGCCCTACGACCAAAAATATATGGGCAATAGCTCATGAAAAACAACCATCAAGTAGAAAAATGACGAGTTTTTGGTCATAACTCTCAAACATGTACCGAGTCTTATGGTTATTCAAAATCTCCCTAGAAACCAAAAACTATGGGCAATAGCTCATGAAAACGGCCATGAAGCTTGAAAACGACATATTTTTGGTCATAACTCTCAAGCATGTATCAGCTCTTACGGTCTTTGTAAATCGCCCTAGAACCCCAAAACTATGGGCAATAGCTCACGAACACAGCTATAAAACGTGTAAAACTACGAGTTCATGGTCATAATTCTAAAACATGTATCGGGTCTGAAGGTCGTTCAGAATCGCCGTACAACCACAAAACTATGGGCAATAGCTTATGAAAAATAGCCATAAAATAGAAAAACGACGAGTTTTTGGTCATAACTCTCAAACATTTATCGAGTGTTATGGTCGTTCAAAATAGCCCTAGAACCCCAAAACTATGGGCAATAGCTCATGAAAACGGCCATGAAGCTTGAAAACGACCTATTTTTGGTCATAACTCTCAAGCATGTATCAGCTCTTACGGTCATTGTAAATCGCCCCGGAACCCCAAAACTATGGGCAATAGCTCATGAAAACAGCCATAAAATGTGAAAGCCACTTGTTTTAGATCATATCTCTCAAACATGTATCAAGTTTTACTATCGTTGTAAATTGACCTGAACTCCAAATCTGTGGGCAATAGCTCATGAACACAGCTATAAAACGTGAAAAACTACGAGTTTATGGTCATAATTCTAAAACATGTATCGGGTCTTAAGGTCGTTCACAATCGCCCTAGAACCACAAAACTATGGGCAATAGCTCATGAAAAATAGCCATAAAATAGAAAAATGACGAGTTTTTGGTCATAACTCTCAAACATTTATCGTGTGTAATGGTCGTTCAAAATCGCCCTAGAACCCCAAAACTATAGGAAATAGCTCATGAGAACGGCCATGAAGCTGGAAAACGACTTGATTTTGGTCATCTCAAGCATGTATCAGCTCTTACGGTCATTGTAAATCGCCCTGGAACCCCAAAACTATGGGCAATAGCTCATGAAAACAGCCATAAAATGTGAAAACTACGAGTTTAGATCCTCTGTCTCGAACAGGTATCAAGTTCTACTATCGTTGTAAATTGACCTAAACCCCAAATCTGTGGGCAATAGCTCACGAACACGCTATAAAACGTGAAAAACTACGAGTTTATGGTCATAATTATAAAACATGTATCGGGTCTTAAGGTCGTTCTGAATCGCCCTACAACCAAAAAAATATGGGCAATAGCTCATGAAAAACAACCATCAAGTAGAAAAATGACGAGTTTTTTGTCATAACTCTCAACCATGTATCGAGTCTTATGGTTATTCAAAATCTCCCTAGAACCCAAAAACAATGGGCAATAGCTCATGAAAACGGCCATGAAGCTTGAAAATTAACTATTTTTGGTCATAAATCTCAAGCATGTATCAACTTTTACTATCGTTGTAAATTGACATGAACTCCAAATTTGTGGGCAATAGCTCACGAACACAGCTATAAAATGTGAAAAACTACGAGTTCATGGTCATGATTCTAAAACATGTATCGGGTCTTAAGGTCATTCAGAATCGCCCTACAACCACAAAACAATGGGCAATAGCTTCTGAAAAATAGCCATAAAATAGAAAAACGACGAGTTTTTGGTCATAACTCTTAAACATTTATCGAGTGTTATGGTCGTTGAAAATAGCCCTAGAACCCCAAAACTATGGGCAATAGCTCATGAAAATGGCCATGAAGCTTGAAAACGACCTATTTTTGGTCATAACTCTCAAGCATGTATCAGCTCTTATGGTCGTTGTAAATCGCCCTGGAACCCCAAAACTATGGGCAATAGCTCATGAAAACAGCCATAAAAAGTGAAAACTACGAGTTTTAGATCATATCTCTCAAACATGTATCATGTTTTACTATCGTTGTAAATTGACCTGAACTCCAAATCTGTGGGCAATAGCTCACGAACACACCTATAAAACGTGAAAAACTACGAGTTTATGGTCATAATTCTAAAACATGTATCGGGTCTTAAGGCCGTTCGAAATCTCCCTACAACCATATAACTATGGGCAATAGCTCATGACAAATAGCCATAAAATAGAAAAACGACGAGTTTTTGGTCATAACTCTCAAACATGTATCGAGTGTTATGGTCGTTCAAAATAGCCCTAGAACCCTAGAACTATGGACAATAGCTCATGAAAACGGCCATGAAGCTTGAAAACGACCTATTTTTGGTCATAACTCTCAAGCATGTATCAGCTCTTACGGTCGTTGTAAATCGCACCGAACCCCAAAACTATGGGCAATAGCTCATGAAAACAGCGATAAAATGTGAAAGCCACTTGTTTTAGATCATATCTCTCAAACATGTATCAAGTTTTACTATCGTTGTAATTTGACCTGAACTCCAAATCTGTGGGCAAGAGCTCACGGACACAGCTATAAAACGTGAAAAACTACGAGTTTATGGTCATAATTCTAAAACATGTATCGGGTCTTAAGGTCGTTCAAAATCGCCCTAGAACCACAAAACTATGGGTATTACCTCATGAAAAAAGCCATAAAATAGAAAAACGACGAGTTTTTGGTCATAACTCTCCAACATGTATCGAGTGTTATGGTCGTTCAAAGTATCCATAGAACCCCAAAACTATGGACAATAGCTCTTGAAAACGGCCATGAAGCTTGAAAACGACCTATTTTTGGTCATAACTCTCAAGCATGTATCAGCTCTTACGGTCGTTGTAAATCGCCCTGGAACCCCAAAACTATGGGCAATAGCTCATGAAAACAGCCATAATATGTGAAAACTACGAGTTTTAGATCATATCTCTCAAACATGTATCAAGTTTTACTATCGTTGCAAATTGACCTGAACTCCAAATATGTGGGCAATAGCTCACGAACACAGCTATAAAACGTGAAAAACTACGAGTTTATGGTCATAATTCTAAAACATCTATCGGGTCTTAAGGTCGTTCAAAATCGCCCTACAACCACAAAATTATGGGCAATAGCTCATGAAAAATAGCCATAAAATAGAAAAACGAAGAGTTTTTGGTCATAACTCTGAAACATGTATCAAGTGTTATGGTCGTTCAAAATAGTCCTAAAACCCCAAAACTATGGGCAATAGCTCATTAAAACGGCCATGAAGCTTGAAAACGACCTATTTTTGGTCATAACTCTCACGCATGTATCAGCTCTTACGGTCGTTGTAAATCGCCCTAGAACCCCAAAACTATGGGCAATAGCTCACGAACACAGCTATAAAACGTGAAAAACTACGAGTTCATGGTCATAATTCTAAAACATGTATCGGGTCTTAAGGTCGTTCAGAATCGCCCTACAACCACAAAACTATGGGCAATAGCTCATGAAAAATAGCCATAAAATAGAAAAACGACGAGTTTTTGGTCATAACTCTCAAACATGTATCGAGTGTTATGGTCGTTCAAAATAGCCCTAGAACCCCAAAACTATGGGCAATACCTCATGAAAACGGCCATGAAACTTGAAAACGACCTATTTTTGGTCATAACTCTCAAGCATGTATCAGCTCTTATGGTCGTTGTAAATCGCCATGGAACTCCAAAACTATGGGCAATAGCTCATGAAAACAGCCATAAAATGTGAAAACTACGAGTTTTAGATCATATCTCTCAAACATGTATCAAGTTATACTATCGTTGTAAATTGACCGGAACTCCAAATCTGTGGGCAATAGCTCACGAACACAGCTATAAAACGTGAAAAACTATGAGTTTATGGTCATAATTCTAAAACATGTATCGGGTCTTAAGGTCGTTCAAAATCGCCCTACAACCACAAAATTATGGGCAATAGCTCATTAAAAATAGCCATAAAATAGAAAAATGATGAGTTTTTGGTCATAACTCTCAAACATTTATCGAGTGTTATGGTCGTTCAAAATCGCCCTAGAACACCAAAACTATGGGAAATAGCTCATGAAAACGGCCATGAAGCGCGAAAATGACTTGATTTTGGTCATAACTATCAAGCATGTATCAGCTCTTACGGTCATTGTAAATCGCCCTGGAACCCCAAAACTATGGGCAATAGCTCATGAAAACAGCAATAAAATGTGAAAACTGTGAGTTTTAGATCATCTGTCTCAAACATGTATCAAGTTTTACTATCGTTGTAAATTGACCTGAACTCCAAATCTGTGGGCAATAGCTCACGAACACAGCTATAAAACGTGAAAAAAACTACGAGTTTATGGTCATAATTCTAAAACATGTATCGGGTCTTAAGGTCGTTCAAAATCGCCCTACAACCACAAAACTATGGGCAATAGCTCATGAAAAATAGCCATAAAATAGAAAAACGACGAGTTTTTGGTCATAACTCTCAAACATTTATCGAGTGTTATGGTCGTTCAAAATAGCCCTTGAACCCCAAAACTATGGGCAATAGCTCATGGAAACGGCCATGAAGCTTGAAAACGACCTATTTTTGGTCATAACTCTCAAGCATGTATCAGCTCTGATGGTCGTTGTAAATCGCCCTGGAACCCCAAAACTATGGGCAATAGCTCATGAAAACAGCCATAAAATGTGAAAGCCACTTGATTTAGATCATATCTCTCAAACATGTATCAAGTTTTACTATCGTTGTAAATTGACCTGAACTCCAAATCTGTGGGCAATAGCTCACGAACACAGCTATAAAACGTGAAAAACTACGAGTTTATGGTCATAATTCGAAAACCTGTATCGGGTCTTAAGGTCGTTCAAAATCGCCCTACAACCACAAAACTATGGGCAATAGCTCATGAAAAATAGCCATAAAATAGAAAAACGACGAGTTTTTGGTCATAACTCTCAAACATTTATCGAGTGTTATGGTCGTTCAAAATAGCCCTTGAACCCCAAAACTATGGGCAATAGCTCATGGAAACGGCCATGAAGCTTGAAAACGACCTATTTTTGGTCATAACTCTCAAGCATGTATCAGCTCTTATGGTCGTTGTAAATCGCCCTGGAACCCCAAAACTATGGGCAATAGCTCATGAAAACAGCCATAAAATGTGAAAACTAGGAGTTTTAGATCATATCTCTCAAACATGTATCAAGTTTTACTATCGTTGTAAATTGACCTGAACTCCAAATATGTGGGCAATAGCTCACGAACACAGCTATAAAACGTGAAAAACTACGAGTTTATGGTCATAATTCTAAAACATGTATATGGTCTTAAGGTCTTTCAAAATCGCCCTACAACCACAAAACTATGGGCAATAGCTCATGAAAAATAGCCATAAAATAGAAAAACGACGAGTTTTTGGTCATAACTCTCAAACATGTATCGAGTGTTATGGTCGTTCAAAATAGCCTTAGAACCCCAAAACTATGGGCAATAGCTCATGAAAACAGCCATGAAGCTTGAAAACGACCTATTTTTGGTCATAACTCTCAAGCATGTATCAGCTCTTACGGTCGTTGTAAATCGCCCTGGAACCCCAAAATTATGGGCAATAGCTCATGAAAACAGCCATAAAATGTGAAAACCACGAGTTTTAAATCATATCTCTCAAACATGTATCAAGTTTTACTATCGTTCTAAATTGACCTGAACTCCAAATCAGTGGGCAATAGCTCACGAACACAGCTATAAAACGTTTAAAACTACAAGTTTATGGTCATAATTCTAAAACATGTATCGGGTCTTAAGGTCGTTCAAAATTGCCCTACAACCACAAAATTTTGGGCAATAGCTCATGAAAAATAGCCATAAAATAGACAAATGACGAGTTCTTGGTCATAACTCTCAAACATTTATCGAGTGTTATGGTCGTTCAAAATCGCCCTAGAACCCCAAAAATATGGGAAATAGCTCATCAAAACGGCCATGAAGCGCGAAAATGACTTGATTTTGGTCATAACTCTCAAGCATGTATCAGCTCTTACGGTCATTGTAAATCGCCCTGGAACCCAGAAACTATGGGCAATAGCTCATGAAAACAGCAATACACTGTGAAAACTATGAGTTTTAGATCATCTGTCTCAAACAGGTATCAATTTTTACTATCGTTGTAAATTGACCTAAACCCCAAATATGTGGGAAATAGCTCACGAACACAACTATAAAACGTGAAAAACTACGAGTTTATGGTCATAATTCTAAAACATGTATCAGGTCTTAAGGTCGTTTTGAATCGCCATACAACCACTAAAATATGGGCAATAGCTCATAAAAAACAACCATAAAGTAGAAAAATGACGAGTTTTTGGTCATAACTCTCAAACATGTATCGAGTCTTATTGTTATTCAAAATCTCCCTAGAACCCAAAAACTATGGGCAATATCTCATTTAAACGGCCATGAAGCGCGAAATCGACTTGTTTTTGGTCATAACTCTCAAACATGTATCAACTCTTAGGGGCGTTGTAAATCGCCCTGGAACCCCAGAAGTATGGGCAATACCTCAGGAAAACAGCCATAAAATGTGAAAACTACGAGTTTATGCTCATAATTCTAAAACATGTATCGGGTCTTATGGTCTTTGAAAATCGACCTACAATCACAAAACTATGGGCAATAGCCCATGAAAAACAGCCATAAGATAGAAAGACGACGAGTTTTTGGTCATAACTCTCAAACATGTATCGAGTGTTATGGTCGTTCAAAATAGCCCTAGAACCCCAAAACTATGGGCAATAGCTCATGAAAACGGCCATGAAACTTGAAAACGACCTATTTTTGGTCATAAGTCTCAAGCATCATGAAAGCAGCCATAAAATGTGAAAGCTACGAGTTGTAGATCATATCTCTCAAACAGGTATCAAGTTTTACTATCGTTGTAAATTGACCTGAACTCCAAATCTGTGGGCAATAGCTCATGAACACACCTATAAAACGTGAAAAACTACGAGTTTATGGTCATAATTCTAAAACATGTATCGGGTCTTAAGGTCGTTCAAAATCACTCTACAACCACAAAACTATGGGCAATAGCTCATGAAAAATAGCCATAAAATAGAAAACGATGACTTTTTGGTCATAACTCTTAAACATTTATCGAGTGTTATGGTCGTTCAAAATCGCCCTAGAAATCCAAAACTATGGGAAATAGCTCATGAAAACGGCCATGAAGCGCGAAATTGACTTGTTTTTGGTCATAACTCTCAAGCATGTATCAGTTCTTACGGTCGTTGTAAATCGCCCTGGAACCCCAAAACCATGGGCAATAGCTCATGAAAACAGCCATAAAATGTGAAAACTACGAGTTTTAGATCATCTGTCTCAAACATATATCAAGTTTTACTATCGTTGTAAATTGACCTAAACCCCAAATCTGTGGGCAATAGCTCACGAACACAGCTATAAAACGTGAAAAACTACGAGTTTATGGTCATAATTCTAAAACATGTATCGGGTCTTAAGGTCATTGAGAATCGCCCTACAACCAAAAAAATATGGGCAATAGCTCATGAAAAACTACCATAAAGTAGAAAAACGACGAGTTTTTGGTCATAACTCTCAAACATGTATCAAGTCTTATGGTTATTCAAAATCACCCTAGAACCCAAAAACTATGGGCAATAGCTCATGAAAACGGGCATGAAGCACGAAAACGACTTGTTTTTGGTCATAACTTTGAAACATGTATCATCTCTTACTGTCGTTGTAACTCGCCCTAGAACCCCAGAACTATGGGCAATAGCTCATGAAAACAGCCATAAAATGTGAATACTATGAGTTTTAATCAGATGTCTCAAACATGTATCTAGTCTTACTATCGTTGTAAATCGCCATCGAACCCCAAAATTGTTGGGCAATAGCTCATTAAAATGGCAATAAATCATGAAAACAACTTGTTTTTGGTCATAACTCTCAAACATGTATCAGGTCTTACGGCCATTGTAAATCGCCCTACAACCACAAAAATATGGGCAATAGCTCATGAAAAACAACCATAAGATAGAAAAACGACGAGTTTTTGGTCATAACTCTCAAACATGTATCGAGTGTTATGGTCATTCAAAATAGCCCTAGAACCCGAAAACTATGGGCAATAGCTCGTGAAAACGGCCATGAAGCTTGAAAACGACGTATTTTTGGTCCTAACTCTCAAGCATGTATCACGTCTAGCGGTCATTGTAAATCGCCCAGGAACCCTAAAACTATGGGAAATAGCTCATGAAAACAGCCATAAAATGTGAAAACTACGAGTTTTAGATCATATCTCTCAAACATGTATCAAGTTATACTATCGTTGTAAATTGACCGGAACTCCAAATCTGTGGGCAATAGCTCACGAACACAGCTATAAAACGTGAAAAACTACGAGTTTATGGTCATAATTCTAAAACATGTATCGGCTATTAACATCGTTCAAAATCGCCCTACAACCACAAAACTACGGGCAATGGCTCATGAAAAATAGCCGTAAAATAGAAAAACGACGAGTTTTTGTTCATAACTCTCAAACATGTACCGAGTGTTATGGTCGTTCAAAATCGCCCTAGATCCCCAAAACTATGGGTAATAGCTCATGAAAACGGCCATGAAGCACGAAAATGACTTATTTTTGGTCATAACTCTCAAGCATGTATCACCTCTTATGTTCGTTGTAAATAGCCCTGGAACCCCAAAACTATGGGCAATAACTCATGAAAACATCCATAAAATGTGAAAACTACAAGTTTTAGATCATATATCTCAAACATGTATCAAGTTGTACTATCGTTGTAAATTGACCTGAAACCCAAATCTGGGGGCAATAGCTCACGAACACAGCTATAAAACGTGAAAAACTACGAGTTTATGGTTATAATTCAAAAACATGTATCGGGTCTTAAAGTCGTTCAGAATCGCCCTACAACCACAAAAATATGGGCAATAGCTCATCAAAGACAACCATTAATTAGAAAAACGATAAGTTTTTGGTCATAACTCTCAAACATGTATCGAATCTTATGGTTATTCAAAATCGCCCTAGAACCCAAAAACTATGGTCAATATCTCATAAAACGGCCATGAAGCGTGAAAACGACTTGTTTTTGGTCATAACTCTCAAACATGTATCAACTCTTACAGTCGTTCTAAATCGCCCTGGAACCCCAGAAGTATGGGCAATACCTGAGGAAAACAGCCATAAAATGTGAAAACTACGAGTTTTTGATCATATCTCTCAAACATGTATCAAGTCTTACTATCGTTGTAAATCGCCATCGAACCCCAAAACTGTGGGTAATAGCTCACGAACACAGCTATAAAACGAGGAAAACTACGAGTTCATGGTCATAATTCTAAAACATGTATCGGGTCTTAAGGTCGTTCAGAATCGCCCTACAACCATAAAATTATGGGCAATAGCTTATGAAGAATAGCCATAAAATAGAAAAACAAACGAGTTTTTGGTCATAACTCTCAAACATTTATCGAGTGTTATGGTTGTTCAAAATCGCCCTAGAACCGCAAAACTATGGGAAATAGCGCATGAAAATGGCCATGAAGCGCGGAAATGACTTGTTTTTGGTCATAACTCTCAAACATGTATCAACTCTTACAGTCGTTCTAAATCGCCCTGGAACCCCAGAAGTATGGGCAATACCTGAGGAAAACAGCCATAAAATGTGAAAACCACGAGTTTTAGATCATATCTCTCAAACATGTATCAAGTTTTACTATCGTTGTAAATTGACCTGAACTCCAAATCTGTGGGCAATAGCTCACGAACACAGCTATAAAACGTGAAAAACTACGAGTTTATGGTCATAATTCTAAAACATGTATCGGGTCTTAAGGTCGTTAAGAATCGCACTACAACCAAAAAAATATGGGCAATAGCTCATGAAAAATAACCATAAAGTAGAAAAACGATGAGTTTTTGGTCATAACTCTCAAACATGTATCAAGTCTTATGGTTATTCAAAATCGCCCTAGAACCCAAAAACTATGGGCAATAGCTCATGAAAACGACCATGAATCGCGAAAACGACTTGTTTTTGGTCATAACTTTGAAACATGTATCATCTCTTACTGTCGTTGTAAATCGCCCTGGAACCCCAGAACTATGGGCAATAGCTCATGAAAACAGCCATAAAATGTGAAAACTATGAGTTTTTAATCATATGTCTCAAACATGTATCTAGTCTTACTATTGTTGTAAATCGCCATCGAACCCCCAAATTGTTGGGCAATAGCTCATTAAAATGGCAATAAATCATGAAAACGTCTTGTTTTTGGTCATAACTCTCAAACATGTATCAGGTCTTACGGCCATTGTAAATCGCCCTACAACCACAAAACTATGGGCAATAGCTCATGATAAACAACCATAAGATAGAAAAACGACGAAATTTTGGTCATAACTCTCAAACATGTATCGAGTGTTATAGTCGTTCCAAATAGCCCTAGAACGCCAAAACTATGGGCAATAGCTCATGAAAACGGCCATGAAGCTTGAAAATGACGTATTTTTGGTCATAACTTTCAAGCATGTATCACCTCTAACGGTCATTGTAAATCGCCCTGGAACCCCAAAACTATGGGCAATAGCTCATGAAAACAGCCATAAAATGTGAAAACTACGAGTTTTAGATCATATCTCTCAAACATGTATCAAGTTTTACTATCGTTGTAAATTGACATGAACCCCAAATCTGTGGGCAATAGCTCACGAACACCGCTATAAAACGTGAAAAACTACGAGTTTATGGTCATAATTCTAAAACATGTATTGACTCTTAAAATCGTTCAAAATCGCCCTTCAACCACAAAACTACGGGCAATGGCTCATGAAAAATAGCCTTAAAATAGAAAAATGACGAGTTTTTGGTCATAACTCTCAAACATGTACCGAGTGTTATGGTCATTCAAAATCGCCCTAGAACCCCAAAACTATGGGTAATAGCTCATGAAAACGGCCATGAAGCACGAAAATGACTTGTTTTTGTTCATAACTCTCAAGCATGTATCACCTCTTATGTTCGTTGTAAATCGCCCTGGAAACCCAAAACTATGGGCAATAGCTCATGAAAACATCCATAAAATGTGAAAACTACAAGTTTTAGATCATATATCTCAAACATGTATCAAGTTGTACTATCGTTGTAAATTGACCTAAAACCCAAATCTGTGGGCAATAGCTCACGAACACAGCTATAAAACTGGAAAAACTACGAGTTTATGGTCATAATTCTAAAACATGTATCGGGTCTTAAGCTCGTTCAGAATCGCCCTAGAACCAAAAAAAATATGGACAATAGCTCATGAAAACAGCCATAAAGTAGAAAAACGATGAGTTTTTGGTCATAACTCTCAAACATGTATCGAGTCTTATGGTTATTCAAAATCGCCCTAGAACCCAAAAACTATGGGCAATATCTCATAAAAACGGCCATGAGGCGCGAAAACGACTTGTTTTTGGTCATAACTCTCAAACATGTATCAACTCTTACGGTCGTTGTAAATCCCCCAGGAACCCCAGAAGTATGGGCAATACCTCAGGAAAACAGCCATAAAATGTGAAAACTACGAGTTTTTTATCATATCTCTCAAACATGTATCAAGACTTACTATCGTTGTAAATCGCCATCAAACCCCAAAACTGTTGGCAATAGCTCATTAAAATAGCAATAAATCTTGAAAACGACTTGTTTTTGGTCATAACTCTCAAACATGTATCATGTCTTACGGTGATTGTAAAATTCCCTAGAACCCCAAATTATGGGCAATAGCTCATGAAAACAGCCAAAAAGCGCAAAAACGACGAGGTTTTTTGTCATAACTCTCTAACATACATCAGGTTTTTGGATCGTTGTAAATCACCAAGGAACCCCAAAACTGTGGGCAATAGCTCATGAAAACAGCCATGAAGCGTGAGAACAACTTGTTTTTGGTCATCACTCTCAAACATGTATCAGGTCTTACGGTCATTGTAAATCGACCTATAACCCCAAAATTATGGGCAATAGCTCATTAGAACGGCCAAAAAGCGCAAAAAGACAATTTTTTGTCATAACTCTCTAACATATATGAGGTTTTTCGATCATTGTAAATCACCATGGAACCCCAAAAATGTGGGCAATAGCTCATGAAAACAGCCATGTAGCCTGAAAACAACTTGTTTTTTGTCATCACTCTCAAACATGTATCTGGTCTTACAGTCGTTGTAAATCACACTGAACCTCAAAACTGTGGGCAATAGCTCATGAACACAGGCATAAAACGTGAAAACTACGAGTTTATGCTCATAATTCTAGAACATGTATCGGGTCTTACGGTCGTTGAAAATCGACCTACAATAAAAAGTATGGGCAATAGCTCATGAAAAACAGCCATAAGATAGAAAAACGACAAGTTTTTGGTCATAACTCTCAAACATGTATCGAGTGCCATGGTCGTTCAAAATAGCCCTAGAACCCCAAAACTATGGGCAATAGCTCATGAAAACGGCCATGAAGCTTGAAAACCACCTGTTTTTGGTCATAACTCTCAAGCATGTATCACCTCTTACGGTCATTGTAAATCGCCCTGGAACCCCAAAACTATGGGCAATAGCTCATGAAAACATCCATAAAATGTGAAAACTACGAGTTTTAGATCATATATCTCAAACATGTATCAAGTATTACTATCATTGTAAATTGACCTAAACCCCAAATCCGTGGGCAATAGCTCATGAACACAGCTATAAAATGTGAAAAACTACGAGTTTATGGTTATAATTCTAAAACAAGTATCGGGTCTTAAGGTCGTTTAAAATCGCCCTACAACCACTAAAATATGGGCAATAGCTCATGAAAAACAGCCATAAAATTGAAAAACGACGAATTTTTGGTCATAACTCTCAAACATGTGTCGAGTCTTATGGTCATTCAAAATCTCCCTAGAACCCAAAAACTATGGGCAATAGCTCATGAAAATGGCCATGAAGTGCGAAAACGACTTGTTTTTAGTCATAACTCTCAAACATGTATCAGCTCTTATCGTCATTGTAAATCGCCCTGGAACCCTAAAACTATGGGCAATAGGTCATGAAAATAGCCATAAGATGTGAAAACTACAAGTTTTTGATCATATCTCTCAAACATGTATCTAGTCTTACTAACGTTGTAAATCACCATGGAACCCCAAATCTATGGGCAATACCTCGTTAACATGGCAATAAAGCGTGAAAACAACTTGTTTTTGGTCATAACTGTCAAACATATATTAGGTCTTAAGGTCATTATAAATCACCGTAGAACCCCAAAATTGTGGGAAATAGCTCATGAACACAGCCCTAAACGTGAAAAATACTAGTTTATGCTCATAATTCTAAAACATGTATCGGGTCTTACGGTCGTTGAAAATTGACCTACAACCACAAAACTATGGGCAATCTATCATGAAAAACAGCCATAAGATAGAAAAACGACGAGTTTTTGATCATAACTCTCACACATGAATCGAGTGTTATGGTTGTTCAAAATCGCCCTAGAACCCCAAACCTATGGGAAATAGCTCATGAAAACGGCCATGAAGCACGAAAATTACCTGTTTTTGGTCATAACTCTCAAGCATGTATCAACTCTTATGGTCGTTGTAAATCGCCCTGGAACCCCAGAACTATGGGCAATATCTCATGAAAACAGTTATAAAATGTGAAAACTACGAGTTTTTGATAATATCTCTCAAACATGTATCTAGTCTTACTATCGTTGTAAATCGTCATTGAACCCCAAAACTATGGGTAATAGCTCATTAAAATGGCAATAAATTGTGAAAACGACTTGTTTTTGGTCATAACCCTCAAACATGTATCAAGTCTTACGGTCATTGTAAATCGCCCTAGAACCCCAAAATTATGGGCAATAGCTCATGAAAGTAGCCAAAAAGCACAAAAACGGCGAGTTTTTTTGTCATAACTCTCTAACATATATCAAGTTTTATGATCGTTGTACATCACCATGGAAGCCCAAAACTATGGGCAATAGCTCATGAAAACAGCCATGAAGCATGTAAACAACTTGTTTTTGGTCATCACTCTCAAACATGTATCGGGTCTTACAGTCGTTGTCAATCACCCTGAACCTCAAAACTGTGGGCAATAGCTCATGAACACAGCCATAAAACATGAAAACTACGAGTTTATGTTCATAATTATAAAACATGTATCGGGTCTTACGGTCATTGAACATCGACCTACAACCACAAAACTATGGGCAATAGCTCATGAAAAACAGCCATAAGATAGAAAAACAACGAGTTTTTGGTCATAACTCTCAGACATGTATCGAGAGTTATGGTCATTCAAAATAGCCTTAGAACCCCAAAACTATGAGCAATAGCTCATGAAAACGGCCATGAAGCTTGAAAACGACATATTTTTGGGCATAACTCTCAATCATGTATCACCTCTTACGGTCATTGTAAATACCCCTAGAACCCCAAAACTATGGGCAATAGCTCATGAAAACAGCCATAAAATGTGAAAACTACGAGTTTTAGATCATATCTCTCAAACATGTATCAAGTTTTGTTATCGTTGTAAATTGACCTGAACCCCAAATTTGTGGGCAATAGCTCACGAACACAGCTATAAAACGTGAAAAACTACGAGTTTATGGTCATAATTCAAAAAAACATGTATCGGGTCTTAAGGTCGTTCAAAGTTGCCCTACAACCACAAAACTATGGGCAATAGCTCATGAAGAACAGCCATAAAATAGAAAAACGACGAGTTTTTGGTCATAACTCTCAAACATGTATCGAGTCTTATGGTCTTTCAAAATCTCCCTAGAACCCAAAAACTATGGGCAATAGCTCATGAAAACGGCCATGAAGTACGAAAATGACTTGTTTTTAGTCATAACTCTCAAACATGTATCAACTCTTATGGTCGTTGTAAATCACCCTGAGACCCCAAAACTATGGGCAATACCTCATTAAAACGGCAATAAAGCGTGAAAACAACTTGTTTTTGGTCATAACTCTGAAACATGTATCAGGTCTTACGGTCATTGTAAATTGCCCTAGAACCCCAAAATTGTGGGCAGAAGCTCGTTGATACATTGCAAATGTATCTATAATTTTTGATGTTCCATGCTTGGTTTTATGTAATTTCTTGTGTTTTGTCCATACTTTGGAGTACGTTTCATATGATTTCTTGGACTAACCTATTAACAAGAGCCATAGTGCCAGCTGCCTATTTTCTATTGTTTTTGGTTCCAAGAAAGTCAGAAAATGAACATTCTCGGAATTGGACGGGACAAAAGCCAAAGTCATTATTTTACCGGGGGACCTGGAGCCAGAATACGAGACGGAGAGGGCTAGGGCCCGCCCACAATACCTGGCCACGCGGCCAGGCGTTGCCCGCGCCAGGGGCTGGTCTGGCCACCCCGGGAACCCCCTCGGCCTTTCCTTCCGCCTATATATTGCCTCTGATATGGAAACCCTAAGTACCCGATCAAAATTCCATGAAAGAGTCTATAGCTGCCATGATCTCCATCCCTTGATTGGGAGGGATCTAAAGCTCTTCTCGGCACCCTACTGGAGAGGGGAATTCACCCTTGAGGCCTTTTCATCACCATGCAAGCCTCTGGTGTGATGCGTGAGTAGTTCATCTCTGGACTACGGGTGCTATCATGTCTAGATCTTGTGAGCTCCGTTTATGATCTAGATCATCTATTTGTAATTCTGCATGTTGTGTTTGCGGGGATCCGATGGATATTGAGATGCTATTTCAGATTGATTATTGATCCTATCATGTCTTTGTTATTTGTGATCTTGCATGCTTTCCGTTGTTAGTAACTATCTTGGCCAAGTAGATGCTAGCAACTCCAAGAGTTAGTATTTATGCTCAATAGTGGGTTCATGCCTCTGGTAAACTGGGGAAGTGACAGAAATCTCTAAGGTACTAGATGTGGTGTTGCTACTAGGGAGAAAACAACAATCCTTTCTTCATAGAACAATCGTATTGTTTACTTTAGACGCAATTCATAATGCAATTATCTGTTGCTTGCAAATTAATACTGGAGGGGGTTCGGATGATAACCCGAAGGTGGATTATTAGTAATAGATGCAGTTGGATGGCGGTCTATGTATAATGTTGTAATGCCCAATCGAATCTCAAAGGAGTCAAGATGATTAGTATATGCTTGTATGCTTTCTCGATGTTTGTCAATTGCCCCACTGTAATTTGTTCACCCAGCATGTTATCTATCTTAAGGAGAGGCACCTCTAGTGAACTATGGACCCTGGTCCTTTCTTTTACTTCAATCTACAATCAACTGTTTACTGCTTTGTGTTTACTTTCTACAAACTATTACTTCCTTCCATTCGATATGTTTAATCCTATGTTTTCAGCAAAACCGGTGAGATTGACAACCTCATCGCAAGTTGGGGAGAGAGTTCTGTGGATGTGTTGTGCAGGTCTCCACGTTGCTACTAGCACCGGTAGTGCGCCCTGCCAAGGCTCAGCTAGCAACACCTTTGGGGTGTTTCCTTGCTCCTACTGGTTCGATTAAACCTTGGTTTCATACAAAGGGAAAACTTCCTGTTGTGCTCATCATACCTTCCTCTTGGGGTTCCCCAACAAGCTCGATATATTTTGGGCCATCAAGCTACTTTTCTGGCGCTGTTGCCGGGGAGTCAAGGACATCTTCACAAGGGGAGTCCCTCATAACCAATCTCTTTACATTGTTATTTTTGTTTGCTTAGTTTACTTTTGTTTTGTTTGCTTGTTTCTTTATCAAAAACACAAAAAATTAGTT
Source organism: Avena eriantha (assembly GCA_910589775.1). Classification (NCBI taxonomy): domain Eukaryota; kingdom Viridiplantae; phylum Streptophyta; class Magnoliopsida; order Poales; family Poaceae; genus Avena; species Avena eriantha. Next base: position 71,791,819 of record OU342744.1, on the reverse strand, counting down.
TTACAAGTTTGCTTTCTTTATCAAAAACACACAAAAAATGACTACTCTTGAAAACACTAAGTTGTGTGACTTCACTAGCACCAACAATAATGATTTTATGAGCACACATATTGCTCCACCTCTTCCTGAAGCTACTTTCTTTGAGATAAAACCTTCTTTACTCAATCTTGTTATGAGAGAACAATTTTCGGGTATTGGTAATGAAGATGTTGCTGCCCATCTAAATAACTTTGTTGAACTTTGTGAGATGCAAAAGCATAAGGATATAGATGGAGATATTATTATGCTAAAATCGTTTCCTTTCTCTTTGAGAGGAAAAGCTAAAGAATCGTTGAATTCCCTAACTAGGAATAGTATTGATCCTTGGACTAAATGCAAAGATGCTTTTATTGGAAAATACTATCCTCCTGCTAAGATTATATCTATGAGAAGTGAAATAATGAAGTTTAAACAATCCAATAATGAACATGTTGCTCAAGCTTGGAAAAGAATGAAATCTTTGGTAAAGAATTGTCCCACTCATGGACTGATTGCTTGGATGATCATCCAAAGTTTTTATGCAGGATTTAACTATTCCTCAAGGAACCTATTGGATTCTTCTGCTAGAGGTACCTTTATGACCATTACTTTGGGTGCTGCAACAAAGCTTCTGGATAATATGATGGTTAACTACTCTGAATGGCATACTGAAAGAGCTCCAAAAGGTAAGAAAGTAAATTCTGTTGAGGAAACCTCCCCCTTGAGTGATAAGATTGATATTATTATGTCTATGCTTGTTAATGGGAAAGCCCATATTGATCCAAATAATGTTCCCTTAGCCTCTTTGGTTGCTCAAGAAGAGCAAGTTGATGTGAACTTTATCAGAAATAATAATTTTAGCAACAATGCCTACAGGAATAATTTTGGCAGTAACAATTATAGGCCATATCCTCCCAACAATGGTAATGCTTATGGAAATTCCTACAAAAATAATAGTAGTGCTCCCTCTGAACTTGAAGTTATGCTTAAAAACTTTATTAGTAAACAAACTACTTTCAATAAAACTATTGAGGAGAAACTCTCTAATGCTGAAAGAAATATAGCATCTTTGGCTGAAGCTCAATCTTCTTTGAATAAAATAGCTGCTAAACCTGAAACTAATTATAATACCTTTGCAGCTACTAATGCTATACAAGTTGGAATTGATGAAATTGTTAGATTACTAGCTGAATTACATGCTAAGTGGGAAAGAGAAGATGAAATTGCTAGAAACATTAGTGTTTCTACTATCACTACCACTATTGTTAAGGCTAGTAATACTTCTACTACTTTAGATGATAATTATAATTTCGATCTTGATGGTTGCAACATCTCTGAAGTTATTAAGTTCCTCCAAAAGCTTACTAAAAGTCCTAATGCTAGTGCTATGAACATTGCCTTTACAAAACACATTATTGATGCTCTCATAAAGATTAAAGCAAAAAAGATGAAACATAAAGCTTCTATTCCTATAAAACAATAATATGGTTGGGAACCCATCATTAATATGAAAGTGAATGATTTTGATTTCAAAGCTTTATGTGATCTTGATAGTAGTGTTTCTATTATGCCTAGAAAGATTTATGATATGCTTGATTTGTCACCACTTGAAGATTGTTATTTCAATGTCCCACTTGATGATAATGCTAAAAAGAAACTTATGGGGAGTATTAATGATGTTCTTATTATGGTTAACAATGCCTATGTCCCTGTTGATTTCTATGTTTTGGATGTTGAATACAATGCTTCTTGTCCTATTACTTTGGGAAGACCTTTTCTTAGAACTGTTGGTGCCATTATTGATATGAAAAAAGACACCATTGAATATCAAATCCCACTCAAGAAAGGTATAGAACACTTCCCTAAGAAGAGAGAGAAGATTTATTTTGCCTCTCCTATTAAAACAAAATTTTCTCTTAGTGCTTCTTCATTTGAGAACACTTGATTCTTTTTCTTGCTTCTTATGCTTAACTTAAAGGCGTTAAAGAAAAGTACTTATTGGGAGATAACCCAAAAGTTTTAGATGAGTTTTGGAAGTTATTACCTCAGTAATAACCTCTCCTTATCCTTTTTATTTGCTTTTTGTGCGAAGAGTAACCTCTAATGAGAGAGAAGTAATGATTGGGAAAGTAGCTGTCCCGAAACAGATTTCTGTGCTTCACCGTAAAAATTAGTGTAAAATCTCTGTGCATCCTTTTGAGGCGTGAATTTTTGTGCTTCTTCCCCAGGTTGTTATCTAACGTTCGTTAGTTCAACACTTTTTTATTTGAGAAACATAAGGTCTTCAAAACAATTCGTCTTTACCTACTGGTCTGTTCTAACAGATTTCTGCCATTTTCTGCATTTGCTTCTTGTTGGTTCCTTTTTTAGTTCTTTTGGGGAATTAAGCTTTTTGAGGTAAGTGCTACAGTGTCTTGTGTTTTAGTGGAAGTTTTATTGGTGTTGGAACTAAACCTAATGACCTATTATCTTGAGTGCACTAATGTTGCTAGTAAAGATTGTGTGAAGTTTTGTATGAAGGAAAATTTTCAGTTGTATGGAAGGAATGAGTAATGAGATGAAGGATGCCACGCATGTAACCCCAAGAAATATCCAAGAAGTATAAGCGTCAAAGCTTGGGGATGCCCAAGGCATCCCCCTCTTCATCAATAAAAATCCGAGGTTTCTTCCAAACGCTTCATTTTTATTCTTTCATGCACAGTTGTGTTGTTCTTAGAGCGTCTTCTTTTCCGTTTTCATTTTGGTTTTTTGTTTGCTTGGTTTTCTTAGTTTGCTGAATAAATTGGTTGGAAGCCCTCTTTCATACATTGGTTTTCAAATAGTTTGGTTTGGATTGGAAAAAGAGTAGGAAAGTTCATGCTTAAGTGGTAAAGACAGCTTGTTTTCGACTGTGGCCTACGCTTTGTCATGCCATGCTTGATATTGATTTTGCTTTATGCTTAGTATTCTTTGTTGTAGCATGACTTATTATAAACAACTAAGATTTCTTAATGTGCCATGGAAGAATCATGCGTTGTTTTAGCATATTAAAGCATAGTATAGTGGTATTCTCCTTTGATGCTTTATTTGGGTTGACTTGGCGCATGCTCACACCATGTTATGACTATCTCAAGTCACCATAAGCATTTATGATCCTTTAGTTTTCAACTTGTAGTATCACTTTATGCTTTGATCAATCATATTTTGTCGCTTTGCATGATTATGGCCATTATTGCTCTCTTACTTTATCGCTCCAAGTATTTTGCTAGCCTCCGCAACCAAGTATGAGTTCCACTCATGCATCCAACTCCTTAAACCAAGTTATGCCAAAGAGTCCACCATACCTACCTATTAGCATTTGCTATTCCAAGTATATTCATGTTTTTGTTTACCTTCCTAATTAAACATGTTATGAGAAAACTAGTGATTAAAGCTCTCATGAACTTGATGGCACACTTTAATTATCTTGCCCTTAATAAACTTGAACCATTGTGTCGCCTGTGTTGTGTATGCTTGCACTAGTACTTTGTACCTAGTTGATATCATGCTCTTTTGTCTATGGATGTCGTCGGTGTGAAATGAAAGGGGAGCTTGTAAGACCATGGAGTTATGTATATGTGTTAGAGAAACACCTGGGCCGCTGGTCTAATCCATGTTGAGATGGTGGAAACCTGCATCGCAACCATAATGAGCTGTCTATGAAGCATTCTTCTTATAAAAAAAGAGTCCGATATTGAGAAAAAAGAGAAAAATAAAAAAAGAGATTATGAAAAGAGGAAAGAGAGAAAAAGCACCATATGCCCATGGTAAATAAGAATATTGCTGAGATGCTCGTTGTCTGCTTGCCTTGTCATTTTGATATGGGGATTCTTCCGTATCATCGGGCAAGGGGTACCCCGTTGGCGGTTCTCTATGATACACATGTACTTACGATGACAAGAACTTACCGATGACTAAACTTGAGTAGCATGATGAGCGGCCCTCGTATTCAAGGGACATGAGATTTCCAACTTATACTTCGTCAAGCATATACACCATAGTTTGTTCACTTTAACCTTAATCACTTCAAGATGCTTATGATAGGGGCAATGAGAGCTGAAAGCTATTAAGTACCATAATTTTTGGAAGCTCTTTATGAGACTTGAATCCCTACTTCCTTCTATGAAGGCCCTTCTTCCACTTATATATTGAGTCTCCACCTTCTATATTTATGCACCTACTTTGAGAGCATAGTGGCCATCCTTAGTTCTATGTGCATTGTCCCAAGACTTGTTGATTGATGCATACCTTGATATTGCTTGTTTTAAACTATTGGTATCTAGTCACTCTTATAAACTTTGAAGGTGCCATATGCATTTATGTTTGCTACTCTATGAGGGACAAGCTGAATGCCATTATGCTATGTTTTCTTTATGTGGAACAAACAAACGTCTTGCAAAGCATTGTTATTCATGAATCTTGTGTTTGTGCCTTTTCATGTTGCAACATAGTTTCTTTGTCTTATTGCTAGAACTTTGTCTTTCATGTTATGATTGAAGTACAATGATCCCAGCTTTGATTGTTTTTCAAATACTTTGATCAAGTTTATGATGGTGCATGTCACCTCAAAAATTATTCTTTCTTTTTATCACTTACCTACTCGTGGACGAGCATGAGTTAAGCTTGGGGATGTTGATACATTGCAAATATATCTATAATTTTTGATGTTCCATGCTTGGTTTTATCTACTTTCTTGTGTTTTGTCCACACTTTGGAGTACTTTTCATATGATTTCTTGGATTAACCTATTAACAAGAGCCACAGTGCCAGCTACCTGTTTTCTGCTGTTTTTGGTTCTAGGAAAGTCAGAAGATGAATATTCTCGGAATTGGATGGGACAAAAGCCAAAGTCATTATTTTACCAGGGGACACATGTAGCCAGAATACGAAATGGAGAGGGGCTGGGGCCCGGCCACACCACCTGGCCGCACGGCCAGGTCTAGCCCGCGCTAGGGGGTGGTCTGGCCGCCCCAGGCACCTCCTTGGCCTCTCCTTCCGCCTATATATTGCCTCTGATACGGAAACCCTAAGTACCCGATCAAAATTCCATGAAAGAGTCTGTAGCCACCATCATCTCCTTCCCTATATCGGGAGGGATCTGAAGCTCTTCCCGGCACCATGCCGGAGAGGTGAATTCACCATGGAGGCCTTCTTCGTCACCATGCAAGCCTCCGGTGTGATGCGTGAGTAGTTCATCTCTAGACTACGGGTCCATGTAGTAGCTAGATGGTTGGTTCTCCTCCTTTGTGTTATCATGTCTAGATCTTATGAGCTCCGTTCATGGTCAAGATCATCTATTTGTAATTCTGCATGTTGTGTTTGCGGGGATCCGATGGATATTGAGATGCTATTTTAGATTGATTATTGATTCTATCATGTCTTTGTTATTTGAGATCTTGCATGCTTTCCGTTGTTAGTAGATATTGATTCTATCATGTCTTTGTTATTTACTACTTTGTGTTTACTTTCTGCAAACTATTACTTCCTTCCATTCGATACATTTAATCCTTTGTTTTCAGCAAAATAGGTGAGATTGACAAACTCATCGCAAGTTGGGGACAGAGTTATGTGGTTGTGTTGTGCAGGTCTCCATGTTGCTACTAGCACCGTTAGTGCGCCCTGCCAAGGCTCAGCTAGCAACACCTTTGGGGTGTTTCCTTGCTCCTACTGGTTCGATTAAACCTTGGTTTCATACTGAGGGAAAACTTGCTGCTGTGCTCATCATACCTTCCTCTTGGGGTTCCCCAACGAGCTCGATATATTTTGGGCCATCACTCATGAACACAGCCATAAAATGTGAAAAATACGAGTTTATGCTCATAATTGTAAAACATGTGTCGGGTCTTACGGTCGTTGAAAATCGACCTACAACCACAAAACTATGGGCAATAGCTCAAGAAAACAGCCATAATATAAAAATACGACGAGTTTTTGGTCATAACTCTCAAACATCTATCAAGTGTTATGGTCATTCAAAATAGTCCTCGAACCCCAAAACTATGGGCAATAGCTCATGAAAACGGCCATGAAGCTTGAAAACGACGTGTTTTTGGTCATAACTCTCAAGCATGTATCACCTCTTACGGTCATTGTAAATCGCCCTGGAACCCCAAAACTATGGGCAATAGCTCATGAAAACAGCCATAAAATGTGAAAACTACGAGTTTTAGATCATATCTCTCAAACATGTATCAAGTTTTACTATCGTTGTAAATTGACCTGAACCACAAATCTGTGGGCAATAGCTCACGAACACAGCTATAAAACGTGAAAAACTACGAGTTTATGGTCATAATTCTAAAACATGTATCGGCTCTTAACATCGTTCAAAATCGTCCTACAACCACAAAACTACGGGCAATGGCTCATGAAAAATAGCCATAAAATTGAAAAACGACGAGTTTTTGGTCATAACTCTCAAACATGTATCGAGTCTTATGGTCATTCAAAATCACCCTAGAACCCAAAAACTATGGGAAATTGCTCATGAAAATAGCCATGAAGTGCGAAAACGTCTTGTTCTTAGTCATAACTCTCAAACAAGTATCAGCTCTTACGGTCATTGTAAATCGCCCTAGAACCCCAAAACTATGGGCAATAGCTCATGACAATAGCCATAAAATGTGAAAACTACGAGTTTTCGATCATATCTCTCAAACATGTATCTAGTCTTACTATCGTTGTAAATCGCCATGGAACCCCTAAACTGTGGGCAATACCTCATTAAAACGGCAATAAAGCGTGAAAACAACTTGTTTTTGGTCATAACTCTCAAACATGCTTATGGTCATCGTAAATCTCCCTAGAATCCCAAAATTGTGGGCAATAGCTCATGAACACGACCATAAAACGTGAAAAATACGAGTTTATGCTCCTAATTGTAAAACATTAATCGGGTCTGACGGTCGTTGAAAATCGACCTACAACCACAAAACTATGGGCAACGGCTCATGAAAAACAGCCATAAGATAGAAAAACAATGAGTTTTTGATCATAACTGTCAAACATGTATCGAGTGTTATGGCTGTTCAAAATCGCCCTAGAACCCCAAATCTATGGACAATAGCTCATGAAAATGGCCATAAAGTGCGAAAAGGACCTGTTTTTGGTCATAACTCTCAAACAGCCATAAAATGTGAAAACTACGAGTTTTAGATCATCTGTCTCAAACATGTATCAAGTTTTACTATCATTGTAAATTGACCTGAACCCCGAATCTGTGGGCACTAGCTCACGAACACAGCTATAAAACGTGAAAAATTACGAGTTTATGGTCATAATTCTAAAACATGTATCGGTTCTTAAGGTCGTTCAAAATCGTCCTACAACCACAAAACTATGGGCAATAGCTCATGAAAAACAGCCATAAAGTAGAAAAACAACGATATTTTGGTCATTACTCTCAAACATGTATCGAGTCTTATGGTTATTCAAAATCGCCCCAGAACCCAAAAACAACGGGCAATAGCTCATGAAAACGGCCATGAAGCGTGAAAACGACTTGTTTTTGGTCATAACTCTCAAACATGTATCAGCTCTTACGGTCGTTGTAAATCGCCCTGGAAACTCAGAACTATGGGCAATAGCTCATGAAAACATCCATAAAACGAGAAAACTACGAGTTTTTGATCTTATCTCCCAAACATGTATCTAGTCTTACTATCGTTGTAAATCACCATCGAACCCCAAAACTGTGGGCAATAGCTCATTAAAACGGCAATAAATCGTGAATGCGACTTGTTTTTGGTCATAACTCTTAAACATGTATCAGGTCTTACGGTCATTCTAAATCGCCCTAGAACCCCAAAATTATGGGCAATGGCTCATGAAAACAGCCAAAAAGCGCATAAACGATGAGTTTTTTTTGTCACAACTCTCTAACATATATCAGGTATTCGATCGTTGTAAATCACCATGGAACCCCAAAATTATGGGCAATAGCTCATGAAAACAGCCATGAAGCATGAAAACAACTTGTTTTTGGTCATCACTCTCAAACATGTATCGGGTCTTACAGTCGTTGTAAATCACCCTGAACCCCAAAACTGTGGGTAATAGCTCATGAACATAGCCATAAAACGTGACAAATACGAGTTTATGCTCATAATTCTAAAACATGTATCGGGTCTTACGGTCGTTCAAAATCGACCTACAACCATAATACTATGGGCAATAGCTCATGAAAAACAGCCATACGAGTTTTTGGTCATGACTCTCAAACATGTATCGAGTGTTATGCTCGTTCAAAATCGCCCTAGAACCCCAAAACTATGGGCAATAACTCATGAAAACAGCCATGAAGCGTGAAAATGACCTGTTTTTGGTCATAACTCTCAAGCATGTATCACCTCTTACGGTCATTGTAAATCGCCCTTGAACCCCAAAACTATGGGCAATAGCTCATGAAAACAACCATAAAATGTGAAAACTACGAGTTTTAGATCATATCTCTCAAACATGTATCAAGTTTTACTATCGTTGTAAATTGATCTGTGATACGTCCAAAACGTATCTACTTTCCCGAACACTTTTGCTATTGTTTCTCCTCTAAACTTGTGTGATTTGGATACAACTAACACGGACTGACGCTGTTTTCAATAGAATCGCCTTGGTGTCTACTTTTTGTGCAGAAAATCAACTATCAGGAAAAATCCCGGAAAATATGCCAAAAATCCTATTTCACCAGAAGACTCCCGGAGCCAGAATACGAGATGGGGGGCTGGACCGAGGCCACACCACCTGGCAGCGTGGGCTAGGCCTGGCCGCGCCAAGTGGTGCTCTGGCCGCCCCAGACACCCCATCTGTCTCCCTCTTCGCCTATAAGAAGCCTTCTGACCTAAAAACTCTGGAGGGTTCGACGTTTTTCCAGAAGGAGTTCCGCTCCGGTGCCACCACCAGATTCCACGAAACAGCACTAGAAACTCCGTTCTGGCACCCTGCCGGGACGGGGAATTGGAGGAGATCATCGCCATCATCATCACCATCGCTTCTCCATCGACCATCCATGTTTCCCCCATCTATGAGTGAGTAATCCCCCGCTGTAGGCTATGAGGATGGTAGGGATTGGATGAGATCGTTCATGTAATGGCATCAGATTGTTAGGGCATGGTGCCTAGTATCTTCTATTAGTGCTTTTTGACTTTGTTGCGACTTGTTATGCTTAATGCTTGTCACTAGGGCCCAAGTGCCATGATTTCACATCTGAACATGTTATTGATTTATTATGATAGTATTGTTTATGGTCTTATCTGCAAGTTGTATACACACGTTGTTGTCCGGAACCAAAGGCCCTGAAGTTATCGAAATCGGGATAACCGGAGAGAATGGCTTTGATGTGAGGATCACATGTGTTCACGGAGTGTTAATGCTTTGCTTTGGTGCTCTATTAAAAGGAGAACCTTAATTGCCAGTAGTTCCCTTGAGGCCCTGCTACAAACGGGCTGCCAGGACAAAATATGTTGTGCAAGTTCTCATTGCGAGCATGTATGACTATGTATGGAACACATGCCTAGGATTATCTAGTACTTGGATGCTTTATCTTATTTATCTGCAATTGCCCTATGTTCTGATTGCTATGTGAATTGTCTTGTCCATGCAACGCCCGTCCATCCATCCCTATGCCTACCGCACTCGAATCCTACTGTTTGCTGCTATTGTTACTACTGTCTTTACTTTACTACTACTGTTATTTTACTATTCCTACTACAAAACTATTGCTACTGATAAACTGATGTGAGCAAGATTGTTTCCAGGTGCAGCTGAATTGAAAACTCAGTTGTTAAGCTTATAAATATTCTTTGGCTCCCCTTGTGTCGAATCAATAAATTGGGTTTCACTTCCCTCGAAAATACTGCGATACACCCCCTATACTTGTGGGTCATCATGACTATTTTCTGGCGCCGTTGCCGGGAGCATAGCTTTATTTATTAAGTTCACTTGGATTCTCTATTGTTCGCTGCCATCAATCCATCATGGGTAAGTCTCGTGATGGCAAGGTTCCTATTTTACCATCCACTACAAGAAGAGGTACGGTTGTGAACACCTCTGTTGCTTTTGATTCACCATCTGTTATGAGTAAGCTCGTTACACCACCACATACACATGCTACACACACTACTACTGCTGCTGAATCTGAAACTTATGATGCTTATGATGCTGCTTTCTACTGTGCTTGATAAAAGTGGTTCATTAGGTCCTTTCCTAGATGCTACGATTGCTAGAACTATAGCTGGAAATACTGAAACTCCTAATGAAGATACTACGACACCTGTTAGTTCACCTGAGTCTAGTGAGAGTTATGATATTAAAGACAGTTATGTTGAGATGACCGATGAATTTATTAAAGAATGTAAAAACACCCATGATAGGAGCGCTGCTAAGAGTCTCCTTGAGAGGCATACTATTAGACCCAAATTGTCTCCTGTTGCTAAATTTGCTGCTTCCCCATAAACATTAAATATAAAGATTATGATTTCTCTCTCGATCTATCTTAAATAGCTATTGTTGAAAAAGAACATTCTTGTGGGACTAAGAATGAAAGTGCGGTAGCACATATGAATGAACTTTCTACCATGAGTGGCTTGTTTGCTGATGATATTAAGATGCGTACTTACTTTGTTGCTAAGATTTTCCCCTTTTCACTGAAAGGAGAAGCTAAAACTTGGTTTAGTAATTTACCTCCTGGATCTATTGATAGCCCTGATTGCTTGATTAGTACTTTCCTGTAGAGATATTTTCCTCCAAGTGCTAGACATGCTATTTTGCAGGAACTTTTTGATTTTAAACAGGGAGAAAAGGAGATATTGCCTGAATCATGGGCAAGGTTTTGTGCTTTGATTCATGCATAGGCTGGAAGTCCATTACCTAAGAATGAGCTTCTTGATATATTTTATAATGGACTAACTGAAGAATCTAGGACATACCTAGATAGTTGTGTTGATTATGTTTTCAGGAATGAGGTTGTCAATGGCTAAAATAAGCAAGAACTATGAGGATTGGAATCCTCCCAAGGAAGCTGAGGAATGATAGTTGTGTTGATTATGTTTTCAGGAATGATAGTTGTGTAGATAGCTGGTTCAGGGATTCCCAAGGAAGCTGAGGAATTAATGGCTAAAATAAGCAAGAACTATGAGGATTGGAATCCTCCTGAACCAGCTATACGTGCAGTAATTATACCTGAATCTAATATACCGGTGCCTATTCCAACATCAAAGAAGAGGGGAGTTATTGAATTAAATGATGAAGTGATGAAGGAAGCTATGAAATGTCTTAAGGACAAGGGAATTAAAGCTGCATATGTCAAGAATTTACCTCCTATTGAAGAATTATGTAAGCCTATTCCCTACTCATCCACTATTGAGGTACACTCTCTCCAACACTTTGATGAAGGTGATATCCCTTACTCTAAACCTCCTGATCAATGCTTAGAATAATTCGATATCTTTATTGTTAAGCAAGATAGTTTTAATAAAAGGGTGCAAAATCATCTAATGGAAAACACTAGAGCTATGTTTGAGTTAAAAGATATTGTGGAAAGAACCTTTAATGATGTTAAAATGATTGTTAAACACTTCCAAATGGTTCAAACTCAAATAGATCAACTCATTAAAGTGCAAAAAGACTTTCTAATTAACGCTTCTAAAGAAAAACATGCTTATGAAATTAGAACTAGAAGTGGTGCTGCTACCCAGGATCCTATATATCCTGAGGGGCATCCCAAAAGAATTGAGCAGGATTCTCAACAAGCTGAAAATAGTGGTTCTACTCGTAAGAAAAGGAAAAAGAAACATAAAACTATTGTAGAACCCTCTAAACCTGCTATAGATCCTAATAGTATATCTGTCTCCAATGTTGAAACTAAAAGTGGTAATGAAGAAAATGAAGCTCCAAATGAAGAAAAAGTTGAAGAAGAACCTGAAAAGCACACTAAGAATACTAAATACACTAAAGAAGATTTTATTGCTAAGAAACATGGTAGTGAAAGAGAGCCTTGGGTCCAAAAACCTATGCCTTTCCCTGATAAAAAACACAAGTCAAAGGAAGATGAACATTATAATAAGTTTTGTGAGTGGATGAAACCTTTATTCCTGCAAATTCCTTTGACTAATGCTATTAAATTGCCTCCTTACTCAAAGTATATGAAGGATACTGTCTCGAATAAAAGGAAGATATCTAATGAAGAAATCTCTACTTTGCTTGTTAATTATTCCTTTAATGGTAAGGTTCCTAAGAAACTTGGAGACCCAGGGATTCCAACTATCCCTTGCTCTATTAAGAATAGTTATGTTAGAACTTCTTTGTGTGATTTGGGAGCTGGCGTTAGTGTTATGCCTTTCTCTCTCTATAAGAGGCTTTAGCTAGAAAAATTAATACCAACTGATATATATTTGCAAATGGCTGATAAATCTACCACTATTCCTGTTGGTATATGTGAGGATGTACCCGTTCAAGTGGCTCATAATTGCTTGATATTAACTGATTTTGTTGTGCTTGAAATGCCTGAAGATGATAATATGTCTATTATTCTTGGGAGACCTTTTCTTAATACTGCAGGAGCTGTTATTAATTGTAATCAAGGAAAGGTTACTTTCAATGTTAATGACAAGGAACATACTGTCTATTTCCCCAAGAAGATTGATAGGACTTATGGTTTGAATTCAATTGAACATGTTGAGGGCATTCAAGTTGGAGAAATATATTGTCCCATACCAAGAGAAAATTTTGAAACTATTATGATTGGGACCATTGCTATCAAGGTTGAGGTAACATAATCATTAGTGGAATACAAAGTTTTTTCCCCGTATGGAATTGTTTTGGTAACAAGACCTGATCAACCTTGTTAACAAAAGGATTTCATTGAACAAAACAATGTTTTCACCATGATTATCTCCGTTTACTTCTATTCTATCCATTTCAGTTTTTGTTTTCATTTAGTTTTCTTTGTTGTTAGTTGCATGCATTTTAGAGTGTCTTAGAACTTCTGTAGATTTTGCTTTGTTTTGCATTGCATCTTTTTCAAAATCATTTTTCTGCAAAAAAATCATTCATCTATGCCTAAAAATTTCCCAAAAATAAAGTGTCTCGAAAAATTCCAGAAAATTCATATTAAATTATTACGTGAAAAAAGGGGCAGAAGAGTGCTTGGAAGGCACCAGGGGGACACACCAGGTAGGCTCACCACCTGGTGGCGTGGCTTGCCCTGGGTGGTGCCATGCCATGGTGTGGGCCACCCCTAGCCCTCCACTCACTCTCTCACCTACCACTTTCTCCTCTCTCCCGAGTAAGCTCCAGTTCATTGCTCAAAATAGCGTTCTTGCTGTGCTTGCTCTCGATTTTTTCGATCTCCTTGCTCAGCCCATCTTTGTTGCTGAAATTTGGAGCAGTTGTTCTCAGGTATGTGACTCCTCCCCTTGTCCAAGTAGATTTGTGTTTAGTGGATTATATCTTGAGTATTTTGCTGCTGTAGGTGATACATTGCAAATGTATCTATAATTTTTGATGTTCCATGCTTGGTTTTATCTACTTTCTTATGTTTTGTTCACACTTTGGAGTACTTTTCATATGATTTCTTGGACTAACCTATTAACAAGAGCCACGGTACCAGCTTCCTGTTTTCTGCTATTTTGGGTTCTAGGAAATTCCGAAAATCAATATTCTCGGAATTGGACCGGACAAAAGCCAAAGTCGATATTTTACCGGAAGACTCACGGAGCCAGAAGACGAGACAGAGAGGGTCCAGGGGCTGGCCACACCACCTGGTGGGGTGGGCCAGGCTAGGTCGCACCAGGGGGTGGTGTGGGCCCCTCCGGCACCCCCTCTGTCTCCCCTCTCGCCTATAAGAGCCTCCCGAGGCATAAACCCTAGATCGCCAATCAGAAATCCATGAAAAGTTCCACTGCGCCCCCGCCATCGAAGGGGAGATTCGGGGGACAGAAAGTCTCTGTTCCGGCACCCTGCCAGGATGGGGAAGTGCCCCCAGAGCCATCTCCATTGATCTCCACCACCATCTCCATCACCATCGCTGATTCCCATGATGAGGAGGGAGTACTTCTCTCTCAAGGCTAAGGGTTCTACCGGTAGCTATGTGTTCATCTCTCTCTCTATGCATGATCTTATTGAGGTCATGAGCTTGTAATCTATAGATCTACCTTGATACTCAAGTGCTTTAATAGATCTCTACTATCCCCATGTGTGTGAAGTTGTCAGCGTGCACACCATGGTGGCACTTAGGCTAGAGATTACAAATACTTGTTATGAGTTATATTTGGAGTTGGATGTTTCTATAAAATTGTGGTGTTTGTTGGAAGCATCTAGAGCTCAAGGTGATAGTGTGGGGTTATCTAGATGGGGAAAGCGAACTCTGAGGTGTGCTGTTATAGCCGTACCATTGATTAGAGTGTCCAACCGGAGAGTAGTTAAGAGTAGTATCATAAAAAGAATATATTTATATGAGAGTGTTCACTAGTGAAACTATGATCCGTAGGCCTTGTTTGTTAGCATTGAAACACTGTTTGCAACTAGATATGTTACATGTTTGCTTGTTTCCATCTTTATTTCAGTTTGCCTTTAGTCTCTTCCACGCCATCAAGCTATTTCCTACCACCGTTGTCTTTTATCCATACCACTTGTATTTCACTATCTCTTCGCCGAACTTGTGCACCTATACATCTGACAAGTGTATTGGGTGTGTTGGGGACACAAGAGACTTCTTGTATCTTGATTGCAGGGTTGCTTGAGAGGGAATACCTTTGACCACTTCCTCCCTGAGTTCGATAAACCTTGGGTGATTGATGGCTCAGTGTCGGCGCCAGGAAAATGCTGGTGCGATGTTGATGTAGAGCTCGTTGGGAACCCCAAGAGGAAGGTATGATGAGCACAGCAGCAAGTTTTCCCTCAGTTATGAAACCAAGGTTTAATCGAACCAATAGGAGCAAGGAAACACCCCAAAGGTGTTGCTAGCTGAGCCTTGGAAGGGCGCACTACCGGTGCTAGTAGCAATGTGGAGACCTACACAACACAACCACAGAACTTTGTCCCCAACTTGCGATGAGGTTGTCAATCTCACCATGTTTTGCTGAAAACAAAGGATTAAACATATCGAATGGAAAGAAGTAAAAGTTTGAAGAAAGTAAACACAAAGCATTAAACAGTTTATAGATTGTAAGTAAATAAAAGGGACCGGGATCCATTGTTCACTAGAGGTGGCTCTCCTTAAGATAGATAACATGCTGGGTGAACAAATTACAGCGGGGCAATTGACAAACATCAAGAAAGCAATACATGCATATACTAATCATCTTGACTCCTTTGAAACTTGATTGGGCATTACAACATTATACATAGACCGCCATCCAACTACATCTATGACTAATAATCCACCTTCAAGTTATCATCCGAACCCCCTCCAGTATTAAGTTGCAAGGAAAGGATAATTGCATTACGAATTGCGTGAAAAGTAAACAATACGATTGTTCTATGAACAAAGGATTGTTGTTTTCTCCCTAGTAGAAATAGCACATCTAGTACCTTAGAGATTTCTGTCACTTCTCCAGATTACCAGAGGCATGAACCCACTATTGAGCATAAATACTAACTCTTGGAGTTGCTAGCATCTACTTGGCCAAGATATCTACTAACAACGGAAAGCATGCAAGATCACAAATAACAAAGACATGATAGAATAAATAATCAATCTGAAATAGCATCTCAATAACCATCGGATCCCCGCAAACACAACATGCAGAATTACAAATAGATGATCTTGATCATGAACGGATCTCACAAGATCTAGACATGAAAGCACAAAGGAGCAGAACTAGCCATCTAACTACTACATGGATCCGTAGTCCAAGGATGAACTACTCCCGCATCACACCGGAGGCTTGCATGGTGATGAAGAAGGCCTCCAGGGTGAATTCCCCTCTCCGGCAGGGTGCCGGGAAGAGCTTCAGATCCCTCCCGATCTAGGGATGGAGATGACGGCAGCTACAGACTCTTTCGTGGATTTTTGATCGGGTACTTAGGGTTTTAGTCCCGAGGGCATCTTATAGGCGGACGGAGAGGCCGAGGGGATGTTGGGGTTGGTCAGACCACCCCCTGGCGTGGGCTAGGCCTGGCCGCGTGGCCAGGTGGTGTGGCCGGCCCCTAACCCCTCTCCGTCTCGTACTCTGGCATCTGATAACTTCCGAAAAAATAGGCACTTTGGCTTTTGTCCCGTCCAATTCCGAGAATATTCATTTTCTGACTTTCCTCGAACCAAAAACAGCAGAAAACAGGCAGCTGGCACTGTGGCTCTTGTTAATAGGTTAGTCCAAGAAATCATATGAAAAGTACTCCGAAGTGTGGACAAAAGACAAGAAAGTGGATAAAACCAAGCATGGAACATCAAAAATTATAGATACATTTGCAATGTATCAGTGATCCACTTAAGGGAAAACTTGCTGCTATTCTACAAACCTCTGCACTTGGAGGCCCAACAACTGTCTATAAGAATAGAAGTGCGTAGACATCAAGCTATTTTCTGGCGCCGTTGCCAGGGAGGTAAGGTAAAAGGTATTCACACCGGAGGATTAAAGAAGAAGAACCTCCTACAGAAAACGCCTATTTTCTGGTGCCGTTGCTGCGGAGGTAAGGTAAAAGGTACTCACATCCTCCGGTGTGAGTGCTCGAAGTTATTTCCTTTAGATTCTGCACTTTTATCTTTTTGTTTCTTGTTTTTATTTTCACTAGTTAGGCTTAATGGAAAACAACAACAAAATTAGAGAGCTTTATAGTATTTATCTTGAGTTAGGACATGAAGTGTTTGAAGAGAAAATTAAAAAACCTATGGAACTTTATTTGCATGCTAATAGCAATATTATTAGTATGAATCTTTTGAACACCTTTGTTACTAATGCTATGGAAACATCTAAGTTTCGGGAAGTTAGTTTTTATGAAAATGATCTTTTTAGTTCCCCAATTTTAAAGAAGAAAATTTGCTCTGATGATACTTTATCTCCCATATGTGGTAATTCTAATGATACTTGTGATATTTTAAATCCATATACTGAAAGCATCCCTTTTAAAATACCTATAAAAATTGTTGAACGTGTTATGAATAACTCTTATTTTGGAGATGGAACTGTCCATCCTGGTGATCATTTACTCTTTATACATGAATTATGCGGGCTGTTCAAGTGTGTAGGTATTTCAATGAACCAAATTAAGAGGAAGCTATTCTCTTTATCACTTAAGGGCAAAGCAAGGGAGTGGTATGAGCTACTAGATGATCCTCATCATTTGGAGTGGAAGGAACTTGAATCTCTCTTTTACTCTAAATTTATCCTCCTCGTGAAATTCATAAAGGTAGGAATTATATTTATAATTTTCATCCTCATGATGGAGAAAGTATTGCCCAAGCATGGGGGAGACTGAAGTCACTAATGCTCAAATGTCCCATTCATGAGCTCCCCAGGAATATTGTTATTAATAATTTCTATGCAAGGCTTTCAAGACATTACAAGACCTATCTAGATACTTGTTTAGAGGGATCCTTCACGAGTAAGGAGGTGAAAGCTAAGTGGGATCTTCTTGAAACAATTCAAAGAAATACCAAAGATTGGGATAACAACAAAGGTAAAGAACCAGGTATAAACTATCAGTATGATTGCATTAAGTCTTTCGCTGAAACTACTGATTTCCAAGATCTTAGTGCTAAATATGGTCTTGATCCTCAAATTCTTATTTATTTTTTTAAAACCTTTGCTTCTCATACTAATGCTCCTAAAGAAAAGTGGGACATGTATCATGAGCCTTTTAAAGACACTTGCATGGAAAATCAAATAGGTGTTAATGATAGCAAAAAGCATGCTCAAACCTCTGAAAGTACTATTTCTTATAAGCATGTTAATTTTTGTGGAATACATAGACCTTGTGAGAATAAACAAATTGAATAAGAATATTGTATCACCCACAAGAATGAAAAAACTAGAATGTGGTATAGGGCTTTAAATGATCTTGGTAAAAAAGTTTGTGCCCTTTACCCTTTTATTTGTGAACTTTGCTTTGAAGTGGGTCATTTCAATTTTCAATGCTCAGGCCATAATAATAGCCCTTCAAATCCAATGAGTACTCCAAGTTTATATTGTGATGACATGATCACTCCTAATCAACATGATGAACTTACATTATTTTTGGGGTGTGAAGAATTATCAAGAGAAACTTGTTTGGTAGATATGAATGCTTTTGATATGAATAGTGTCCTGCAAGGTTGTCCTCTTTATTGTGTTGATAATTGTCACACAAATACTTACATACAAAATATTATAAAAGATGAGATTTTACCAAAATATGACAAGACTAATATGTGTTTTGATCTTATTAATGAAAAGAAGGAATCCTCCAAAGTTTCTTCTATTGTCTCTAACAATGAACCAGGGTATATGGAGAAGCTTCCGTTCAAGCCTCTCCCTCCTAAAGAGAAGAAGATAAACAAGAAAAGGATGAGTAAAAGGAGGGAGGAAATAGTATTTTTCCCTAAGCATGTTGCTCCCATTATAGTTTTTGATGAGTCTAAACTCGATGATGTTCCTATGCCTATTACTTATAGTAGTGATCATGATTGGGAAAAGAACACTTCTTTTCATATTAAAAATCTCTTTGGTACCAATTCTGAAAATGATGATATTAATAATTGCTATACTATTAGTGATATCCATGATCCTTCCAATGATGATATGTTTACAAATGAACACACTTTGGAAGATAATTATTCTCTTGTTTATGATGATTACAATGATGAGTATGATATTTTCAGTCCACCTACTATTGAGGAAATTAATTATGATTACAATATGCCTCCTATATTTCATGATTATGGTGATGAAAATAATAATGATATCTATTTTGTTGAATTTTCTCCCACTATAATCAATGTGAATGACTATGTTTATGTGGGGAGTATTAATTGTTTTATGCATGTGGCTCATGATAAGAATGTTTCTTGTGATAGTTAGATTGTTAATTTTATTCATGATTCTACTGAAAGTTATTATGAGACAGGGAAACATGGTTTTATGTGTCTCAACAATATTAAGTTTCCCCTCTTTATGTTGAAAATTTTGAGGCTGCACTTGTTTTTCTTTCCTATGCTTGTTGCTTTGTGCTTTCATGACTTGTTTTTTTACAAGACTCCTATAAATAGGAAGTGGGTTAGACTTAAATGTTCTTTGAATTTGCTTCTTGATGCTCTCTTTTACTTCGATTTATATTTCTTATGTGAGCATCTTGTCAAACTATCATGCCTAACTTAAAGGCGTTAAAGAAAAGTACTTACTGGGAGATAACCCAAAAGTTTTAGATGAGTCTTGGAAATTATTACCTCAGTAATAACCGCTCCTTATTCTTTTTATTTGCTTTTTGTGCCAAGAGTAACCTCTAATGAGAGAGAATTTTTTTTTTGGAAAAGTTGCTGTCCCGAAACAGATTTCTGTGTTTCACCATAAAAATCCGTGTAAAATCACTGTACGTCCTTTTCAAGTGTAAATTTTTGTGCTTCTGTCCCAGGTGGTTATCTAACTTTCCTTAGTTCAACACTTTTTGATTTGAGAAAGAGAAGGTCTTTGAAACAATTCGTCTTTACCTGCTGGTCTGTTTTGACAGATTTCTGCCATTATTTGCATTTGCTTCTTGTTGGTTCCTTTTTGAGTTCTTTTAGGGAATTGAGATTTTTGAGGGATTTGCTACAGTATCTTGTGTTTTAATGGAAGTTTATTGGTGTTATAACTGAACCTAAAGACTTATTATCTTGAGTGCACTAATGTTGATAATAAAAATTGTGTGAAGTTTTGTATGAAGGAAAAATTTCAGGTGTATGGAAGGAATGAGTAATGATATGAAAGATGGACTAAAGCTCAAGCTTGGGGATGCCACGCGTGTCACCCCAAGAAATATCCAAGAAGTACAAGCGTCAAAGCTTGGGGATGCCCAAGGCATCCCCCTCTTCATCAATAAAAATCCCAGGTTTCTTCCAAACGCTTTATCTTTATTGTTTCATACAGAGTTGTTCTTGGAGTGTCTCCTTTTTCGTTTTTGTTTTGGTTTTTCGTTTGCTTTGTTTTCTTAGTTTTCTGAATAAATTGGTTGGACCCCATCTTTCATGCATTGGTTTTCAAATAGTTTGGTTTGCATTGGAAAAGAGTAGGAAAGTTCATGCTTAAGTGGTCAAAAGAGCTCGTTTTTGACTGTGGCCTATGCTGTATCATGCCATGCTTGATATTGTTTTGAATTTATGCTTAGTATTCATTGCTGTAGCATGAATTGTTATAAACAATTGAGAGTGCTTAATGTGCCTTGGATGAATCATGCATTGTTTTAGCATATTAAAGCATAGTATAGTGGTATTCTCCTTTGATGCTTTATTTGGGTTGACTTGGCGCATGCTCACACCATGTTATGACTATCTCAAGTCACCATAGACTTTATGATCCTTTAGTTTTCAACTTGTAGTATCACTTTATGCTTTGATCAATAATGTTTTGTCGCTCTGCATGATTATGGCCATTATTGCTCTCTTAGTTTGTCGCTCCTAGTCTTTTGCTAGCCGCCACAACAAAGTATGAGTTCCACTCATGCATCCAACTCCCTAAACCAAGTTATTCCAAAGATTCCACCATACCTACCTACTAGCTTATGCTATTCCAAGTATATTCATGCCTTTGTTTAGCTTCCAAATTAAACTTGTTTTGAGAAAACTAGTGATTAAAGCTCTCTCGAACTTGATGGCACACTTTACTTTTTTGCATCTAATAAACTTGAACCATTGGGTCCTTCTTTATTGCGTATATGCTTGCGCTTTATAAGTTAAAATTATCAGAACCATGTTTCATGGGGAATGCTTTCAACATTGCACTTGTACTTTGTACCCCGTTGATATCATGTTCTTTTGCTTACGGATCACGGCGGTGTGAAATAAAAGTGGAACTTGTAAGATCATGGAGTTTGTATGTGTGTTAGAGAAACGCCTGGGCCGCTAGCTTAAGCCATGCCTAATCATTGTGGAAACTTGCAGCATCACCATAACGAGAACTCTATGAAGCATCCTCAATAAAAAACTATGCAAATAGAAAATAAAAAGATCGTTGAGATGCTCATTGTCTGCTTGCCTTGTCATTTTGATTATGTGATAGCTCTTGTATCATGTGCAAGGGGTACCCCGTTGGCGGTTCTTTATGATACATATGTACTTAAAATGACAAGAGCTTACTCATGACTAAAGTTGAGTAGCATGAGGTTCGGTCTTCGTAAGTAAGGGGCATGAGATTTCGGTTTATAACTTGTCAAGCATATCCTCTTAGTTGTGTCACTTTAACCTTAATCACCTTAAAGATGCTTATTATAGGGGCAATGAGAGCTGAAAGCTATAAGTACCATAATTTTTGGAAGCTCTTTATGAGACTTGAATCCCTACTTCCTTTTATAAAAAGGCCTTTCTTCCACCATTATATTGAGTCTCCATCTTCTACCTTTATGCACCCACTTTGAGAGCATAGTGGCCATTCTTAGTTCTATGTGCATTGTCCCAAGGCTAGTTGATTGATGCATAACTTGATATTGCTTGTTTTAAACTATTTGTATCTAGTCACTCTTATGAACTTTGAAGGTGTCCTATGCATTTATATTTGTTACTCTATTGAGGGACAAGCTGAATACTATTATGCTATGTTTTCTTTATGTGAAACAAAAAAAATTCTTGCAAAGCATTGTTATTCATGAATCTTTTGTTTGTGCCTTTTCATGTTGCATCATAGTTTCTTTGTCTTACTGCTAGGATCATAGTACATCAATCATAACATAAAATACAAAGTTCTAGCAATAGGCAAAGAAACTATGATGCAACATAAAAAGGTACAAACAAAAGATTCATGAATAACATGCCTTGCAAGACGTTTGTTTGTTTCACATAAAAAAACATAGCATAATAGTATTCAGCTTGTCCCTCAATAGAGTAGCAAATATAAATGCATAGGACACCTTCAAAGTTCATAAGAGTGACTAGATACAATAGTTTAAAACAAGCAATATCAAGTTATGCAACAATCAACTAGTCTTGGGACAATGCACATAGAACTAAGAATGGCCACTATGCTCTCAAAGTAGGTGCATAAAGATAGCAGGTGGAGACTCAATATAATGGTGGAAGAAAAGCCTTTTGTAAAAGTAAGTAGGGATTCAAGTCTCATAAAGAGCTTCCAAAAATTATGGTACTTGTAGTTTTCAGCTCTCATTGCCCCTATCATAAGTATCTTGAAGGTGATTAAGGTTAATGTTGGGTCCGCAGCATAGAAAAAAATTCCTACCTTGTGAACTACACGCCAAGATCATCTACTAGGTACAAAGCAACGGGTGGACATACATCCATCGAGAACTTACCCTCGAAGACAACGAGTTTTTTTAACGAGTAGGAACTCGTGGTTGATGTAGTCGTACACTTGCCGATCTCAAGATCGTGATGAAGTCCAGTAGGTCCGGCTCTAGCACGTCCATCAGATCCAGCTCCAGCACCACCAAGTCCAGCACCGCAAAGCAGCGGTGCATCCGTGATCGCACACACGTCCGGTACCCTGACAACCTCCGTCCCTCGCTCCAGCAAAGAAGCGGAAGAAGCAACTCCTTTCTAGATAAAGCCACCGGGAACATGTATCTCGCTAATCCGAGACCATGGGGAAATAATACTAGAGGGGAGAGAGATCCTTCACAAGGAGGTGTGAGGATGAAGGAGGAAGAGGGGGGCTTTTATAGGAGGAGGGGGTGCCCCTCCTTCATGGCCGGCGCATGGAGGAGGCGTCTCTTCACCTCCTCCATTCATGTGGTGGTAACCCCTCCACATTATAATGCCTCTTCACATTCCCTTTTGAAGTATCCACTTTAAATGCATTAAATTTCTCCAAACTTAATGCTCTCTCATTTAATAAAACTCTTTTATTAATTTTATTCAGAATTTTGTTAATTACTTTAATTAACAAACATTCACATAAAACCCCTTGCAATATTTCAATATCACATGCAGAACCACTTCCTGCAATTTCACCCGAAACAATTTCCGGTTTCTATCGAAACAATTCCTGCGCTTTGCAATTCTTTCGTCTAAAACATATGTGCTCCAAAATGGTGTCGGGTAACTCTTAAGTGTGTCACCCTATGGTTCGCGAATAATGCAGACATGATCGAGACCCCTCTCCGATCTATAATTAGCAGCGGAACCTGGAGATCCGTACTGACTCCTACACATTCAACGATGACTTCTGTGATCGTGAGAACCTTTAACGCTAGTAACTAAATCCCTTTGTCTCGCAATATATTACATGTCCGAGATTTGATCATCGGTATCTCCATACCTAGTTTGATCTCGTTACCGACATGCACTCTTTTCTCGTTCCCGTGATATAATATTCTAGTGATCACATCACTTGCTTGCAAGCTATTTCAATGTGATATCACCGAGAGGGCCCAGAGTATATCTATCCGTCATCGGGATTGACAAATTCCACTCTTGATCCATGAGCCTCAACATAACACCTTCGTAGCACTGAACCCATCTTTATAGTCACCCTGTTACGGTGTGACGTTTGATGTTATCAAGATACTCTTCCAGTGTTAGCAATTAACATGATCTCATGGTCTAAGGATAAAGATTACTTCGTATGATGTTATAGCAATATAAACATAATGACTTTGATCGTAATGCTATACTTTGGATGAATCTTCATCACATCATTCCACCAATGTTGTGACCTTGTTATTAACAACATCCAATGTCCATGATCAGGAAACCTTGATCATCTTGTTAATCAACGAGCTAGTCTATAAGAGAGGCATAACTAGGAACCTTTTATTTGTTGTATTGATGTTTCCGATCAATACAATTATAGCATGCAAAATAAACATTAATCATAAACATGGAATAAGATAATAACCACTTTATTATTGCCTCTCGGGCATACTCCCTTCAGTTAAAGTGACACAACTAAGAGGATATGCTTGACAAGTTATAAACCGAAATTTCATGCCCCTTACTTACGAAGACCAATCCTCATGCTACTCGACTTTAGTCACGAGTAAGCTCTTGTCATTGTAAGTATATGTGTATCATTAAGAACCGCCAACGGGGTACCCCTTGCACATGATAAGGGAGCTTTCCCATAATCAAAATGACAAGGCAAGCTGACAATGAGCATCTCAGCGATCTTTCTATTTGCTATTTGCAAAGGTTTTTATTGAGGATGCTTCATAGAGTGCTCATTATGGTGATGCTGCAAGTTTCCACCATGATTAGGCATGGCTTAGACTAGCGGACCGGGTGTTTCTCTAACACACATACAAACTCCATGATCTTACAAGTTCCACATTTATTTCACACCGCCGGGATCCATCAGCAAAAGAACATGATATCAACGGAGTACAAAGTACAAGTGCGATGTTGAAAGCGTTCCCCATGAAACATGGTTCTGCTAATTTCAACTTATAAAGCGCAAGCATATACACAACAAAGAAGGACCCAATGGTTCAAGTTTATTAGAGGCAAAAAGTAAAGTGTGCCATCAAGTTCGTGAGAGCTTTAATCACTAGTTTTCTCATAACAAGTGAAAGGTAAACAAAATCATGAATATACTTGAAATAGCATAAGCTAGTAGGTAGGTATGGTGGACTCTTTGTAATAACTTGGTTTAGGGAGTTGGATGCATGAGTGGAACTCATACTTGGTGGTGGAGGCTAGCAAAATACTGGGAGCGACAAACTAAGAGAGGAATAATGGCCATAATCATGAAGAGGGACAAAACATCATTGATCAAAGCATAAAGTGATACTGCAAGTTGAAAACTAAAGGATCATAAAGGCTATGGTGACTTGAGATAGTCATAACATGGTGTGAGCATGTGCCAAGTCAACCCAAATAAAGCATCAAAGGAGAATACCACTATACTATGCTTTAATATGCTAAAACAACGCATGATTCATCCAAGGCACATTAAGCAATCTCAATTGTTTATAACAAGTCATGCTACAGCAAAGAATACTAAGCATAAAGCCAAAACAATATCAAGCATGGCATGACAAAGCATATGCCATAGTAAAAAACGAGCTCTTTTTACCACATAAGCATGAACTTTCCTACTCTTTTCCAAACCAAACCAAACTATTTGCAAACCAAAGTATGAAAGAGGGGGTCCGATCAATTTATTCAGAACACTAAGCAAACCAAGAAAACTAAAAACCAAAACAAAAACGAAAAAGACGACGCTCCAAGAAAAACACAACTGTGCATGAAACAATAAAAATGAAGCGTTTGGAAGAAACCTGGGATTTTTATTGATGAAGAAGGTGATGCCTTGGGCATCCACAAGCTTTAACGCTTTTACTTCTTGGATATTTCTTGGGGTGACACGCGTGGCATCCCTAAGCTTGAGCTTTAGTCCATCCTTCATCTTATTACTCATTCCTTCCATACACCTGAAATTTTTCCTTCATACAAAACTTCACACAATCTCATTAGCAACATTAGTGCACTTAAGATAAATAAGTCTCAGGGTTCAGTTCTAACAGCAAATAAACTTCCATTAGAACACTAGATACTTTAGCACTTCCCTCAAAAAGCTCAATTCCCCAAAGGAACTCAAGAAGGAACTAACAAAAAGCAAATGCAGAAAATGGCAGAAATCTGTCAAAACAGACCAGCAGGTAAATACGAATTTTTTCGAAGACATTCTGTTGATGAAATCAAAATGTGTTGAACTAACGAAGGTTAGATAACAACCTGGGGCAGAAGAACAAAAAATTACAGCTCAATCCGATGTACAGAGCTCTCTCAGGAATTTTTATGGTGAAGCACATAAATCTGTTTCGGGACAGCAACGTTCCCAATCATAACTTCTCTCTCATTAGAGGTTACTCTTGGCACCAAAAGCAAATAAAAAGGATAAGGAGAGGTTATTATAGAGGTAATAACTTCCAAGACTCAACTAAAACTCTTGGGTTATCTCCCAACAAGTACTTTTCTTTAACGCCTTTAAGTTAGGCATGAAAATTTGAGAAGATGCTCTCATAGGAAATATGAATTGAAGTGAAAGAGAGCATCAAGAAGAAAATTCAAAACACATTTAAGTCTAACCCACTTCCTATGCATAGGAATCTTGTATGCAAATAAATGCACAAAGAACAAAGTGACAGGCATAGGAAGATAAAACAAAAGTAACTTCAAAACTTTCAGCACATAGAGAGGTGTTTCATTACCATAAAAACTTCTACAACCACATTTTCCTCTCTCATAATAATTTTCAGTAGCCTCATGAATAAAATCAACAATATAACTATCACATAAGGCATGCTTTTCATGATCTACAAGCACTAGAGCTTTATTATAAACATTTTAAAAAGAATCCTCGGGAACATAACATTCACCCTTCTTTGATAAGCATGGGGGACAATCAAATAATGTAAGGGATAAAGAGTTACTCTCATTAGAAGGTAGGCATGGGTAGGTCCATTCTTCCTCCTTTTGTCCATCACTCTCCTCCTCTTTTTCATCTAATGAGCTTTCAGTTTCAGCAATTTCTTCTTCCATGGAGATTCTAGCAGGCGGTGGTTCATCTATTACCTTAGCAGTCATAAAACTATTCCCAAATAGGAAACTGAGTGAGCTATCCATAATGAAATAGTGATTGGAGCAGAGCTAGTCATAAAGGCAACTTAAGAAAGGAACTAATGTTTTTTGTGTTTTTGAAATAAGAAAGCAAACTTGTAGAACTAATTTCTTTTGGGTTTTTGAGGAACAAAACAAGCAAACAAAGCAAAAAGAAACTAAGAAAAACAAAAACAACAAAGTAAAGAGATTGGTTATGAGGGACTCCCCTTGTGAAGATGTCCTTGACTCCCCGGCAACGGTGGCAGAAAAAATCTTGCTGACTCGTAGTTGATGTAGAGCTCGTTGGGAACCCCAAGAGGAAGGTATGATGAGCACAGCAGTAAGTTTTCCCTTAGTTATGAAACCAAGGTTTAATCGAACCAGTAGGAGCCAGGAAACACCCCAAAGGTGTTACTAGCTGAGCTTTGGCAGGGCGCACTACCGGTGCTAGTAGCAACATGCAGACCTGCACAACACAACCATAGAACTTTGTCCCCAACTTGCGATGAGATTGTCAATCTCACCGTGTTTTGCGGAAAACAAAGGATTAAACGTATCGAATGGAAAGAAGTAAAAGTTTGCAGAAAGTAAACACAAAGTAGTAAAAGATTGTAGATTGTATGTAAAGTAAAAGGACCGGGATCCATAGTTCACTAGAGGTGGCCCTCCTTAGATAAACAACATGCTGGGTGAACAAATTACAGCGGGGCAATTGATAAACACCGAGAAAGCAATACATGCATATACTAATCATCTTCACTTCTCTGAAACTTGATTGGGCATTACAACATAATACATAGATCGCCATCCAACTACATCTATGACTAATAATCCACCTTCAGGTTATCATCCGAACCCCCTCCAGTATTAAGTTGCAAGCAACAGATTATTGCTTTACGAACTGTGTGTAAAGTAAACAATACGATTGTTCTATGAACAAAGGATTGTTGTTTTCTCCCTAGTAGCAACAGCACATCTAGTACCTTAGAGATTTCTGTCACTTCCCCAGATTACCAGAGGCACGAACCCACTATTGAGCATAAATACTAACTCTTGGAGTTGCTAGCATCTACTTGGCCAAGATAGCTACTAACAACAGAAAGCATGCAAGATCTCAAATAACAAAGACATGATAGAATCAATAATCAATCTTAAATAGCATCTCAATATCCATCAGATCCCCGCAAACACAACATGTATGAATTACAAATAGATGATCTTGATCATGAACGGAGCTCACAAGATCTACACATGAAAGCACAAAGGAGGAGAAACCAGCCATCTAGCTACTACATGGATCCGTAGTCCAAGGATGAACTACTCACGCATCACACCGGAGGCTTGCATGGTGATGAAGAAGGCCTCCAGGGTGAATTCCCCTCTCTGGCAGGGTGCCGGGAAGAGCTTCAGATCCCTCCTGATCTAGGGATGGAGATGACGGCGGCTACAGACTCTTTCGTGGATTTTCGATCAGGCACTTAGGGTTTTCGTCCAGAGGGCAACTTATAGGCGGAAGGAGAGGCCGAGGGGGTTCCAGGGCTGGCCTCACCACCCCCTAGCGTGGGCCCGGCTGGGCCGCGCGGCCAGGTGGTGTGGTGGCCCCCTGGTCCCTCTCCGTCTCGTATTCTGGCACTTGATCCCTTCCGGAAAAATAGGCACTTTGGCTTTTGTCCCATCCAATTCCGAGAATATTCATTTTCTGACTTTCCTGGAACCAAAAATAGCAGAAAACAGGCAGCTGGCACTGTGGCTCTTGTTAATAGGTTAGTCCAAGAAATCATATGAAAAGTACTCCAAAGTTTGAACAAAACACAAGAAAGTGCATAAAACCAAGCATGGAACATCAAAAATTATAGATACATTTGCAATGTTTCAACCCACTTAGGCCAAAAGCCTAAGCTTGGGGGGAGGTACGCCGGCATCGCACTCATCTCCTTATCATGTTGCGTCGGTACTATGTATATTCATGTTTCGTTCTCTTTTTAGTTTTCGTTCTTTCTTTGCTTTTGCTTTTGAAAACACAAAAAGACCAAAAATATTTCTACTGTTTCTCTTTGGTTTGCTTCTTCTTCTTTTTGCCTTGGTTTGCTTTTTCTTGCGTTATTTGAACTATTCGAAAAACCCAAAAAGATTTTTATTTGCTTGTTTTTCCTTTTTGGTTCTTGCTTTTAAAAAACCAAAAACACCAAAAATATTTGTTGTTCTTCTTTGGGTTTGTGAGTTTGTTGCAGGGTTCAGCAGTCCTCAGTGGATATTGGTTTCATATTATTATTCAAGCCACACAAGTGAAGGGCAATAATGAGGATTAATGACAACTTGAGGTGTGGTAAGAGGCTGGTAACGAACTCTATTTGTTTTCATTTTTGTACATATACTCATCATGTTGGGTATGATTGGTCTGTTCATGTAGGGTGTATGTTATCTTTGGATGCTTAGTAGTTCTTGCTTTCATATGATTAGTTCCATCTTGCTAATAGTTTGTAGCATGTCTTATAAATGTTTGCTTGCATTACTTTATTCATAACTTGGTATGACATCGTGGTATCCTCCTCTAAATGTATCATTTGAATTGACTTGGCACGTGCTCACGTATGCATATGACTGAAATAATCAGTTAAGCCTCGATGAATTATTTTGCCTTGAGGGTCTTGAATCACTTTCATGCCATGATTAGTCCTGTTTTGTTGCAAGCATGATTATGACAGCTATTGCTCTCTCATTTGTCGCTCCCTTACTATTGCTAGCCTTCACTTTCACTGAGTATGTTTTACTCATGTTTCCATCTCCCTAAAACCAAATATTGCCAAAGTGTCCAACATACCTACCTATTAGCATCATTTGCTATTCCCGTGCATATTCAATATGCCTTATTTTCTTCCGAATAAAATGTTTGCTTTTCATGAGAAAGTTAGTTAGTAAAGCTCTCATGAACTTGATGGCACACTTTATTTCCTGCACTTAATAAACCTGAACCATTGTGACTTTCCATGAAAGTTATATGCTTGCAAATTATAGGCTGGGGATTAGCAGAACCGTGCTGTCACGGGGAACATTTTCAACACTTGTAAATATATACCCAGTTGATACCATGCTCTTTTGTTTGCGGATGTCGTCGGTGTGAAATAAAAGGGGAGCTTGTAAGTCCTTGGAGTTATGTATGTGTGTTAGAGAAACGCCTGGGCCGCCGGTCTAATCCATGTCGTCACGGTGGAAACCTGCAGCGTAACCATAATGATATCTATGAAGCATTCTTCTTATAAAAAAGAGAGATAGCTATTGAAAAAAAAGAGGTTTATGAAAAGAGGAAAGATAAAAAACACATTTTCCAATGGTAAATAAGAAGATTGCTAAGATACTCATTGTCTGCTTGCCTTGTCATTTTGATATGGGGATTCTTCCGTATCATCGGGCAAGGGGTACCCCATTAAAGGTTCTCTATGATACGCCCGTATTTACGATGACAAGAACTTACTGGTAACTAAAGTTGAGTAGCATGAGGAGCGGCCCTCGTACTCAAGGGACATGGGATTTCCAGTTTATAGTTTGTCAAGCATATAACTCAGATTGGACCTCACTTTCACCTTAACCATATTAAAGATGCTTATGGTAGGGGCAATGAGAGCTCAAAGCTAATGAGTACCATACTTTCAGCATTTGGAAGCCTTTCAAACTATTCAAAACCTTTACATTTCCTTGCTGAGTCTCCACTTATTCTATGAGCACTTCCTTGAGAGCATAGTTGTCATTTTTTGTGCCTGTCCCATTACTTGATTATTTGTGTTATGACTTTGATGCTTGTATCTTTGACATCTTTACTTCTAGTCTTCACCTGAACTTCAGAGGTGCCTTGGCATTCATAATCAAAGGCAAGCGAGATAGCACTCTATCATACCTTATTATGAGCATTGTAATGTTGCTTATATTTATACTTCATGCTTCTTATTATTTTTAAGTTGGAATCTCTTCATAGCTTGCAATGCCTATTAAGTAAACTTAGTTGCATACTCTTTATTATGAATTGTCTAAGTAGCTGATCACATGCTGAGAATATATACATCATATGAAGCAAATGTGTTCGTGAAAGTTCTTTTATCGCACTCAGTTTTCAACTGAATTGCTTGAGGACAAGCAATAAGCTAAGCTTGGGGCGAGTTGATACGTCCAAAACGTATCTACTTTCCCGAAGACTTTTGCTATTGTTTCTCTTCTAAACTTGTGTGATTTGGATACAACTAACGCGGACTGACGTTGTTTTCAGCAGAATTACCTTGGTGTCTACTTTTTGTGCAGAAAATCACCTATCAGGAAAAATTGCAGAAAATATGCCAAAATTCCTATTTCACCAGAAGACTCCTAGAGCCAGAATACGAGACGGGTGGGGGGCTGGGCCTAGGCCACACCACCTGGCCGCGCGGGCTAGGCCTGGCCGCGCCAAGGGGTGGTCTGGCCGCCCTAGACACCCCCTCGGTCTCCCTCTTTGCCTATAAGAAGCCTTCTGATCTAAAAACTCTGGGGGTTTGACGTTTTTCCAGAAGGAGTTCCCCTCCGTCGCCACCACCAGATTCCACGAAACAGCACCAGAAACTCCGTTCTGGCACCCTGCCGGTACGGGGAATTGGAGGAGATCATCGCCATCATCATCACCATCGCTTCTCCATTGACCATCCAAGTTTGTCCCATCTATGAGTGAGTAATCCCCTGATGTAGGCTATGGGGATGGTAGGGATTGGATGAGATCGTTCATGTAATGGCATCATATTGTTAGGGCATGGTGCCTAGTATCTTTTATTAGTTCTTTATGACTTTGTTGCGACTTGTTATGCTTAATGCTTGTCACTAGGTCCTGAGTGCCATGATTTCAGATCTGAACATGTTATTGATTTATTATGATAGTATTGTTTATGGTCTTATCTGCAAGTTGTATACACACGTTGTTGTCCGGAACCAAAGGCCCCGAAGTGACAGAAATCAGGATAACCGAAGGGAATGTCTTTGATGTGAGGATCACATGTGTTCATGGAGTGTTAATGCTTTTCTCCCGTGCTCTATGATGACCCACAAGTATAGGGGGTGTATCGTAGTATTTTCGAGGGAAGTAAAACCCAATTTATTGATTCGACACAAGGGGAGCCAAAGAATATTTATAAGCCTTAACAACTGAGTTGTCAATTCAGTTGCACCTAGAAACAATCTTGCTCACAACAGTTTATTAGTAGCAACAGTTTTGTAGTAGGAATAGTAAAGTAACAGCAGTAGTAAAGCAAAGATAATAGTAACAAAAGAAGTAAACAGTGGGATTCGAGTGGGGTAGGCATAGGGATGGATGGACAGGCGTTGCATGGACAAGACAATTCACATAGCAATCAGAACACAGGGAATTGCAGATAAATAAGATAAAGCATCCAAGTACTAGACAATTCTAGGCATGTGTTCCATATATAGTCATACGTGCTCGCAATGAGAACTTGCACAACATCTTTTGTCCTGCCAGCCCGTTTGCAGTGGGGCCTCTAGGGAACTACTGGCAATTAAGGTGCTCCTTTTAATAGAGCACCGGAGCAAAGCATTAACACTCTGTGAACACATATGATCCTCACATCAAAGCCTTTCCCTTCCGGTTATGCCGATTTCTGTCACTTCGGGGCCATAGGTTCCGGACAACAACGTGTGTATATAACTTGTAGATAAGACCAAGAACAATACTATCATAATGAATCAATAATAAGTTCAGATCTGAAATCATGGCACTCGGGCCCTAGTGACAAGCATTAAGCACAACAAGTCGCAACAAAGTCATAAAAGCACTAATAAAAGATACTAGGCACTATGCCCTAATAATCTGATGCCATTACATGAACGATCTCATCCAATCCCTACCATCCCCATAGCCTACAGCGGGGGATTACTCACTCATAGATGGGAGAAACATGGATGGTCGATGGAGAAGCGATGGTGATGACGATCGCGATGATCTCCTCCAATTCCTTGTCCCGACAGGGTGCCAGAACGGAGTTTCTGGTGCTGTTTCGTGGAATCTGGTGGTGGCGGCGGAGCGGAACTCCTTCTGGAAAAACGTCGAAACCCCCCGAAGTTTTTAGGTCAGAAGGCTCCTTATAGGCGAAGAGAGAGGCCGAGGGGGTGCCTTGGGGGCCCACACCATCCCCTGGCGCGGCTTGACCTGGCCCGCGCCACCAGGTGGTGTGGCCACCCCAGGGCTCTTCTCCGTCTCGTATTCTAGCTCCTAGAGTCTTCGGGTGAAATAGGATTTTTGGCATATTTTCCGGGAATTTTCCTAATAGTTGATTTTCTGCACAAAAAGTAGACACCAAGGCAATTCTGCTGAAAACAGCGTCAGTCCGTATTAGTTGCATCCAAATCACACAAGTATAGTGGAGAAACAATAGCAAAAGTGTCCGGGAAAGTAGATACGTTTTGCACGTATCAACTCCCCCCAAGCTTAGGTTATTGCTTGTCCTTAAGCAATTTAGTTGAAAACTGAGTGCGATAAAAGAACTTTCACGAACACATTTGCTTCATAAGCAGAAGTCTGGCTCTAGGGCACCATGGACACATCCAACAACCAAGACGGCGTTCTCTATCACCTAGTGATGCGAGACTAATACGTCGTAAACGTATATATAATTTTTGATGCTCCATGCTTGTTTTATATCAACTTTCTTATGTTTTTTTCACACTTTGAGGTATTTTTATACAGTTTCTGGAATTAACCTATTGACAAGATACCACAGTGCCAGTTGCCAGTTTTCTGATATTTTTGGTTTCAGGAAAGCTAGTAAAGACATATTCTCGGAATTGGATGAAACAAAGCCTAAAGTTCCTATGTTTCCCGACACGACACGGATTCCAAAGGGAATACGGAGGGGAGCCAGGAGGCATGGACACCCTAGGGTGGTGCTGGTCCCCCTAGCCGCGCCACCAGGTGGTGTGGCCACCCTGGCCCACCTCTGGCATTGCCCTTTCGCCTATAAAATCCCCCGAGGACAAAAACTCTACATACCAGATCATAATTCCACGAAAAGTACCATAGCGTCGCCGCCACCGAAGAGGAGATTCGGGGGCAGAAGTCTCTATTCCAGCATCCTGCCGGGACGGGGAAGTGCCCCCGGATCCATCTCCATCGACTCCATCGTCGTTCCTGACTCCCATGATGAGGAGGGAGTAGTTCTCTCTCGAGGCTAAGGGCTCTACAAGTAGCTATGTGTTCATCTCTCTCTATGCGTGATCTTATTGTGATCATAAGCTTTGTAATCTAGGATCTATTCTGCTACTCAAGTGCTTTAATTAGTCTCTGCTTATCCCCACGTGTGTGAAGTTGACAGTGTGCACACTGTGTGTCACTTTGGCTAAGGTTACATAAATACTTATCATGAGTATAATTTGAGTTAGATGTCTCTATGAGATTGCGGTGTTTGTTGGACCATCTAGCGCTCAAGGTGATAGTGAGGGGTTATCTAGATGGGGAATGCGAACTTTACGGTGTATTGTTATAGCGCTACATCGTCCAACCGGTGAGTAGTTGAAGGTAGCATCATGAAGAGAATATATTTATATAAGAGTTTCCAGTAGTGAAAGTATGATCCCTAGGCCTTGTTTCTAAGAATTGAAACATCGTTTACAATCAGTCTTGTTACATGTTTGCTTCCTGCCACTATTATTTCAGATTGCAATTACCACTTATAATCATCCATATTACTTGTATTTCACGCCGAACTAGTGCACCTATACGCCTGACAAGTTTATCGGGTGTGTTGGAGACACAAGAGACTTCGTGTATCTTGATTGTATGGTTCCTTGAGAGAGATACCTTTGACTACTTCCTCCCCGAGTTCGATAAACCTTGGGGATCCACTTAAGGGAAACTTGTTGTTGTTTTACAAACCTCTGCACTTGGAGGCCCAACACTGTCTACAAGAATAGAAGTGTGCGTAGACATCAAGCTAAATTTTCTGGCGCCTTTGCCGGGGAGGTAAGGTAAAAGGTACTCACATCCTCTGGATAGTAAGCTATCTTCTAGTACTGATGCTGGTGTGTGAGTGCTCAAAGTTATTTCCTTTAGATTCTGCAATTATATCTTTTTGTTTCTTGTTTTTATTTTCACTAGTTAGGCTTAATGGAAAACAACAACAAATTAGAGAGCTTTTTAGTATTTTTCCTAAGGTAGAATATAAATGGTTTGAAAAGCAAATTAAAAACGCATGGAACTTTCTTTGCATGCTAATAACAATGTTATTAGTGGCCAGAGCCGCGGTGGACGATGAAGATGACATGGCGGCGGCGACGCAAGGATCTGGTGATGGGATCGGGGTTTTAGTTTGTGGATCGGCAAAGGGGCACGATCTGGTTTTATGTTTTGGGATCTGGATGAACATGATCTGGGTTTTTTGGATCAGCGAGAGGGGCATGATCAGGGTTGTGTTTTGAGCTGTTTGTGGGTCGGGAATCGATCTATCATAGGTTGTAGATGTAGTTTGTAGGCGGCGGCGGCTTCAAAGGAGCGGTGGCGGCAGGGTTTTGGCGGCGGCGACGGCTCGAGGAGCAGTAGTGGTGGCGAATTTTCGTGGGACGTAGGAGTCAGCTAGGTGTCGAGGAAGTGCCGCTCTCATACCATGTTAATGTTTCGCGTGGAACCGTACCTTCGTCTGGTATGGGTTGCATTTTAATATAGACCAGGAAGAGCCCCTAGCGTAGCAATACAAGGCCCGTATAGGAATTGGTGTACTACACCGTACATACTGGACATGCTTTACAAGTATTACATCTAACACCCAGCTCCGGAGGTGTTTGTATCTTGTAACGAGCTGTCCTGTTTGCGTGCCCTGCTCTACATGTGCCATCCAGATGTTTAATTTAATTGCAGAATCTGTGAAGGAAGCCAACATGCATGGCGTTCAATTTGAAGATACTAGGTGTTATTGCAGCAGATTAGGAGAAGCACGCATGTCAATTGATCGGAGTTTTGCAGCTGTGTCGGGTGGGGATAGCGACAATGGCATACTTCATTTGGGGTTCTCGGTTCCCGGCGTGAAAACCCTCGGTACGATCTTGCTGGGTTTAGTAATGGCAACTTCCTAGTCGTTCCCTAGTTGACAACATTAATGACATACCTTACCGTATCTGCAGTGTGATCGCCCTGAAAGCTTGTTAAAACCCGAGCAGATGACACAACCGACATGTAGAAGCTTTACCAACAGACGGGCACGCCCTTCTCCTCTCTCCCGTCTACAGTAGAGAGCGGCGATTTTCTGAAACCACCGAGTCTTCCTAGCTTGCTCGCCGTTGATCCGGCCGGGAGGTTGGGGAATCCACGGATCTAGGCCTGTACATAGTGTAGGGGTAGGTTTGGTTCTGGCTGGCGGCGTCTCGGAGGCGGGGAGGCTGTCAGTTTGGAGTTTGGTGTCGGCGCGCTTCCCGTCCGGCGACGGCGCTCCACAGAGATTCTTCGTCAAGCGGTCGACTTCCTCGAGCTCAGAGGTTCGTGGATCTGGCGAGCTTGCTCTGCCCCGTCCGGGATCGACTAGGTGGCGGTCCCGGTGTTTGAAGATAAAGAGGAAGGTGGTATCTGGATGCTCTGCATCGTCGGTGACGTCTTCAGCGGTAGGATCTCCGGATCCGGCGCTCGGCGACTTCCTGCTTGCCATGGGCCTGGCTCCTATCCAAGGCGTGTTGAGCGGCAGCGGCAGCAGTGCGCCACTGACGGCTTCTGTGCTCCAGCACCGTCGGGACCTAGAAGAAGGGCTTCTTTGTAATTTTCCGTTATTTCTGTGTCGTTCTGTAAGAATAGAGTATTAATATAACTTTCCTTTCCGCAAAAAAAAGAGATGTAGAAGCTTTCCTTTTCTGACACATGCCATCAACATCCATTCGGATGAACCTTTTTAGTCCCTTAGCAAATGAAACTAGACCGTGTCAAGGCCCGTTCGAATCGTGCAGGATGACGACATGGTGTGACTTCAGATATACATGTGGCTGGACTGGTTGCGGATTGGACCTCCATCTCTTCAGGCGTTTTGAAGTTTCTTCAAATTTCTTGTAATTCACTATTTTTTTTTTGTGTGTTTGGACTGATTGCGGATATGGGTATCTTAGTTATGTAGAGGCAGGGTACGGTGTAATACTTAAATCATAAAGCACAATATATCAAAAAATATATACATGTGGCACGTGGTATCCCTGAGGGTACAACCCCCTAAATTTTATCGAAATCAGACATTGGTGACCAACAGGTTGGCGTACCCAAGGTGTGTTGCTGAGGCTGGCTGACCTTGCTTAACAACGAGTTGGTGAAACTTTAATTACTACTACCTCTGTTCCATAATATAAGGCTTTTTAGAAAGCTGTTTTTTAGCTTGCTAAAAAAGCTTATATTGTGGAACGGAGGTAGTAAAAATATAGTGTTGTTTGGTCTACTTTGTCATAAAAATAGCTCATAAAAATAACGTGGAGTTGCACATGAGCGTCACTTTGTCACGTATCGTCTTCAAACAAGGTGGTCCTACTCTAGAGTCATCACCGTGGGCTTGTCCTTGTCCAATCGGTGGGCAGACCTGCTTATTATTTGGCCGACATAAACATACTATCTACGAAGCAGTGTGAAGTTGCATACCTAATTTCACATGTACTGAGGTGGATAGCGCTAGATAAAATTTTATCGTATCTGCATTGTGATTGCGATGAAAGCTTGTTAGAACTCGAGCAGGTGACATAAATGTGTTAGCAATAATATATACATGCATGGGAGGTAAAAGTGTATGTTGCATGTCACGTATGTGCATGTGTATGTGCCGTGAGATGTGGCACTATTGCACATAGAGATATGGCTACATGCAAGGATTAGTTAGATGCGCTTAGCAAAAAAAAAAGGATTAGTTAGATGCATGCATGGATATTAAGTTGTGAGTGCGTGAGTCCCATTTAGCCACGGTTGTCACCAATGAAGTGCGTCTTCCTTGCGTGCGTGCGTGCGCGTGTGTGTGTTATTTCATCAGACACAAAGTGAGAAGAAAGAAAGTGAGGTTGAGAAGTAGAAGCAGAGGGGCCGTCCGTGAGATGCAGCCCCAACAAAATGTACTACCGATTTATCATGTACTTACTGATTTTTTTCTTTTTGCAATTTTCTCTTATAATAGAACCACATAACCTTAAAGAGTGGCCTCACGTTTACAAAATCACAAAACCTAGGCCGAATATTTTTTATAAAGTGACTATTTGCGATGTACTCATGCCAAGAATTGAGAGACATCACTGAACTTTATGAAGAGCGGGAAAATTTCAGAGCTTTAGCTCTACGACCAATCGATCAATATAGGTTAATTTTCAGTTCTAACGCTCACCTTGGTCTGGTATGACTCCGCCAACTGTCCAGTTGTGTGTCGCCACGGCCCATGGACAAGCCTTGATCTTGGCATGGGAATGGCCAACGTGGGCTGTATTAGCTAGGACTGGGTGACTCCATCGTCCTGTGCATTCAGCCGCTGCCCGTCCAGAGATTTTCTGCGTGCCGCTGTACGTCCACCGATGTTCAGATGGTAGCAGCTTTCCTTGTATCAACTATCCTATTCCAATAACAACGCAATTTTTCAGCATGGAGATTACAGAGTTGTTGTCCGCCAAATGCATCTGACTGTGTGCTGATCTTCAAGTGACTACGACTTATAGATCAAGCAGTGCATGTTGTTTTCTTTCTGATACCTCCTATGCCTAGACTTATCTAGACAGTTGCACAATCAGAGATGATAGACGACCATGGCACAGGAATACCCAAAAACTAGACAACTTTGTGATACCTCTGCTTGGCAACTGAATGGGTACCGGCCCTTGCTTGCCTTTTATTGGGGCGTTCCCAGCCCCGGAGGTGTTGGTATCTTCTGTGGGGCTGTCATGTTCGCGTGCGCTGCTCTACATGTGCTATCCACATGTTCAATTTAGTTGGAGAATCTGTGAAGGAAGCCAGCATGCATGGCGTTCAGTTTGAAGATTCTAGGTGTTATTGCAGCAGATCAGGAGAAGCACGCATGTCAAGTGATCGGAGTTTTGCAGTTGTGTCGAGTGGGGATAGCGACAACGGCATACTTCATTTTGGGGTTCTCGGTTTTCGGCGTGAAAACCCTCGGTACGATCTTGCTGGGTTTGGTAATGGCAACTTCCTAGTTGTTCCCTAGTTGACGACATTGTCCGGGTTTAGACCTTCTCCATGTTGAGAACCCAGCGTCAGACCATGCTGCTTAGACCGGATGACGACAGTGTTATGCACAATTACCTTCCTGCAGGGCGTTGTTTTGGAGAACTTTTTTAGAGTTTAGGTGTAGTCACGACTATTCTTGTTGTTGTTGTTTTTTGATAAAGGGCACTTTATTACTTAAAAAGTTTAAGAATTACACTCGGCCTCTACATAACTAGGATGCACACGGCCGAAAAGATCCACAAACCAAATGAATAAAAATAATAAGATGCATTACATATCATAACTAGAAATTGTAGAAACGCCTAAGAAGCTGACGTATGCCCAATCCGGGGGTTATGCTGCCATGCATGTTGGGTAAATAAATCCCGCGCCATATCCTCCAGCCGTGTGCACACCTCTTTAAAAAGGTTTGGTACCCCATGTAGTATTATGCAGTTGTAAGTCTCTAATTTCTTCGGCGGGTTATTTTATTTTATATGGTTCTTCTTTAGTTATCTCGGCCGTCTGCATCCTTAATGTTTCTCTAGGCATTATGTTATTTTAGAGGATGGGTGTAATTGGTAGCATTAATATACTCAGTTTATTAAAAAAAATGAGTTCATGATGTAGATTTTAAGTTGGACACCGGTTATTTTTCACTGCCTAGCAATCTGAACGTGCAGTTAGATTTTCTAATTACTCAACCTTCTCGATGTTGCACATGAATGATTTGTTTAAAGTGCAATCAGTATTGGTAGTAACGTGACAAGGTGTTGGTCTTCTGGCATGGTAAACATATGATTTCTTCATATCTTATTTTTCCTGATTCTATGAGTACCCTTGTAAGATTTTCTTATAATAGTCCAATCAACTGACTTGGAATGGAACTGAAGGAACCTCGCATCCCTCTCTGACGTGACACAGGGGGAACCTACCTCTACATCGCCATGTGCCACTTCCCCGCCCTCCTTTACCCCCTCCGCTGCTGGAGGAGGCCGTCTCACGCGGGACGACGGCAGCGGGAGCCCTCCGTTTCCACTTTTCCTACACCCCAACGTCTAGTCTCCACCAAATCTCACAGAGATCCAATCAATCTGCTAGTATGAGCTTTATTTGTCCAAGATCTTGGACACGATGTTCGTAGTGCAGCATTCTATTGTTATTTTTTTGGTCGGCCAACCATGCACATGATGCTAGGGCGATCATGGCACGAATCCATGGTGGTGGAGATAATCTTGTTGGGTGGCCCGGATGTGCTGAAAGTTGCTCGGAATGAGGCTATCAATGCCTTGTTTGCAATAGTTGCTCCTAGCCCGTGCGTGTTCTGCCTCCAGATTATAGAAGTGCATATGCAACCCACACAATTGTTGCTCAGGGTCCGTGGTGGCTCCGTAGTCATCTCTTTGTTGAAGGCATTGTCTGGAGATTGAACCTTCTTTATGGTTAAAACCTAGGATCAAACTCTGCCGGTTAGACTGGACAATTAGAAGATTGCGATATTTGTGCACTGCTACCTTCCACTAGTGGAAAAAGGGCCTCCAGTTCCGGCCCGTAAGGGGCTTTAGTCCCGGTCCTGGTAACTGGGACTGGAGGGGCGGACTAAAGGCCACCCCCACTAGTCCCGGACCGCTTACCATCCGGGACCAATGGGTATCCACGTGGCCGTCTCTGTGGGCGCGGGTGCCACCTATTAGTCCCGGTTCGGATTACGAACCGGGACAAAAGGTTCTCTGCCGCGGCAGAATTTTAGGCAATTTCTCTGCCGCGGCAGAGAATTCAATTTGTATCTTTTTTTTCATTTCAAAATAGTTTTCTACGCTACCACATACCGTACATGTTTGTGCATACATAAGATAACTTCTCTTAAGATCGAGCATACAAATATATACATGATAGTTACACATGGAGAACACAATTATCGGGACTAGAGCCCGTCTATTCAATTACACGGTCGGGGATCATCGGCGCCTATTCACACTAAATTCTCCGGCGTCATCTATCATCTCGTTCATCAAGAATCCTGCCAGTTCTTCAGCAATTGCTACTACGCGTTGCTCTGGTAGGAGCTGATCCCGCATTTTATCGAACTATATAAGAAAAGGAGATCAATATGAATATCAATCATGATAACAAAAAGTGACGGTAATAAAATAATGTTATGAATGTATTGCTTACATCGACTCTATAATCATTCAGCTCACTGGTAAACGTGCGAATGAACTCGCAAACGTAGAATCCACATAGATCATCTTCGGTGGCTACCTCGCACACTTTACGAGAATAGAATTCAATCAAAATAATAATCCAGCATCATAATTGTATTGAAACTAGAAGTAAAGAGATGCGCGTACTACTTAGTGAGACCGGCTTAAATGTCAGCTTCTCACTGAAGTCACCCGTAACCGCACTCTTGAATTGGTTCCAAACCCTACCCGGTAAAGAAAATGAATGAGTTATTTATTACGTGATATCTCAGGAAATCAACGAAAGAGACCGATGTAGCGCGAAAATTACCTCTGGAGCATGTCATGCATGTCCCTAAACATTTCTAGGGGTCTCTTTAATGGGTCCATGACTTCAACTCTTCCCTTATCAAGTTGAATGTCCATGAGAATCCAGTGGAAACTGCACACGTTTATATATACATCAGTAACTCATCAATTACACTTAACATCGAGTAAGCAAAAGAGAATGTGTACAATAGAGTAAGACCCTCACGCGAAATTGTAAGGAAATAGTATGTGGTCACAGAAATTTTGCTCTGTTAGAAACCTTAGAAGGTTTTCCTGCGTCTCCTCGGGTTTTGTCGTTAGCGTCTTTACATGTATTTTATCTGGGTCAATGAACCCAACACTAAAGATTGACCTTCTTTTACATTCCATGATCTTCATTCTGCATAATAATAGAGTACAAAAAGATATAATTAGGATAATTACATGCAATGAACTGAACAACTGAAAAAATCAACAACTTATATATAGACAATGAATTCAACAACTTACAGACAATAGCAACTCATGAGACTTTTGTCGAGGGCGTCGAAAGTGTATAACTGGAAGAGTTCTGGAAACTCAAAAATGGACCTCTTCTTCTCGGAAGTAGTAGTCATGTGGGACTTTCGCCACGATCATTATTCTCTCCTGCTTTACGGCTTTCAAGAACCAGTTATATAAACTCCGCATTTGTGTTGGCAGTTGTTGGAACTGCTCAAAGCTGACCAGAGGCTTCCCTGGGACATATGTAGGGACTACTTGAGCCTTGGGTAACTTGTCATCCTGGGCACCTAGCAATTCCTCAACAGTCACATTCATAGCGACCGCAAGCTTCTTAGCTTCTTCCATATCCTGCTGGGGAGTGTCATAGGATAACACCTGGAGGGGTGGGATCGATGTTTTGGCCTGTTTCCTGAGCTGGGGGACGTCCATTCTTTTCTCGGTTGCACTTTGACCTGATGATTTGCTCCCGCTTGCACTTCTACTTGATTTGCTCTTCTTCACTACCTTCTGAAGTGTGCGCCGATAGTCATCTGGCTTATGGTGCAATTCATATTGCGATTTTGTGTTTAGAAAAGAAAGTGCATACGCTTTTTGCTTCTCCGTGTATACCGGGGCGGGGGAGGGTTTCTTCTTTTGAAGTTGCGCAACACATTCGGCCTTTACGATCATGCCGGTTTCCTTGTCAGTACGATCGTAAGGTCTGATGGGAAGATTCTTATGAGGTACTCTTGGGAGGGGCGACATTTGTCGTTTTGGGCTGCTGCGTTGTTTAGTACTAATCAGAGGCTGCGGCGGAGATCGAGATGGACTCGAGCTGTGGTGGTCGTAGTCATGGGGTGGGCTTCTTGGAGGTGATGGAGGTGAAGGTGACATGCGACGACTCGGAGGCGGTGTTGGCTTTGGCGTCCAGCCTGGAAGCTTGATGTTGTTCTTGTCCCATAGAATGATACCACCCAGTACTTCTCCGAGTGTCCTCTCACCTTCAGGTCCAGGGATGTCAAGCTCCATTGAGTCCCACCCCATTGCGATTTCATCCACACCAACTTTAGCATAGCCAGCTGGAATCTCACGGCCATGCCAGCGTGCGCCAGGTGGACAAGGTAAAGCACATCCGACCGCCACCTTGACGGATAGGTTCTTCACCTTCTGATGGAGCTCACAAGATGCCTGCTCCTTGATTCCATCCACGGGGTAGCCGGGACCGCGATCTACCATACGTGCATCGTCAGAAGGGACCTCCGATTCAGCCACGCTGCTTCTCCGCTGAGATGGGATGGCGGTAATATCGAGTACAGGATCTTGCAGGCGCGCTGCTCCTCGAAGTTATCTGTTGCTGATGCATTCGAAGTGTTCCTAGCAACTCGGTGAACCTGTCTCCCTCCTCCTCCTGTCGTCGCCTCTTTGCTCTCTCTCTCGGCTCCTATAAGTATCTCTATCTTTGGGAAACCCCATCTCCCACGTATAACTAGGGCCAAGGCCTCGTACACGTCCTCCGCGTTCGTCATTCCCGAGGACCTTTGTCAGCAAGTATTTCTCTCTATCGGGACGGAACTTTGCTATCCCTGCTTTAATGTCCTTCACCACTTTCTGCCATGTATCCCGGGGTATCCTAATCCCGTCACTACAAATAAGGCCCCCTGTACTTTCGTCATACTCACTCCCATGCCCAAGGAACCAATTCCTTGCCCTCAGATCCCATTCTTCGCGTATTGGTTCTGGAGTGATCCCTTTAGCAAGAATCTCATTCTCTTTAGCATCCCACTTTGGCATGGCAGCCGCGTAGCCCCCTGGCCCCAGGTGATGGTGATATTTCTTCATCGCGGCATTTTTCTTGTTTTTTTCCGACATTTTCATAGCAGGTTCTGACTCCTTGTACTTCAAAAATGCATCCTAGTTAGCCTGCTGCTTCGTTAGATAGCATTCAAATTTAGGAGGAGTCTTCGTCTTCTAGTACTTTTGCCATAATGCTTTCTTCCAGTTCTTGAATAGTTCGGCCATCTTCGTAAGAGTCCACTGCTTGACTTTCTTCCTCAATGCAGCTGTGTCGGCATCATCCTCACATTCTGGCAGGGTGAAATGTGTCATGAGGTCATTCCAAAGACCCTCTTTGCAGCTGTCGGCGACATACTCACCCTCTTTCGCCCCTTTGGTCTTATTCCACTCTCGAACGGTGATCGGGATGCGATCTCTAACCATAACTCCGCATTGTTGTTTAAATATAGTTTTAGCCTTTTCGGGTTCCAACGGTTCACCCCGTGGTGATACCCACGTAATTGTATAACGCGTAGATGCGTCCAACTTTTTGGCCGGGCCTCGTTTGGAATATTTTTTGCTCGATGTGGAGGCCTAAGAGAAGAAACATTCGTCAATTTATATATATACAACTCAGTTAATGCATCTACTGATCACCAGACTTCATATATATACCTCGCCGGACTTCGTTAAGGGTCCACCGAAGCCGTCGGCTTCTCCACCACCGGAGCCGTCGGCTTCTCCTTGATCATTTCGGTCGACATCCTCTCCCTCACCGAAGGGGTTCAGATAAATCGACGGAGATTCGGGTGGATCAACATGGGGGGTGTCG
The DNA here is from genome assembly GCA_910589775.1 of Avena eriantha. Classification (NCBI taxonomy): domain Eukaryota; kingdom Viridiplantae; phylum Streptophyta; class Magnoliopsida; order Poales; family Poaceae; genus Avena; species Avena eriantha. The sequence continues at coordinate 71,747,366 of OU342744.1, read as the reverse complement.
TTGATCATATCCTCGAGAATTTCTTCCTGTGCTAGGTCTCTCTAGATTGGATCCATAGTTTTCTACAAAATTCACACAATACCATTTTTCATTCAATATTGCTGCATAAAATAATAGTAAACAATAATATGAACACGCATTTTGCTACAATAATACTAAACAATAGCAAAATTCTAGTGATGCCCTAACCCTAACCCTAAGTCCGGGGGGCCGCGAGCACCACCACCCTAACCCTATCTTCGGGGGCCCGCGAGCACCACCACTCTAACCCTAAGTCCGGGGGCCCGCGAGCACCACCACCCTAACCCTAAGTCCGGGGGCCCGCGAGCACTACCACATTAACCCTAAGTCCGGGGGCCCGCGAGCACCACCACCCTAACCCTAAGTCCGGGGGCCCGCGAGCACTACCACATTATCCCTAAGTCCGGGGGGCCGCGAGCACTACCACCCTAACCCTAAGTCCGGGGGCCCACGAGCACTACCACATTAACCCTAAGTCCGGGTACCCGCGAGCACTACCACCCTAACCCTAAGTCCGGGGGCCCGCGAGCACTACCACATTAACCCTAAGTCTGGGGGCCCGCGAGCACAAAATAATTCCTATATACAAAATATTTCCTATATATAAATATTTCATATATACAAATATTTTCTATATACAAATATTTAATGTATACAAAAAATTTCTATATACAAATATTTCCTATATACAAAATATTTCCTATATACAAATATTTCCTATATATAAAAATATATTTCCTATATACAAATAATTCCTATATACAAATATTTTCTATATACAAATATTTCCTATATAGAAATATGTCCTATATAGAAAAACATATTTCCTATATACAAATATTTCCGATATACAAAAAATTTCTATATACAAATATTTCCTGTACACAAAATATTTCCTATATACAAATATTTCTATATATAAAAATAAATTTCCTATATACAAATATTTTCTATATACAAAATACATACCAGCGGTGGCGGTGGCGACCAGCGAGGGGAGGGGCGAGGCCGGGGCTGTGGCGGAGCTCGTGGCGGCGTGGGTGGCCGCGGCGAGGGGAGGTATGGCCGGGGTGGTCAGCCGGGGAGGCGCGACGCGGGGAGGTCAGCCGGGGAGGCGCGACGCGGGGAGGGGAGGCGCGACGCGATGAGGTCAGCCGGGGAGGCGCGGCCGAGGACGGCGGAGAGTTGGCAGCCTGGCGGCGTATATGCAGCTCCTCGCGATGTGCTTCTTCCGTCAATGGATTCGACCGGGGAAGAAGCGGTGCATTAAATACCCCCACCCTTTAGTCCCGGTGCGTGGCATAAACCGGGACTAAAGGGTGGTCTTTAGTCCCTGTTCTAGCCATGCACCGGGACTAAAGGCTTTGGATGCCTTTTCGCCTGCAGAGCCTTTAGTCCCAGATGGTGTTCTGGGCCGGGACTAAAGGCCCAAATTTGCGCGCGTTGGGCCCAAGTTGGCGCCTGTTTTTTCAAATATTACAATTTGTAACTATTAGATTTTTTTAAACATTTGAATTATACAGTTTTTGCATACTTATGAATTTGAGAAAATTTTCAACATGAAAAGTTTTTGAATTTGAATAAGTAATCCAAATCTATTTTCTGTTTTATAAAATAATTATTCTAACTAGTGAAACTAATAACCATTTTGCCATTTCCAATTTAAAAATGCATTAACTATTATATTTTGCATATTTTTGAATCTCACTAAATTTTTAACATAAAAAGTGCTTGAATTTGAATAAGAGATTCAAATCCATTTTCTGTTTTATAAAATAATTATTCTAACGCTCCGGTGGTCTTCCCTAGACCGGAGCCCCCGGATCGTCTACCCCTATAGCTTTCTCCGTACGAGGGTAGCCCCTTTAGGGTTTAGGGTTTAGGGTTTAGGCTTCCCTCCTTTGACTTCCCGTCATTTCTCACTATATATATATAGGCTTGGTCGTTGCCATAGCACATCTAGACTCATATCTGCTGCCTCTCTCCACTCTATCCCATGGCTTCCACCATACCTCTAACCCCAGGGAGGCGGAGATGGAGTCCTTCACGGGCTAGCAGGAAAATATTTTCCGAGGCGGAACTTCCGAAGATGCCATAGGGCGTGTGCACCAAGGGCATCTTTGAGAAGTTCCGCCATGGGAGATTTCCCAACCCTTTCCTCCATCCATGGGGATGAAACTCTCCATCCATGTTGGCTTGTTGAGTTGCTTGCCATGGCGTATCGATGCTCCTTTTATAGGCACGGAGCCGCTTCTACTTTGTCTTCTTCCTCCGACAGGACGTCGTGTGCTACATGCTTTATCTCATCGAGCAATGCGTCCACCCACGCGTCCTTATCCCACCGACAAATTTGTTAGATGACACAAAAACCACCTTTAGTCCCGGTTGCACCCACCAGCCGGTACTAAAGGTTAGCCACCCCCCAGATAAGGCCCTCCCAGATAAGCCTCCTCCAGATAAGGCCCCCCCCATCTTTTGTCCCGGTTTGAGCCCCCACCCGCGATGAAAGTTTCCCGCGCCACTACGTTCCCGCGCTTTCCATCGGTTCCCACCTCTGTCTTCCCGCCATTTTTTCAGTACATATATGTACGCTTGGCCTCCATTTACATATCACATCTAGACTCATCATTCTCTTCCCATGGCTTCCATCGTATCTCTAACCACCTGGGTGGCGGAGAACTACCCCTGCCCACCGGGCTACCGCATCCCCACCGGCCGGATGCTGAGCACCGGAGGCGTGCCGGTCCCTCCTGTCCCTCTAGGTGTGGAGCGCCGGATGGCCATCACGAACCACTACTACCTCGAGCTCACACCAGAGCAGCGGAGGAATCCCAACTGGCATCCCGACTATTTCCTGACTTGGGAAGCCTTCTTCATCAATCAGCGTGAGAGGGCGCTCGCCAGGCACGAGGTGGACGACCCACCTCCTTCGAACTTCAACGAGGTCGGCCGTCGGATGTGGTGGTGCGGCCGGACTCTCCAGCCTGTCATGGCCTACAACACGACCGGCAATAACCCTCGCCTGCGGTACCCTCAAATCCAGCCCACGCGTGCCCAACCTTCAAGGTTCGACTACGGCGACCCCGACGACGACAGCGACGACGGCGCCGGCACCTACTACAGTGGCGCGTATTACAGGGCTAGGCAGGAGCATGACTGAATCACTCCAACATTAGGCATGTTTCTTAATTTTTAGTCGTGCTATGTATCTTAATTTTCAGTTGTGCTATGTATCCTTAGTGTTTGTTGGTTCCTTCTCTTGTGATGGTTCCTTCTCTTTGGGTGATCACCTCCCGCGGCTCAGAACCCGGTCGTCAACGTCTAGTTTGATTGAGCAAGATGTATTACATGAAAGGGGACATTTATGTCTCAAATAAAAGGTTTAATACATTACATAGATTTATGTCTCAAATAAAAGGTTTAATACATTATTACACATCACCAACATCTAGTGTTGTGGTTTTCTTCTGCACCGTAGCCATGGAGAATCTTCATCATTTAACAGGATGCTTGGGTCAGTTTTCACTTTGAAGGGCGGAATTTCATGAAACTTATTGTAATCTTCTGACATGTCTGTCTTGTCAACCACTCCCACGATGTTTTTTTCCCTGAAAGAACTATGTGGCACTTTGGCTCATCGTATTCTATACTCTTTTGCTTATCTTTCCTTTTTCTCGGTTTGGTAGACATGTCCTTCACATAGAAAACCTGAGCCACATCGTTGGCTAGGATGAATGGTTCATCCTTGTACGCAAGATTGTTGAGATCCACTGTTGTCATGCCGTATTTTTGGTCTACATGTACCCCCGCCTCCTGTCAGCTTGACCCATTTGCACCGAAACAAAGGGACCTTAAAAGTAGGTCCATAGTCAAGTTCACATATCTCCTCTATATACCCATAATATGTGTCCTTCTGCCCATTGTCATCTGTTGCATCAAAGCGGACAACACAGTTTTGGTTGGTGCTCTTTTTATCTTGGGCGATCGTGTAAAATGTATTCCCATTTATCTCGTACCCTTGGAAAGTACATATAGTCGAAGATGGTAACCTGTCCAACAAGTACAACTCATCTCCAACAGTGGTGTTATTCATGAGATGTGCCTGCAACCAATTGCCAAAATTCTTCTCATGTTCCCCTTTAATCAAGGTTTCAGGCTTCCCCAGGTTTTCGGAGCGTAGAATATTCTTGTGTTTCTCGATATACGGAGCCACCACGGTGGAATTGTGTAGAACTGTGTAGTGTGCTTGAGTGAAAGAATGCTCGTCCCTACATACCATTGATTTCCTTCCTAGTGTGTCTTTTCCAGTCATCCTCCCCTCATACCGAGATTCAGGAACACCAATCGGCTTAAGGTCAGGAAGAAAGTCAACACAAAACTCAATGACCTCCTCTGTTCCATAGCCCTTGGAGATGCTTCCTTCTGGCCTAGCACGGTTATGAACATATTTCTTTAAGACTCCCATGAACCTCTCGAAGGGGAACATATTGTGTAGAAACACAGGACCGAGAATTCTAATCTCTTCGACTAGGTGAACTAGGAGGTGCGTCATAATATTGAAGAAGGATGGAGAGAACAACAACTTGAAGCTGACCAGACATTGGACCACATCAATCTGTAACCCTGATAGACTTTCTCGATCGATTACCTTCTGAGAAATTGCATTGAGGAATGCACATACCTTCACAATGGCTAGTCAAACATTTTCTGGTAGAATTCCCCTCAATGCAACCGGAAGCAATTGCGTCATAAGCACATGGCAGTCATGAGACTTTAGGTTTTGAAATTTTTTCTCTTTTATATTTACTATTCCCTTTATATTCGACAAGAAGCCAGACAGGACCTTGATACTGAAAAGGACTTCAAAAAAGATTTCCTTCTCTTCTTTGGTAAGAGCGTAGCTGGCAAGCCCTTGAAACTTCCCTGGATGCTTGCCGTCTCGTCCTTTATGATGTTGCTGGTCCTCCCGTGCTGCTGGGGTATCTTTTGACTTCCCATACAAGCCCAGGAAGCCTAGAATATTCACGCAAAGATTCTTCGTCAGGTGCATCACGTCGATTGCAGAGCGGACCTCATGCACTTTCCAATAGGGTAGCTCCCAAAATATAGATTTCTTCTTCCACATGGTGCGTGTCCGGTAATGGGGTCTTTCGGAACAGGTTGTCCTCCAGGACCCTTTATAAAGATTACATCCAAATCCTTGACCATACCAAATACATCAGCACCACTACGGGGGACAGGCTTCGTCCGGGTTTCTGCCTTGCCATTGAAATGCTTGCCTTTCTTCTTTAAGGGATGACTGGGCGGAAGAAAAAAACGACGATTGTATGGATAAACATTCTTTCTACATTTATCCAGATATATACTTTCAATCTCATCTAAACAGTGCGTGCATGCATGGTATTCTTTGTTTGTTTGTCCTGAAATGTTACTAAGAGCAGGCCAATCATTGATGGTTACGAACAGCAACGCTTGTAGGTCAAATTCCTGCTGTTTGTGCTCATCCCACACACGTACACCTGGTTTGGCCCACAGCTGTAGAAGTTCATCAACTAATGGCCTTAGGTACACATCAATGTCATTGTCGGGTTGCTTCGGGCCTTGGATGAGCACTGCCATCATAATGAACTTCCGCTTCATGCACAACCAAGGAGGAAGGTTGTAGATACATAGAGTCACGGGCCAGGTGCTGTGACTGCAGTTCTGCTCCCCAAAAGGATTCATTCCATCGGTACTTAGACCAAAGCATAAGTTCCTTGCGTCACCAGCAAAGTCCGGGAAGTCTCTCTCGATTTTTCTCCACTGCCGACCATCAGCAGGGTGCCTCAACATCCCGTCTTTCTTACGGTCTTCCATGTGCCATCGCAACAACTTGGCATGCTCTTTATTTTTGAACAAACGTTTCAACCGTGGTATTATAGGAGCATACCACATCACCTTGGCAGGAACCCTCTTCCTGGGTGGCTCGCCCTCAACATCACCAGGGTCATCTTTTCTGATCTTATACCGCAATGCAGTGCATACCGGGCATTTATCCATATTCTCGTACTTCTCACCGCGATAGAGGATGCAGTCATTAGGGCATGCATGTATCTTCTGCACGTCTAATCCTAGAGGGCAGACAAGTTTCTTTGCTTCGTACGTACTGGAGGGCAATTGGTTATTTCTTGGAAGCAGCTTCTTCATTATTACCAGCAACTTTTCAAATCCCGAGTCAGTCATACCGGTCTCTGCCTTCCACTTCAACAATTCCAATGTGCTACCTAGCTTCTTCTGGCCATCTTCACAAGTTGGATACAGCAATGTGTTGTGGTCCTGTAACATCTGCTCGAACTGCAACCTCTCCTTTTATGTGTCGCAGTCTCGCCTTGCATCACTAATGACCCGACCAAAATCATCAACAGGCTCATTTGGTTCCCGTTCTTCACCCCCTTCTTCTTCATTATCTTCAACTGCGGTATCATCGTATTCAGGGAACATAGATCGGTAGTTGTCGTCATCGTTCTCTTCTTCATCGCCGTCTTCCATCATAACCGTCTTTCTCCGTGCTTGGTCGAAACATAGCCGCACATGAAACCGGACCGAAGCAGGTGGCTCTGAATGACTCTTGAGGAAGTGTGAGCCTGCTCATTCCGACATTCAACACATGGACAACACATAAAACCTTCTCGCCGCTTGTTCGCCTCGTCCACAAGGCGAAAAGAACGCACGTCTTCTCTGTAAGCGTCAGAGCGTCGGTCACCGTACATCCATGGGTGGCTCATCTGCATCATACCACCATGCATATATATCAAACGCAATCACGATGCTTAAATTAGTACCGCGCGGTCAAAACGAGAAAATAGTTGCTAACCTTTTAGGACACTTCAAAACAAAGAGGAGAAACCTTAAGTGTCGCTCTGGCACCTCATATCATATTTTGTCTTGTGTGAACTCAAGTGGCATCGCTCTAATAGGCATTTCACCGAACACCTCTAGTGCATATGAAGAAAAAAAGTTAGCACAAAGTTATACCCACCTCTCACATAGGAAAAAAATAGGAGAGAGTGGAGGGCTGGGTGCATATATATAGGGCCCGGCCATTAGTCCCGGTTTGAGATACAAACCGGGACTAAAGGTTCTGCCACGAGCACGCGCGCCGGTCCAGACCCATTTGTCCCGGTTTGTATCTCAAACCGGGACTAATGGTTCCTTACGGACCGGCGCAAAGTACCTCGGCCTCCTCGGGCCGTCTGGTTCGGACCATTAGTCCCGGCCCCAGCCACGGCCGGGACTAGTGGCCCGAACCAAAGGCCTATTTTCTACTAGTGTTCCTAGAAATGTCGTTTTGGAGAAGCTTTTTTAGAGTGGAGGTGCCGTCCCTACTGCTGGTGCTATTGCTACTGCGAGTATCTGTTTACTTCAGCTATGTCTTTGTTTTTTTTTCTTTTGTTGTTGGTTGCACGCGTCCTTCATGTCTAGACTTAGTCTAGTCATTATGTCGTTGCATGTGATAGGTCTAATTGATAGTTTCTTGGTATTAAAGTATTCAATTTATCGAAAAAATATTTCTTATTTTAGTACCAAGATATGTTTACCATGCACGGTGTCCTCGATTGAAGGAATTAGTCGTTTTAATTATGTAATAGATTTAGAGAATGCAACAAGGGCATGATAGCCTTCCCACAGGAGATTAAACGTCAATTAGTGGTCGGCTAACCGAAGTGACATTCTCGGAACGACGACATTAGCTTGAAGGTATTCTCGGGTAGATGACTAATTTGATGGCATTCTCGAAAACGATAATAGTCTGATGACATTTTAAGAATTAGCTCAATTTATTAAGGCGTGAAAGAAGTAATACACTTGGCTTGCACACCTGATCTTAGCAAGGTAGATCCTGTCGTCCTAATGTGTTCCGCCGCGGCCGCTACTGTCATGTACATGCTGCATGGCGGCCTTGAAATTCTCTACCTTGGCATGTGAATGCCGGAAATGGCTCGCCTCGATCTACATCTCCTATGGGTGTGTGGCTCCATGAGCCTAGGCATGCCACTAAAGCTTGGCCTGTGCATGCAGTTGGCAAAAGATCTCGACCTCGGATGCAGCTAGCGTGTCTCGGACACGACCGTAATGCTGAGCATGGTAGTGACAAAGTTGTTGTCCACTGGATATAAGCGTCTGACTGCAGAAATTCAATTGATAATGACTACAAGGTCAAAAAATGCGTGCGATTTTGTTTTTGATACCTACCAATCCTAAGACACTTTGGGTGCACGATTATATATAGTACTAGGTAAATGTGGCACATGAATAAGCAAAAATCGACACCAGACCTCATCAGCTTGGTATGTACATGGATACGGGCTCTTCCTTGCCTTTTAAGGGGCCTCCTCAAGGTGTTGATATCTTGTATGGAGCTGTTCAACCGGCCTCTGCTGCCCCACATGTGCATAGCTTGTCTGCCAGATTATTTTACTCCGTGTGGGGCATCTTTAAGAGAAAACTCCTTATTTGACATTTGAATAAAATGTGATTTCCTCTTTGGCCCTGCGATTTTCTTTTCTATTTGACAGTTGGTATTAATTTTTTCCAAATATGATACGCATGTGCATTTTCACCACTAACGGTGTTAAAAAGGGACATGAACAGACACTTTTACCCTTATACATTATGTGACCAATAGTATTGTGATATATTTGAAAATACGCTTTATCAAAAAAAAAGTATTGTGATATATTTGTTTGTGGCTAAATTAACGAATGAGACCCCTACGTTTTGACCGAACCAATCTTAGTAAATTAAAAAATGGGCTCACATTCACCACATATATGAGGTTAAGTCCACATATACTCCAAGGAACCAAACATGTGACCATGGAAAATATGAACGCACATCGAATAATAAGCTGTTACAAACATGTGAGTGTTCAATCTATGTTATAACCATGTAAATTCTCGAAGCCCAAACTACAATAAGGCTGCAATCTGTAGAGGGAGGCAGATTCAGTTGTACAAGCAAAAAGGACATTAATCCACAAGAAGAAGGTAGCATCTAAACTGTAATCGAGTATCACCGAATTCTAGTTCTATAAAATCAAATCGAGCAAACAGAACATACAGGTTTCCATATGGAAATTGCTTTGGCGTTTATCACTGATTATCGTCCCCTGACCATGTAATTATCTTTGTACTAGTTGATCTTTTATTTCTTGTAATTATCTTTGTTAAAGTGCAATTGGTAATAGTAGTAACTTTCCGTGTTGGTTCTCATAGTGATGAACAATTGATCGATAGGTCTTCTTCCTACTAATTAATGATGTGCTCCTCTGTAATGCCTTCCCATTTGCAAGCATGGTAACGTAGGCAAATAAATCTCTTTTATTCTCTTTTACTCGTGTACGTGCCTTATCAAAAGAGAGTTTACCAATGAAAACTTGGGTCCAAATGGATTGCATCTAATAGATGACCAACTTATATGGATATACTAGATCATGATGGCGTGTGTTGCTGCGCCTATCATTTTTATGATGGAAGGGTTAGAATTTTCAAATATAAAAATTACAAATATAAAGATCACAAAGAACATCTGATTGGTCACTTAACGGGGGTGTCAGATATATGACAGTAAGAAGACAACTTAAAGAGGAGTGCATTTCCAGGGAAAAGGGGGCCACATTTTTTGGAGAAGAGATCAGTGCAAGCTTTTAATAACTCAAGAAAAAAGAACCAACAATAGAAATAGTACTCCCTCCGACCCATATTAGTTAACTTGAATTTATCTAGATTCGGATGTATCTAGTAGATACCAAGATGAGAAATAAAATAGCTTCGCCAATAAACAGGTACCATTGAAGTACATATCCAATTGATAACTGGATTGAAATGACAAAAGGAAAATCATAAGCCTCTTATTCTAAACATAGCTCACTTCCGAATAAGTACCAATTTATACAAGTGCCCATAGCAACTTTTTAAAATTTGAACATTCTTGGCAGAAAAATGGGAAACGGCGTGAGGAAGTAAGAAACATACAACACCAAATCCATGATCCAAGTATCTTTGTAGTCTTCATTCAAATACATCCACACACCAGGCAACATTTCCGGTAAGCTGTACCTAAGCATAAATCATCAAACATATCCGTACTTCTTTTTCAAGAATGAATATGCTGGAAGGGTGGGAAGTAGGAGATGCACCATGGGGATTGGGGATGGCACTGGAGGGAGAACCTGATCTTGGATGGCATCTCACGGTGGGCGCTACCGCTCGAATCCGCGCTGCCACATGGTTCTCACCGCTTCGGTCTTGCACATTTGTTTTCACAGGTGCTCGGAGTTGTTCGGTTCAGTTGGGCTTTAGATCATATTTAGGCCCAATCAACCACAACAAACAGATTTTACCACCACGAAAAGCGTCCCCAAAGGATAACTTGTTCGTGGGCAGCTGAAGAAAGATCGGCCGGCCGAAAACGCCTACTAAATGCAATCAATGGGCAAAAACGTTGATGGCCTGAGAGGGCTCGGAGGTGGCTCAGTTATATAATAAAGTAAGAAACTTACAACACCAAATCCACGATCCAAGTATCTTTGTAGTCTTCATTCAAATACATCCACACAACAGGCAACATTTCCGGTAAGCTGTACCTAAGCATCAATCATCAAACATATCCGTACTTCTTTTTCAAGAATGAATATGCTTGAAGGGTGCGAAGTAACATGGCGACCTAATTTTTGCAGGCAAGACAAGAAAATAATCTGCAAACACCAAGATTTTTTTCTCATTTCAAAAAAAAATAAGATTTTTTCTCCAAGGCTGCAGTTACTTTCTGATAAGATAATACAGGTGTAAGAAAAACGGAACACAAATATTTCAGCAGTAGTACATCGTTCGTCGCCTACCCAAAGTTGTTGGCCATAGGTCTTCCTCCTGCTCCGCACATTGTTTGCTACGCGTGTTGTCGTCACAGTAAGTAAAGAAAAGTCACCGTCGATGCATCAGACCCTTTACCTTCCTCTTCCTCCACTCTTCTGGCCTGCCAGTGAGGGGCGATGCTTGCTCCCAACTCCCTCTGTTTCTTCCCTCTGATCACACCCGAGCAACATGTCGCCAAAATCCTGCATGAGATTGAGGGGATTTTATTTTGGGGATCGGGCAGAAGGAGATGCACCATGGGGATTGGGGATGGCACTGGAGGGAGAACCCGATCTTGGACGGCATCTCACGGTGGGCGCTACCGCTCGAATCCGCGCTGCCACCTGGTTCTCACCGCTTCGGTCTTGCACATTTGTTTTCACATGTGCTCGGAGTTGTTCGGTTCAGTTGGGCTTTAGATCATATTTAGGCCCAACCAACCACAACACACAGATTTTACCACCAAGAAAAGCGTCCCCAAAGGATAACTTGTTCGTGCGCAGCTGAAGAAAGATCGGACGGCCGGAAACGCCTACTAAATGCAATCAATGGGCAAAAACGTTGATGGCCTGAGAGGGCTCGGAGGTGGCTCAGTTATAATATCCTTAAATTACATAAGACCGCCGTCTCACACTACAAATTTGTGCTACATTATAGAGATAAAAAATGTACATGGTTTCACCTTCCGGCTTCCGGGGCCGCCAATGACCCGTTGTCCGATATGTTCAACGTGGCAGCTAGCGGGTCCCATCCGACAGCGGTCCAACGTGGCAGTTCGGTGAGTCCATCTCGCAGTTCAAATATTGGCACATGAATACTACACGTAGGCAAAATTGACACGTTGTGAAGACACATAGACAAAAACTAACATATATGCACGACACGTAGGCAGAATTGTTGACGTGGTCGCACATACATGTCAGCTTATCCTAGTTTAAGCATAACGACGAAATAAAATCGTCGTAATCAGGTATAAATAAAATCGTAGGCTACTTTTGTTAGATTATGACGACTCTACACCAGATAGTCAGAAGCCATTTGGAGGGGTCAAAACCGTCTCACCCACGTCACGACATAACACCACCACCGGAGGTCCACCAGAACGTGGCAGGAGAGGACAGGACCAGACACACGGCCCTCGAATATTGGGGTACAACGAGCAGGACACACCCGCAAATCATTCCCGCAGAGCTCAGAAGGGCCACCAAGCGGTTGTAAAATCTAAGCATGTTGGTTCGAACCCGGCGCCCAAACCATATCATGGCTAGGGGATAGGCTCCCAACCCAGCAATAGCAAGGCCTAGACAACATGAATCAGACCCAACGGGCCAGCTGCACGATCATCGGAGATGGTAGACCACCATGGCACGTCTGAATGGATACTAGCCATTGTTTGCCTTTTATGAGGATCTCCCCACCGGCCCTCGAGGTGTTGGTATCTTCTATGAAGTTGTCCTATTAGTGTGTGCTGCTCTACGTGCCCCTCTCTCTCTCTCTCTCTCTCTCTCTCTCTCTCTAAAACAAAGAAGACACTAAAACGCAGGCTAAACAAAGAACGGGAAACCTCCCACCGGCGAGACATCGTGGTCCGCCACACCTCCAAGGCCGTAGGGGCACTGGAGGTGAAGCGGAAGGGCGATGTCGTCAGCGAGGGAGACGTAACCCTAGATGAGTTTTAGCTAGTTCCTCCATTCGCTGGCGGTGGCTACGTACTGCTTCGTGCCATGTTGATATCATTGCCAATTTCTTTTGTTTTCTCGTTGCATATTTCGATATCCAGTGACTCATATCATCCTATGTATGGCCAGACAGTGAATACTACCATAATATCGAGAAGGTTCCAAGAGTATCTCTCCATGTCCTCTTGGACAGGGCATCAGAAGATGGTGACTCTATGGGACTATGAGGATAGCCTAGTGATCGAAACATTTCACAGCTTATGTAGTCTGATTTCAGTATTGAATTCCGCAAAAGAACAACATATATTCGGTGTATATCATGAATCTTTCAATAGATTATGTTTTACAACATTGATGAGAATAAGCAGTACTCTTGGCGCTAAAAAAATCTATGAACACAACTTAAGTCACTCAAACTCTTTCAATAGATTATGTTGAGCGAAGTATAAATAATATTCCTGGCAAACTGATGACACAATTTCGAGAACTTTGGCATGTTGTCTAAGCTACTAGGATTTTTGACAGAACTTGGATAGAGATTTGATCGGCTTTGCAATCTGTTTTGCCTTCTGATCTACTACGACCCTTAAGGAAAACATGGCATGCGGTTTTATTCCCAACACTTCCTAATCCTAGGTTGATAGAACTGTTTTTGTTGGATTCTCTCACGAGCATAGATGATAGATGATCATGGCACAACTATGCTGATCGGATATTTTATACCACAACTATGGGCGTCTACACAAAGACAAGGTTATTTGTTGGCTTTTACTGAGGCTCTCTCAAGTGGTGGTTCAGATCATTTGTAACTCCGAAAAACTACTCCGAAAAAGTTTCCGTCCACTATATATGGAGATCCTCAATATACAACTCACAATATATGTGAAATAAATAGCACCAACATATCTTAAATGACAGGTTGGTATACACATGGCACGGTGTTCAGGGCGGCGCCCCCAACTGCGAGGTAGCTGCCGTCGCCTACATGGCCTAGTGGTGGCTTCGGCTTGTTTCTCCGTGGTGATGGTGGTACGTGGATCTGGCTCCTGCCCAGATCCATCATCAACGAGGCCAATGGCCATAAGCTGAAGCGGTTGGGTGGCGGCGGCGACTCGGCTAGCTTGAGGGTCAAATCTGTTCACAATCATGAATAATAATATTTGACGGTGAGAACGAGTATTACTCCTCTACACCTTGTATAATTTCTCTCGTACAATATACGTTCATCAGTTCAGTACTAAGATTGATTGCCCACCGCATCTGAACACCGACACGATGACAAGATGCTTGAGATTTCTCCCTGGCCTCCTCTTGCATCCCTGCCCTGATTTTGATCAACATTCTTGTGGCCGTACTCCGCAATATGGGATCTGAAACTCTTCAATCTCCATAGCCACTCGTGCAGCCTCCTCTGTGAAAGACATCATGCATGATATGTGTGCCAAAGGCGCCTGCTACAGGTTTGGGAGGAAGACGACGGCACACAACCAAGCCCAAAATATCCAAACGTTGCCAATTTTACCGCTAATTCACTCATGCTAGCGATGTTTTGCCACGGTATAGCTTGTACTAGTCAGAAAAACATATTCTCACACTATTGAGATGTCAGTTGCGACTAAAATTCTTCTGCTTGTTGTTGAGAAAACGCTTGCTAAAGGCGCTTTTCGGGATATGTCGTCCACCATGCGTCTTCGGGATACGTACTAAACTAGCTTAAGAGGAATAGTTCATTAATCCATATGTAATAAAGCTGATCGAGAACATCAGTCAGATCGTAATGAGTATCGAAACAAGAGCATAGACAAGTCTTCCCTGCAAACACATAGTTTTCTCAATATACGTGTACTGGTAATAGTGCAAGCAAGTGGACTATACGAGCCAATCAATGCACTACTTTGCCATCGACAAAATCAACCCATGAAAAAACAAAACCATGGCAGACTTTTGCCATTACATAGCAATGTCAAGCAATGATAGACAAAATCAGGTAATATCAGACAATGATAAATCAAAGTATCGCTCTAATTTCTAATTAGTACACAAGTATTTGTTTTGATGTAACAATGATAATCAGTATGAGAGCATCTCGTAGTGTAATAAGCGCCAAGCTTCATTTGCCGCGATACAAAAGTCTTTTTGGACAAAGGAAGTAGATATTATGATAAAGTAGTTTAGTCTATCAAAACATATTCTTATATTTAGAAGAAATGGGTGTAAACACGGCCACTATATTCAGAATAGAAGGTACTAAATAGTGCCAAGTGTTAGCTATATGTACGTATATACTAGCTAAACACAACTACTACATACGGTCCAATGCATTTCACTACACGCCAATGAGATTGGTCAAATCATGCATAGGTAATAGAGAACACTATGCACTTTTACTTACATTACTCTTTCTCCTAAAACTACACGACAAGTAGACACTGCGACACCTCAACAATGTTAGACCTAAGACACATCTAAATGTCGATTAACATAATTATAATTTTATTCCAGCTAACCATGGTCAGGTCTAGACACACATCTCTATGTACATCATACGGTTGGCAAGAGGGGGGCAGCTATCCCCGTGGCAGCAAATACACACTCTAACATGGAAACACCATTACTAAAACATAGTGGTGGTGTGTGTTACATTTGGAACGCCACCATTAAGATGACTCGATTATCGAACCGAAAAAAATTAAAGGTGACGTTTACTTTCAGAAACAATCTACTAGTGACGTTGTATTAAAAAGAACAACACGGCTAATATTTATATTTTCCCACCCGGCCAGGCCGCACAGTACGCTCTCAACCTTCTCTCTCCTCTCCCCTCCACTGCTCTCTCACTCTCTTCCTTGACCGCGAGCTGCCCCCACCTCCTCCTCTCCTCCACTACTTCCCGCCGCCCCCCTCATCATGCCCGTGAGCCTTGCCACGCCACGACCCTCGATGACCCGAGCCGCCACCGCCCAACTCATCCCCTCGTCACAACCGCGATCCTCGCCGCACCCGCCAATGACCCGAGCCGCTGCCCCCGTCTGTCCGAGATCTTCTTCTGCCGCCCCCGCCATCGCCCGTCCGAGACTCTAGCAGCACCTGCTCCGATCCATCGTCCCTTCCCGCCGCCGCTCGCCCCGCTTCGCTCGGTGAGTGCCACCACTCCTCCACCATTTCTATTTCTAATAAATTTAGAGATAGAAATAGAAATTTAGAAATTTAAGTTTAGAATATTTAGATAGAAATTTAGCGAGTTTACGTAGAAATTTAGAGATAGAAATTTAGCGAATTTTAGATAGAAATATAGAGACTTTAGTTTAGAAAATTTACAAGTAGGAATTTAGAGTTTTTTATAAAAATGTTAGGTAAACTTCATATTATTACGTACTCATATTGTTGACAAATTTCTATTTAATTGTTACATATTCATATTGTTGACACTTCATTGTATTAAATGTACTCTCGGAACTTTGAGTCCAACATTTATTGTTTCAAAGTAGCTATCTATTAAGATGCTCCCTGGAACATGAAACTAAAACTGTATGTTCTTCGAACTATATATTCTCAATCTACCATTTCCAAACTATATGTGCTATGACAATTGGGATTGACCGTTATTTTCTAATGATTGTACTCGGAACATCCGGTGCAAGTCAAGACATGGCTTGTTGGAGCAGATCTTCAGAAGAATGCAAGACTATGAACAATTTCGAAGTCGTCATTGAGTCACACAATATGCATGGACCCACCTTCACGGTTCAAGTCTCCAACGAGCTGACCGTCACCTATTTCAGTGGAGTTGCTTGAACACAAAATTTCAAGAGCTATCAGATGAAGGTCGGATCATCATCTTCACCCTCTACTATGTGCACCGGATCACTTACTTTCATTGTATTGACCCCAATTAGTCCCAGGATGAGGATGGGTATGAAAACGAGTATGCTGACCGTATCTCATCCGACCCCGATATTCATGGGTCAATATGCCAAGCAAAGATCTCCATTAGATCAGATGGAAAGATAGTTTGGTGCAAGAAGAGCTAGGTCCAACTGCCTTTATTCAGCCAAGCCATCAGCTCCCTGGCCAAAAGATGGCTCTGGACAGGACCGGCCGTCCGACCCAAGCCGACAATACCGTGATCACCCGAAGGGCATGAGGCATGTCTCTCCGATTTGGGCTGCATGACCCATCACCGACCGCTGCAACACCATCATGCCACTACGTTCACCGCACCTACGCCACGACATGATCTGCCATGAGCGCCCAACTACCAATGCCACCTACGGCCGCCGCCTCTGGTCACATGCCACACTCCCGGCGGCCACAAGCCTATGGAAAACCACCAGTAAGGAAAGGAATCTCCGCGCCGCCACCTACCTAGGGCGAGCCCGGCTTACGGCCCCACCGGCAATGACGAGAGAAGGGGAAGGGATGAGGGTGGAGAAGATGCACTGGCTCTAGGTTTCCCCTTGTACATTTTGGTGTTCGGCGATCTACAAGCTATGGAGCGTCATGGATCGCCATGACCTGCTTTTGGTAGGTCAAGACTCCTAGAGAAGAGTCACATCTAGTGAAACACGTTGGTTTCATGTGTACTTTCTCGTTCACGACGGGCATGTTGCAGCGACATTGGCACCGTATGTTTCTGAAAGCACTTTGACAAAACTGATATGACAGAGAGGAATGTCTAGTTTTTTTCCCCAAATGGGTAGCTTAGCCCCGGTCGATGTATCAATTGTTGCAAACAGCCGATGTAGGCACTAATACACTACCTCCGTTCCGAAACCTAAGACTTTCTAGAAAGCTAAACTAGTTATCTAAAATGGCTTATATTTTGGAACAGAGGTAGTAGTAGATTGCACTCTGTATAAGATAATCTATACCACTGGACAAAGGGTGTGGACAGCCAATATTCATCTGAGACCTGATCCTACATTTCGCCACAGTGTGTGTCGCTGCGACCAAGACTCGATCTTGGCATGTGAATAGCCGTGGCCGGGCTAGAGGTACATCTCCAGGGGGCGTCTGGATCCAGCAGCATGTGCATGATGCCACCGCCGCCCGTCCGGAAGCCAGGCACTTGTGCACCTGTGGCGACAGAGGTGGAGTTCTCAGCAGTTTGCCATGTCACATATGCGGTGTTCCGATGACAGATCTCTGCCTTTGCACGGCCATGACAAAAATGTTGTCCGCTCAAATGCTCAATGCAACGAATTGTGTGCTGATCTTTAAGTGACTACGCCATACGTAGATGTCTAGAAGTGCATGCTGTTTTATTTCTGATACCTCATATGCCTAGATTGACCTGGCCAGTTGCACAATCGGAGATGATAGATAGATCACCATGAAACACGAATACGTGCAAACTAGATGACTTGGTTAGGCCTCATCGGCTTGGCCACTGATTGGATACCAGCCCTTGTTTGCGTTTTATGGGGCTCCAGCCGGCCCTCGAGGGGTTGGTATCTTCTAATTGAGTTGTCCTATTGATGTACGCTGCTCTAGACGTGCCATGCTTCCCTCTCTCACGTGGACAGTGAGTGTCCAGACAGATGATTAATTGGAGAAACAGTCAAGGAAGCAAGGCTGCATGTTCGCCTCTTTAAATCCAACGAGTTCATGGTTTTGCATTTTATGCTCGACACTGGTTATTTTTCCTGCCAAGCAGTCTGAACATGCAGCTAGATTTCCATTTACTCAACCTCATGGAGGTTTCACATTAATGATTCGTTTAAAGTGCAATTGGTAATAGTAGCAATTTTGTTGGTCTATCATCATACTAAACAGTTGGTTGTTATGTCCTTTTCCCCGTTTCCGATTAGCTATTTAGGGATTCCGATGCGTTATCGGGGACTCGCTAATGCCGATTGAAAACACTTCGAGGAAAAGACTACAAAAAAGATTAACAACTGGAAAGAAAAATTAGTATCTCTGGGCTGTGGATTGCTTCTCGTAAATTCGGTGTCTAGTAATATGGCACTGTATATGATTTCATTATTCTAGCTTTCTAAAGGAGTCTTACAAAGATTGGATTATTTTTCATTGAGATTTTTTTTGGCAAGGTATAGGGAGAAAAAATATCAATTAGCTAAATGGAGTATGGTTGGCTGTCCCATAGATCAAGGTGGGCAACATAACCTTGAGATTAAAAATACCGCTCTCTTTTTATGATACTTAACGTGGACAGTGTATGGCAACCACTTATGAAATTTAGTTCTTGGGAGGGCAAGTGGCTGGGAATTATTCCCATGGAATGTGACATTCAAAAGAGATTTAGTTGGCCCTAGACTAGCATCATGGAACACTTTGCTAATGTTTTTGGCTTTAGTGTAATTGTCTCAAGGGGCTGATGAGTTTCGTTGGAATGTACATGAGATTGGCAAATTCTTTGTGAATTCCATGTATAGAGCTTTGCTCCAGCAAGTCATGGCAGTTGATCATACCAAGAAGATCTGATAGATAAGGATACCTCTAGAGAATAAAATTGTGGTATGTTCGTCGAGGAGTCATTCGTACCAAAGACAATCTTCTTAAATGAACTTGTCATGGAAATACAATATGTGTTTTTTATCACCAGGTGTCGTGGTATTGTCGACGACTACTCCATAGGGGGTTTCTCACAGCGTGTTGAAAGAGAGGTGGGGCAATGAGCAAGTTGGCGGGTAAGAGATAACACAGCTTATTCCGGTTTAGTTCCCACGACAGTGGTGGAATCTTACTCTACTTCCAATCACTATAACGAAAATACGTCAGTTACAAAGATTGCAAGGTTCGCTATGCGAGATTAAGTTGTGTTGCAAAGGCTCATGTAGGTTCAGCTTACAAAAACGCCAAAATCTAGGCTTACATGGTAAAGTTCATACCGGACAGGTTACAGAGTCCTACACTAATACTAACTAGTCGTTTGGTCTTGTACTCCAAGGCTCCGATTTCATCTATGTTGGCATCGTAGCCTTCGTGTTATCCGGCATGGGCCTCCCTTCTGGATCCCTCTAGTTGGGTCACGCAACAAGCTATAGGCCATGCTATCATCTGTGGGCCACACGGGTTAGCAGGAATAAGGCTATGCTATCGTGATACTCATAATACATATCCCCAACAGTAGCCCCGAAAATCTTTAAGATCTGCGCCATCTTGTCGTTGGATGTAAATGCTCCGTCTAGATGATGTCGACAATCTAACAAGCAACATCTTGAAGTCTCCTAAAAAGTACTACAATTTTCTTCTACGTTTTAAATTTTTAAGTCTTATTATTGCTCTGGTGTGCTGGTCATTTGGTGTCTTAGCATGACGAGTTCCTATACTGCAACAAGTTGTTCTATGACAAGCTTTGCCCGGCCCGGTGTTGGAAGAGAGAGAACGGCAGCATGCCTTTGGCTCGTGCTTGTCTTTGTAGTCCTCGCTAGGTGGTCTAGAGATCTATTAGAAAAATTTTTTACTTATACATTTTTTATTATTGATAGATAGGTTGAATTTCACACAAAAAAGTTGCTGACAACAAACCTCCTAGGGTGGTTGTGGGGTGAGCGGGGAGTGGGTGGGTGGGTGGGTGTTGGGGGGGGGGGGGGGGGGGGGGGGGGGGGTGAGGGGAGTGAACATACAGGATAGGCCCCATGTAAGGACTGGCCTGACCTAAAACTGAAGTCATTACTTAGCGGTCCGCTAGCTAGTTAGGCCCGTGGAGATCACCATGACTTGATTTTGGTAGTTCTATCCTTGATCTTGCCCTGACGAGGGCTCCATCTGAAGGGGCCATGTGTATCCAGCGGCAAGCGCATGCCGGCGCTGTCCGTCCTCAAACTAGGCATGTGCGTATAGCGGTGGACTGATCTGGAGTTCCGTGCAATTTGCCATGTCAAAACCATGGGGTTCCGATGGCAAAGTTTTTGTACGCCGAATTTGTGTGGCAGTGACAAAGTTTTTATAGGCCGAATGCAAACAATTGTGTGCTGATCTTTAAGTGACTACGAATTGAATATCAAGAAGTGACTACGAATTGTCTTATTTCCGATACCTCCTATGCCTAGATTGACCTGACCGGCCGGTCGCACAATCAGAGATGTTAGATGACCATGGCGCCTCATTGCATTGGCGACAGAATGGATACAATTTGAGGGTATTCCTAGCATTGCTCTGCACCGGAGGACCCTGATCTTCGATATCACTTTGTGAGAAGTTGCGTTGAGGTGGGAAAGATCTTTGTGGAGCATGCCAGAACAGAGGAGAACAACACACGGACATACTTTTCAGGCGCTGTCTCTGTACTGTCGTTGACTGATCTGAAGTTTCCAGCAGTTTGCCATGTCACAACCACGGGGTTCCCATGACAAAAGCATATTTTTGCACGGCCGTGATAACGGTTTTGTCCGCTGAAAGCAACTAATTGTCTGGTGATCTTTTAATTGACTATGACCTATAGTTCAAGTAGTGGATGTTGTTTTATTTCCGATACCTCCCATGTCTAGCTTGAACTGGCCAGTTCCACAATCAGAGAAGAGAGATCATCATGGCACATGAATACGCAAGATCTCATCGGCTGAATGAACACTGGCCCTTGCTTGCCTTTTAGGGGGATCCCGGCCTTGAGGTGCACGGCTCTACTTGTGCCCTCCTTCTCTCTCTCTCTCACGTGGACAGTCACCATCCATCCAGACACTTAATTGGAGAATAGGTGAAGGAAATCCGTGTGCATGTTTGTCTCTTTAAATCCAAAAGCTGTGGATTTTTCTCGAAACAGGCTTTACACGCCGTTATATTAATATAGCAACTACCTGATACAACATTCCAAACAATGCTGGGACGTAATAATATAAGCCAAGCCCAAACGAAAAACAAAAAGAATGAAAAGAAAATAAAACCGACACGGGCGGTGTAATGAGAACCAAGGTAGCTCGTCACCATTGCGCCCTCCGAAGAAGTATCACCACATGTCTAGCATTCCAAAGCGCCGCATACCAAGCAGCACCTCCAAGAAGGGGAATGATGACAACAACGCTGCTGCCCGGACAGGTCCTAATGTTTCCCTCGGTACGCCCCGAGAGGTGGGAGAGAGATACACCAGACCGGTTGTTTTTCCTGCCAAGCAATCCAAACATGCAGTTAGCTTTTCTACTTACTCAACCTCCTGTAGGAAAGGGAGGATGGAGGCGATGGCAAAGGGCAGCGGCATGCTCTATCCTGGAGAGTTTTCTCTGGTGCCGGTGGCTTGCTAGCTCCTGCCATGGCGTGGAAGGAGAGGAGAGGTGTGGGTCGAGCAGATGAGGTCCTAGCAAAGTCAGGTCCAGCGGGTAGTGGGCCAACGGTGACCGAGCCCCTAGCATCTTGAATGTAAACGGTGACCGACCTCGATATCGCACTATCTTGTCATGTGACAACTAGCGTTTTACGGCCACCACATTATTCCTGAGCACGACAACAACGCCAACTGCTAAATGGAATAACCTGCCTGTTGAAATTCAATTAACAACGATAGAGCGGTGAAAGAATGCAAGCAATGTTGTTCTGGATAACTCCTATTCATCGCCCACCGCCCCCTCCCGCCTTGCAGCTCGGAGATCGCCGGGAAGGCCACTGCCGCCTACTCTTGCCTTCCTAACGCACCTTGGTACCAGGAAAGATGGGGGGATCAAGGGGCAAGATAGGTTTGTTTATGGCGTGCATACTATAGGAGGAAGAAAAAAAGGCAGATGAGAAGCCCAAATGGAGGCATGTTTTTGGAGAGTCTACGGCGTGCTCATATACAAGCTTACTGGGAGCGACTCACAGACACCCGCATCAAGTGTCTCCCGCATCAAGTGACTCCCGCATTCTTTTTTCCATTTTTGTTTTCTATTTCTACAGCAATTAATAAAGAGCTTCAGATTTCAAAGGCACTTAAATTTGAAAATGTTAGAATTTAATAAATTTTCAGATTGTTTTAAAAAACCTATTTGAAAATGTTCAACTTTTAAAATTATTCATATTTACAAAATGTGCTAATTCAAAATATGTTCATGTTTAAGAAAAAAGAAAGATCCAGAAAAGAAAAAGAAGAAAAATGGAGGAGGGATAAAACAAAAAAAAGGAACAAAAAAAGAAAAAAGAAAAGAAATAAAAAAACGCGCCCCAGTATAGACCTATTGGGCCGATGCACGAGAGAGGGTGCGCCGACCGCATTCCGTCCTGCATTGGGCAGAAAATTGGATTTTCGCGTCTAGCTCTGTTTTCGGAGAATGTGCCCACTAAGGGCAGGCTGGCCCATTTTTCTTCAATTTGAAGAAGGCGTGAGTTCAGTGAGACTGCTCGATCATGGTGGAGTGGTCTATTTACCATTATTGGTGCGAATTAAACGAGACTTGCGAACGATTCCGGAATACATGGTTGATCTGGAAACCCAAAGAAAACATGGTTGATCTAGAGCATTGGTTGAGCAAATCCGACAGGTCCAAGGTGCCAACTCACTATGAGGAGCCGTAGTTTGTTGAATTTTATGGTATAAAGTCTTTTTTAGACAAATTCAGCAGGGAAAACTGCATACAGTGCATACAAGGTTTTCTAGTCTAAAGAAAGGAAGCACCGTCTAATCTAGATGTTGAATGATTGCAGGTTACTTAAAAGTACTCAACTCCATAACCACTCCAGACGTCTCGTATCCCCATGTTTTTTTTTTCGAAAAGGGGGAAAACCCCGGCTTCTGCATCGGTTAATGCACACAGCTTTTTCGTATATATTTATCTCCAGATGTCTCATATTCCCATGTGTTATGATATCTCTAAATTTGGTTCTTCTGTCACAATCTCCTTGATATGTTTATCTAATTGACATCTGCTTTATCTAATAAGCGAATGACACTAATTAACATTCTGAAATGAAATAGACCACGGAGCTATACTTGCTATATCTATTTTCTGAAGATGGAGTGATATATATAGAGAGAGAAAGAGATAATATTTTCGCAACAGGTTGGTATGGTCTTTATATGTACCAAAGCAATATACACTGAAGAGCAGGTTTTGTTGATGCATTAATTATTTTTGTTCAAGACGTGTGTCCCGTGATTTCCATGCTATATATTGGTGTGTGAGCCTACTTGAGATGATCATACTCATGCATGGTACATCTTGATGTGCTACTCTTAACAGAGGCACACTTTAAGCAAGAAATAATTTACGAAATTAAATGGGGTATCATAAAAAAAGTAATTTGCTAACCCTACCCCCTCTTTAACCTTAGGTGTCGCCGCCGCCTCTTCCCTCGCCGCTGCCAGAGGGGCTAGTGGGCAAAGCCCAGGCGCCCCAAGGAGGGTGGTGGCAGGGATCCCTCTCCCGTGGCTTGTGGGTCAGCAAGGACCGTTGCCGCCGGGAGTGCGGGATGCCGCCGGTGTGGCAGGCGTAGGTGGAGGCTGGTGGTGGGCGCCATGGCGGGCGGCAGCAATGGGATGACCGGTGGAGCTCTGGTGGGTGTGGTCGCCTGGCCCTTGGCCCAGATGCGCCCGCCCCCACATCCGATCTTCGGATTTCGGAGGATCTCCGCAGGTCTCTTGGCGCCAGGTTGCGGTCGTGGCGGCCCGGGCTGCCTACTCCTCTGCCGGCCTTTCTGGTGGGAATTGGGCTACCAGTCCCATGGGGAGTCGTAGGCAGGCGGCGCGGGGACCGACAATCTGCCTAATAAAGGTGGCGGTCCTTGATCCCTCTCAAGCCAAGACGAAGATCCACATGATGGTTTTCTACATTGATCTGGTTACTTTGTCGTGTTTCGGAAGGCTCCGCTGGCATACTCCATAAGTGCTATCATGCCGAGAGATTGCTGTATCGTATGGGATTCGGTCGTGCGCATCCATGTTTTACTCTGACCGTTTGGTTTCAGAGGATGCGCTTTGAAGCTTTGTTGGCTGTTAAGATCATGGGGCATGTTCTCGTTCCATGGTGCTGACGAAGAATGTCATGGAGACCAAGATCTGTGGACTGAAAATGTTGGTTCGAGTCTGGATGGTGATGAGGAATTGGCTTGGTGATTCGTGACTTGGAGCAGTGGCATGCAAGTGGGGGCGGCTTCACAGGAGAGATTAAAGGTCCTATCTTTCAGGGTGAAAACCCAGTGTCTGGCCTTAATTGGTTGTGCCTAGCAATGGCCTTATTAAAGGCATTGTTTTGATAGTGTGGAATTTCTTCAGGGTGATAACCTAAGATCTTTGATCGGGCGATGATGGTGTTTGTGCACCGTTCCCTTCTTGGAGGCATCCATTTTGGAGAAGTTAGACTCCTGCTGCTGTCTTGGTGGTGGTAGTACTGTTGTTCCAATGAATGAGTCACTATAGCGGGACCTTTTTTTTGTAATTCTTCTTTCTTTTTTTGGTTGTGTGCATCTGTATGGCCGTTGTTAGGGCAATAGATCTTGTATTACCAGAGGGCCAAAGGCCAGAATATATAGTACATGTACAGGTGCAAATATACAAGAAACCCCCTAACATATGGGGAAACTACAATACACAAATATACTCTAACACCCCCCCCCTGGTGGATCCACAACACTGAGTTTGGAGAGTAAGAAATCATGCTGAGCGCGAGTTTGTGCCTTTGTAAAGAAATCTGCCAACTGTAAGTCTGACACATAATGGAGCGCAACAACCTGATCCTGCACCTGAGCACGTGTATAAAAAGCATCAACACCAATATGCTTGGTCAGCTCATGCTTGACCGGATCACGTGCAATACTGATAGCACCTGTACTGTCTGAAAAAAGTGGAGTGGGCGTCGTAACAGAGACCCCAAAATCTGCAAGCAACCACCGTAACCATGTCACCTCAGCAGTCACCGAAGCCATAGCCCGCAACTCAGCCTCAACACTCGAACGGGAAACCGCTACCTGTTTCTTCGTCTTCCAAGCAACAAGCGAACCACCAAGAAACACACGGTAAGCAGAAAGTGAACGACGATCCGTAGGATCATTCGCCCATGTAGCATCCGAGTAGCACTGGAGCTGGAGAGAGCTAGAACGAGGGAAGAAAAGGCAACGAGTAATCGTGCCACGAAGATAACGAAGGACACGGAGGAGATGACCGTAGTGAACAGTGGTAGGAGCTGAGACAAACTGGCTTAGAATATGAACAGGATAGAGATATCAGGACGGGTGACAGCAAGATAAACGAGACTCCCAACAAGATGGCGGTAACGAGTGGGATCGGGAAGAGGATCACCATCCGTAGGACAAAGCTTAGCATGAAGCTCCATAGGAGTCTCAACGGTGCGCTCATCCGCAAGAGCAGCCCGAGCAAGAAGATCCTGAATATACTTTTCCTGAGAGATAGAAAACCCATCAGAAGTGGATGAAACCTCGATCCCAAGAAAATAGCGAAGAGGACCAAGATCAGTCATAAGAAACTGATCACGAAGACGAGCCTTGACAAAGGCAATATACTCAGGTGATGGGTTCGTAGCATGGAAAACAAAAAAGTTCTATCGCCAGAACGAACAAGACCTAGATCTAATCTAGATAAAAGCCAAGATCTAACCTATTAGACATGTGCAACGAGATAGATAGGAACTAACCCTCGTAGATCCGAAAGCGTTAACGAGATTAGATCTCGTGGTTGATGTAGTCGATCACTTGCCGATCTCAAGATCGTGTGGACGATCCTTCCGGCGTCGCGTTCCGGCAGCGCTTCCGCAGTCGGTCAAGTGGACGATCCTTCTGGCGCCGTGTTTCGGCAGCGCTACCGCAGTCGGTCACACGTGCGGAGTCGAAGCAGACCTTCCTCTCCTCGTTCCAGCAAGCAGCGGAGGTAGTAGATCTTCTCCACGGAATCACAGCAGCACGACGGCGTGGTGGTGGTGGTGGAGTAGAGAATTCTGCAAGGCTTCGCCTATGCCTGTGCAGAAGAAAGGAGGAGGAGAGAGGCGGCGGAGATTGGGAGTTATGGAGGAGGGGCAAGGGGTGGCGCCTCCCCCTTCTATTTAAAGGAGGGAGGGCGCCTGGGAAGGGGGAGTCCTAGTAGTCCATCTCTACTTTCTCCCATTTCCATTCCGAAGGCTTCAATGGCTGTAGAAGACCGGAAGGTTTCTGATGGACAGCTTTAACTCTGCGACAAACATCGCACTCTGAGACATACTTGGCACAATATATTTTCAAACCAGGCCACCAATATTGTGTTTTCAAGTCCATGTACATCTTAGTGCTTCCAGGGTGGATAGAAAGAACAGAATCATGCGCCTCCTTGAGAACTTGCTCTCTTAAACCCGGGTAGTTCGGAACAAACATCCGGTGTTCAAAGAACAGAGTGCCTTGGTCATCAACGTGGAAAGACTCGTACTTCGGAAGTTGAATGTTGGAGATGATCTTTTTAGTGTAAGGATCACCAAGCTGAATGGAACGGACCTTTTCTTCCAAGAGAGGTGTTGCTAGAAGGTTCAGAAGATAACCTTGATCCACAATTTCAAGGTTGAGCTTGCGGAATTCCTCGCACAAGAGAGGCTGTTGTTCTTCCACCATGAGGTTGTTGACATAAGCTTTTCGGCTGAGAGCATCTGCCATGACATTAGCTTTGCCCGGGGTGTAGTTGATGGTCAAGTCGAAATCATTGATTGTTTCAATCCACCTCCTCTGACGAAGGTTGAGATCAGGCTGTGTGAAGATATACTTCAGACTCTTGTGATCAGAAAAGATCTCACAACGGTTGCCAAGCAAGTAATGCCTCCATACTTTCAAAGCAAAGACAACTGCTGCGAGTTCGAGGTCATGTGTAGGATAGTTGATCTCATGCGTCTTCAACTGACGAGATGCATAAGCAACAACTTGTTTTTCTTGCATAAGGACCGCACCCAATCCTTGCAATGAGGCATCATAGAAAATCTGGAAAGGCTTTGATGTATCTGGAGGAACCAAGACTGGAGTGGAAGTGAGCTTCTCTTTGAGTGTTTCAAAGCTTGCTTGACATGCAGGAGTCCAAAGATATTTCTTGCCTTTCTTTAGGAGATCGGTAAGAGGCTTCGCAATCTTTGAGAAGTTTTGAACGAAGCGACGACAGTAACTGGCCAAACCAAGGAAACTCCGGACTTCTTTGACATTTATGGGTGGAAGCCAGTCCATAATTGTCTTAATAGTTTCTGGGTTAGCGGCAATGCCCTTGTCAGAGATAACGTGACCAAGGTAGGTGACTTGAGGCAGCCATAATTCACACTTGGAGAACTTTGCATACAAGCGATTCTCACGAAGCTTGTTTAGGACACATCGAAGGTGTTCTTCATGTTCTTCCTTCGACTTAGAATAGACTAGAATGTCATCCAGATAGACCACAACGAACTTATCAAGATATTCCATGAAAACCGAGTTCATAAGCTTCGAGAAGGTGGCAGGTGCGTTGGTGAGACCGAAAGACATGACCGTGTACTCATACAGGCCATAGCGGGTGGTGAAAGCTGTTTTAGGAACATCTTCCTTGCGGATCTTGATTTGATGATAACCACTTCTCAAATCAAGCTTAGAGAATACCACAGCTCCAGCTAGCTGATCGAAGAGATCATTAATCCGCGGAAGGGGATATTTATTCTTGATGGTTTTAGCATTGAGTGCCCGATAGTTAACACAAAGTCTATCAGTCTTGTCTCTCTTCTTCACAAAGATGGTTGGACTACCCCAAGAAGAAGTACTGTGCTGAATGAAACCCAACTTCTCTTGTTCATCCAACTGACGTTTAAGTTCAGCCAACTCAGCAGGACCCATTTTATAAGGCCGCTTGGAGATAGGAGCGGTACCAGGTTCAAGTTCAATAACAAACTCAACCTCACGATCCGGAGGCATACCTGGCAACTCTTCAGGAAAGACATCTGGAAACTCACAAACTATAGGAACACTCTGAATATCTTCATAGCATCATCATTCAGAGCCGCCAAAGAATAAAGCTGAATTGCAGGAGTCGGACTTGGGGAATAGACTATATGGCCTTCAGGAATTTTCAGAGAAACCGAACGTTCAGCACAATCAATCACAGCTGCATTTGCTGTCAACCAATCCATGCCCAAGATAATATCAATATCAGAATTGCCCAGAATAATTAAGGAAGCCGGAAACGACGAGCCACCAATCTCAATTTGATTGCCATGGCTGATATGAGCAGCCCTCATGTTTGACCCAGGAGATTGTACCACAAGACGGTGTAATAAAGGAACCATAGCCAGATCTTGCTCATGAGCAAACTTGTGAGAAACAAAAGAATGCGAAGCACCAGAATCAAACAAAACTCGTGCAGGAACTGAGTTAGCAGGAAGCATACCCATGAAAACTCCAGGTGCATGCTCAGCTTGAGCGGCGTTGACACAGTTGGCACGAGCAACCGTAGACCCCGGCTTAGTGTTGATGTTGAGAGCCCGAGGTGGAGGTGCACGAATCAGAGGCGCACTTGCTGCAGGTCTTGGAGGTGGTGGTGGAAGAGCTTTGTTGTTCATTGTACAATTCCAGTGCTGATGCCCAGTGTTTCCACAAGTATAGCAAGCACCAGGTGGACGTGGAGCAACGTAGCCAGGGACTCCGCCAGGCGCTCCAGGGTAGTTGTGGTTGTAGCCCCTGGGAGCCGCAGTGAAGGAGTTTGGTGGCCTTGGTGCGTAGCTTGACGGTCTTGGCGGAGAAGGGAGCGACGGTGGGGTGTTAGGAACCCAGACACGACGCTTAGAAGGAGTTGTCATAGCAGAAGAGCTTGCTGTATCACGGCTGTGTTTCTTTGACTCCTCAAACACTTGCCAACTTGCTTCTTCCTGCAGAGCTGTGTGTTGAAGTTCCAGGAAAGCTACCGGCCTTGCATGAGTGATTGCATATTTGATGGAAGCATTAAGGCCTTGCCGAAACCTCTTTTGCTTCTTCTTGTCATCAGAGATCTCATCGCCACCATAACGAGACATGTAGGTGTTGACATTGTCAGTGCCCTGCTTGAGGTTGAGAAACACTTCCTTCATCCTTTCCATGACAATTTCTGACAGATATTGCTCTTTGAAAGCAGCAGTGAATTGCTCCCAAGTAGGCTGAAAACCAGAAAGATCTGCCTTGAGGTAATTTTCCCACCAGAGAGCTACATCTCCCTTCAGAAGGTGAGTAGCACACTTGACCCATTCTTGCTCGGGAACATTCGCAGTCATCAGCAACCTTGACACTTCACGAAGCTAGTCATCCGCATCAAGTGGCTGATCAGACACCTCAAATTGGCAAATTGGCATGGGTTGAACTTGAGAAAACTCTTGATGTCTCCTCACTTGGGAGGTGGAGGTAGCGGAGCAAACTCATTCCTCCTTACGCTTTCCTTGAAGCCCTGATGGTTCTGCTGCATAGTGCCCAAAGCATTTGCAATACTTGCCAAAGCAGCCCCAAGTTTAGGTGGTATATCCTCCTCAGAACGGCGTGGTGGTGCCATCCTGTGATTGATATAAAACACAAGTCAGTACTATAATGGAGAATGATAATAATCCAAAATAGTACCAAAATGGAATTAATCAAGATTAAAGAATGCAATTCACTGAGATGATATTCAAATATCAACAAAGTTCAAGGCAACTAGAAGATATTAAGCATAACGCACACGACTGAACAAGGAGTGTGGTACACAAACTACAAAGAAAAAATTTCCGCAAATTTCGGCATTAAAATACCACTATAAGCGCAAAACCACTTAACGAATCAAGATTAGTAACTCTACAAGTTCAATATACAAAAGAAAATGACAAGAGTAGTGGTATGGTCGCGACTCCATCCCGCACTCAAATCATTACTCCGCACATGAATCAGTAAAACACATATCCCAATACCTTCTTCTTCTAAAGATGAACCTAAAGATTAGTAACTACAGAAAAGAACACCCCAACAAGATAACGTCGGATAACAAAGAGTAAGATAGATCACATCGGTGTACAACGAATCAGAATAGATCGCGCCGGTTTACAAAGGCCTGTCGGTATGGAATGTACCAACAGTTGATAACCAAAAGGCAGATAGTGATAACATTTGGATGTAACAGATAGACAAAGAATTCACACACACACACACAACACAAACACAACCTATGGTACTACGGAACCCAGAACACGTGAATCCTAGTTTGAATTTTAAGAAGAGGATTTAAAATGTTACACTTCCTTACCAGAAAAGGGTGGGTGGGTGGGTAAGAAGAAAAATGGAAGCAGTCCTACTCTCACGTTTCGTTTTTCCCTAGTATACATAACTACCAAAATACTTGCTAGACTGACAACGACCATTTTGGCTGAGACCCTGAAGGGCAGGATGGCTCTGATACCAATTGTAACTACCTCGGTGAATTACGCTCTTAGTTAATGCCTAGATGAACGAAAGTGGTTAAAATAGTACGGTGGGGCCCAGGGCCACTCACGGTAGACCTTTCGGCCGTCCTAACCACTTTCAGACAACGGGACAAGAACGAGCGGCGTAATCGGCAGGCGAAGGGATCAACTACATACACAAATGAGTATGTATGCAAGCCACATACAACAGTCCTCAGAGCCATTCCATCTAAAAGAAATAGAAATATAGCAACGCCATACGACAAGATCCAAATGTCCTAGATAGATATAATAATTTAGGATAGCTTCTCATACATCACACATTAGAGTATCAGGCGGAAGCGAAAAACAAGATCCGAGTACGGATAAGAAGCAAATTGGCATAAGATGCCCCATAAATAAACACATCCCGCCCACAGATCTCACGGATCCCCGTTCCCGGAATCTCTACACTAAACGATCGTTGCCAACATCATCTGTCTCTTCCACCCAGTATCCATCTTGCGGGTACACCTGTTCATCTGAATCAAACAATTTATCGTTTGAGACCCTAGGGGTACTCAGCAAGTCTTTATGCCACTAAAGGGGACACAACCTGGGGTGACGCTATTGTAGCAAAAGATAATACCTAACAATTCTATAGATACTCGCTAACCTTCCGCCTAACCAATGATAGACGGAAGTCCGTGAAATAAGAACAACAGTTATAACAATATAATTAACAGATCCATCCTCCTCCTCGCTTACCAACGAGGAAGCGGACGAACAACCCCCATCATCCGTCGGCAGTTTTATTAACCATTCCATGAGTATTGCACTATTTACTAGTCAAGTACTTAGTCAATTTAAAAGCGGTACTTTAGTTATACTTGTCTATGATCGAGAAACTGTGCTCCAAGTCGTCCATAACCGCGGACACGGCTTTCAGAAAGATTTACCCTACAGGGGTGCACGAATAGCAACACACACTCGATCAACCTCGGAAAAACCAAATCAAAACCCAACGAGGCATTCACGACAAAGCAATCACAGGATTCAGAAATATTTCAGGGGGCCACCCCATTAAGCTACCCGCAACGAAGTTGGCCAGCTCCGAGACGGACCCAAGGTTTGTGTGGATGGCGGTAAACGACTGGGAACCCGAAAATGTGACTGGGCTTGTCGATACAGCGAAAACGTGTCACGATCCAAAACAGTACAGGTGCTCCTCGCACAATCTTAAATAAAGCAGTAACATGGCATAAGTACAGGATAGTAATAAAGCCCCAAACTAATTGTGGCCCCAAGAAATAAGAATGAATCAAGCTCTGGCTCAGGGGGGTCCATAAGGCCTCCCGGATGTGGATAGTGCGAATAGTCAAGGAACAGGAATCAAGTACTCGGGGTCCTACGGGACACAAGTGAGCATGAAAAACCAAATAGCAGATATTGCTCACCGGTGTCTCTTTCATTAGTTATCCCATTACTACTCAGGCTATGTTGTTTAGGTACCTCGTTATTCATCAGACACTCACAT
Organism: Avena eriantha; assembly: GCA_910589775.1. Lineage (NCBI taxonomy): Eukaryota > Viridiplantae > Streptophyta > Magnoliopsida > Poales > Poaceae > Avena > Avena eriantha. The sequence goes on along the minus strand of OU342744.1, from coordinate 71,715,016 downwards.
ACCCTATACATGTTTTTCTACGACTCGCATGGCTCAAACAACTCCTGTAGTAATGGCTCATGGGATGGAGGAACAAGCTTTGGTGGGGTTTAAAAGTAAAGGCTATGCAGTACTTGGGATTCAATTTAATGCAATCGCGACTCAATGATGCAAGAATAAGATAGAGACAATAGGTACTGTATGTATGCAAGCATATGGTAGTGCTTGCCTGGCAGCTCAGTTGAAGTGAGAGATGGATCTGGGTAGTACTCCTGTGATTCCTGATAATTCTCCTGCGGGGCGTCTATTCGAAGAAGAACCAAACAAACATGGGCCAATATAAATAAAGTGCACAAGCATATGAATTAAAATGCGACAAGAAACAAGCATGCCACGATGATTTATGCACAATTTACATGGCATTAAAGTAGCATGGCAAAGGTGAGGGGTGAATACAAGAAATAAAGCATTTTGGCATTTATTTACCCAAGTTTTATTGTCATAAACAGTTCAGATTTTTATTAACAACATGATGCATGCTTCAATTCAGAACAAGGACTGCATAATTAGAACGGGCTCGTCGCGCTGATCGATTTAGACATATTATTTGTCTAATTTGGAATTATAAAATAAAAGTTATTAAATAATTAAGGAAAAGGGCATTTTATTGTAATTTTAATCATCTCGAAAATTTAAAGTGTTCAAAACATATTTTGAAGGGCATATTTGAATTCCTCACATTTTTCTGATTTCAAAACATATATTATATGTATTATTTGGATTTGTATTTTTAAAATTGTTTAAACCTGATTTGAATTTGAATTTAAATTAATTTGGAAAAGGTTTAATTAAAAATCAGTCTCAGGGAAATACTTTTGTTACCCAGGCAATTCTAGCCTCAGCCGCTGACGGGTGGGCCAACGCTGAGCGCGCGGAAAGACGCGCCGACGACTTTTCTCACCGGGGTCTCTCCCAGCCGCAAGCGCTGACAGGTGGGGTCGAGCTTAGCGGGGCCACGCGCGCGCGTCGCCCAGCCGGGGCGTGACACGTGGGCGGTCCGGGCTGCGCGGCGGAGAATCGCCAGAACGTGGGGGGGGGGGGGGTTTCTTGCAAGATTTTTACCGGGGCTGACGGGTGGGGGTCCCAAGGACTGCGGGTTTAGGCAGGAAAAAGGGGAGGGGGTCATGTGCAAAACGACAACTGCTGCTGCTGCGCGCTGACAGACACGGTGCTGCCGGCGGCGGATCTGGCTGACTTCTGACGACGGTGGCGATGCAAACGCTGGCTGAAACGCGCCGCCCCATAAACGAAAAACGGAGAGGGGACATCGGCCTACATTTTTCGTTCAGGCGGCGTCGCTGGAGGAGGACCATAGCGCGCGGGGCACGGCGGGGAACAGAGGCAGGGCGGAAGCTGCTGCAGCTGCGGCTGCGGCTGTCTGCGAGAGCGCGGCGCGCGGCGGTACACGAAGGCTGCTCGACGGAGCGCGGCGGGGCTACGGCGCAGGAGGGAGGGGAAGACCTTGTCTGGGAGGTGCAGGAGCTCACCGTGGTGTCGCCGGCGTGGTAGTTCGTGCGGAGGTGGAGGGGATCTGGCGCCGGGCTCGTGGACGGCGGTCTCGGGCTGCGGCGGTGCACGGCGGCGCACGGCTTGTTCCGGTGAGGCTGTGGTCCCAGGCTGGTAGGAGGAGAAGAAGAGGAAGCAGATGAGCTCGCCGGCGCTCCTGGCTGGGCTTGGAGAACCCCAAGACGCGCATGTCTCTCATCTAGCCGAGGTGGCTAGGGTTTCTGTTAGGCGGTGGCTATGGACGTCAGGTGAAGGAAGGAGGGAGGAAAGTGGGGAGTCTGGGGCTCCTGGTCTCGACCTGAGGTGGTGCTGGGGAGGTGGACGTGAGAAGGGAGAGAGGGGGACGGCACATGGGGTGTCCAACTTTTGGCAAGGTAAAGGAAAAGGTCTCGGTGACTTCTTCTCCTCTCTCTCTTGATGCCTTGGCTGAGAAGAAGAGAGGGGACCAGGGGAGGGGCATGCAATGGAGCTGGTGGGGCTTGGCCGGAAGAGAGAAGAAAGAAAAGAGGGGGTAGCTCGGCTAGGGTAGATGGGGTAGTCCCGGTTAGGGTTTTGTTTAGGTTAGAGTATGGGGTAGAGAGAGAGGTAGCTGGGGTGGGGCCAGGGAGAGAGAGGGGCTTGGCATGGAGGTCTTGCTAGAGAGAGAGAGAGAGGCTTAGGGTTTAGTGTAAATTAGGTTTAGAAGAATAATAAAGAGAGAAACTAGGTTTAGATTGGTGTTAGGCATTTAGGTTTTAATTTTTGTTTATAAGGCCAAACCAAGGAGGACCATGGAGCTTGATCTTGCTTGAGCTAATGTGGAAGAGAAACAAAAGAAAAAGGAAGGAAAGAAATAGGTGGAAAAGTTCTCCTATGATCATGCATAAAGATAATTAAATAAAAGAAAAAGATGTGGGTGAGACTATGGGGAGGGTGGAATGGTAGGAGATGATTCCCCAAGATAGGATCCATTAGATCAAAAGAAAAACCAATGGTGTGAAAGGTGGTGAGGAAGTGTGCATGGCCCATGCAAAAATTATAATGCCATGATTTATTTTGTGAAAACAATAATAATATTATGGCATTATTCTCATGCATTTCCAAGAAGTGGAATAAAGCCAAGCAAAGGAATTTTAAAGGACTAGATCCACCCTATTGCCCATGAGCTAGATAAAACCAAAATAAAGACAACAAGCTCATGAACTAGTAGGATGGTGGAATTATAAAGTGGTGGAAAAGAGAGATGATGGAATTGAAATAAAAGATATGCCCCCAACTCAACTTGGGCATTTAGACAATATATCAATAGCCAAATACAATATCAAGAGGCTAATACAATTAATAATGCATGTGAGAGAAGAACCAAAAGAAAAAGGGTTTTATATGATGCTCAAATGCAAGGTGGCATGATGACATGAGCATGATATAATTATGATCCAACAATAATATATATGAAGTAGCCAATATCTTACTAGGACAAGTAGCATTGCAATTGTTAGCCAATATCTTACTAGGAAAGCACACCCCAAAGGCGAAGACCGCGCATATGAACGCGCATAAAGGCAGCGAAATCAGGATAATTTGCGCCATCAAAAATCACCGGGCGGCGAGGAATCGCAACATAGCCCGAGGAGGAAGACATTTTTTTTTCAACTCAAACCAGATCGAACGGATCTGGATCTGGCGAGGCGGCGGCTGGCCGACGGGCGACGGGGAAGACGGGGCGGCAGCCGGCGGAGGGAGAGGAGGCAGCGGCGGCGGCGGCGGCGGCGACGACGGCGGCGAAGTCGGCGACGGCGGTGGCGGGAGAAGAGAGAGGAAAAAAAGGCCTTACGGCTCTGATACCATGTTAGGGCAATAGATCTTGTATTACCAGAGGGCCAAAGGCCAGAATATATAGTACATGTATAGGTGCAAATATACAGAAAACCCCCTAACATATGGGGAAACTACAATACACAAATATACTATAACAGCCGCTAGGGCAATACGTTATTGCAGATGATGGGTGTAATTGGTATCTTTTGATATTAATTTATGCTCATTTCTATAAAAAAAATTGTGTGGCTACCTATCGAAAAATGTCTCGTAGCTAGACTCTCCGGCAATATTGGGCACTTCATTAATCATAATCATTTTTACCTTGTGTGGAGTAACGACTGGCATATGCACTTTGGACTAGCTCGGTTGGCTGGTTCATACTTATCTAGTTCAGGGGATGCTGTTATACTGACAAATTTGCATACTTTAGAATATGTATGTATGTATGTATGTATGTATGTATACGGTCGCCAAGGGTCTCATCCTTCGAGTGCCCCAAGTAAGTACGGGACTTTGAGTGCCCCAACGTAGCTCAAATTTTAATTTTGGTACTTCTAAGAATGCCTCTAGAGGGCTAGAGAGACCTGTAAATTGGACAATTTTCAAAGACCTGCTAATAGGAGTGCAAATTAAGGTATCGATTCCGGCGCCTGAAATTTGGAGGAGCAAACGTCGAAATCGGCTCTAACATTTAGGTGATAGGTTAGAGATGCTCTAAGACCTGTAGATCGAACAATTTTCAAAGTGCCCTCACTGGAGTTTATGAAGACCAGAAAAAATTACAGGGCTTAAGCCATGGTTCTGAGTTGTCACGCACACCTCGGTCTGGGCACTACTGCTCCAACCGTCATAGCGTGCGGTACCACGGCCAAGCCTTTCTCTTGGCAATTGAACGGCCAAAGTCGAGTTCTATACTGTACTACAGCTAAGAGTCATGTGTTGATCTTGACGTTACTATGACTTAATTTTCGCTCAAGCAGTGCATGCTGTTTTATTTCCGAACACTCTTGCTTCGGTACCCCCCCCCCCCCTTCAGGGAATAACCGGTTTTTCAGTGGTTACGGGTTTGTTCCGGATCATTACGTGTATACCTAGTTTGTTAATTTAATCATTAAAATATAACTTATATAGCACAAAAGGTATATCATTAGAAAATATAACATCTAAAGCCTCTAATGGTATAATTTGTATGTTATACTATTTATATTTTGTTGGTTAAATTGGCAACCTAGTTATCTGCGTATGACTTATAATCCCAAACGGAGGGAGTATCAAATGACTGTTCCAAATACCAATTCTCTAGATTTTGGTTCTTGTTTTCGATGCCCTAATTTTAGTTCTCAGTAGTAACTGTATTGTATTTCTAGTGTGATTAAGGTGCCTGAATCCGGTGCTCAAGTAAAGGAAAAATAGAAAGCAAGAACAATAGTTGATCAAATCATAGAGAGGTTCTCTTCATATTTTTTTTGAAGAGTAACACGAACGCCTCGAGGAATCTAGACGAGTTGGCTTTCGTTTTTGTGGAGGATCAGAGTAATGTGGATCTAGAAGATGGTATTGGCATAGAGGTCAATATTGACATCATCTCTATGCATCGAGAGTAAGTTATTGGATGAGATTGGTATTGATTCCATCGTTGCTGCCTTTGCTTCTAGGCATTTACGGAGAAAATTATAAATTAAAATTTCATTGTTATTTTATATGAATATGCCAATTGGACCCAAATTTTAGTTTCGCCCGGCCCCCCAAAATCTTAGGACCGGCCCTGCATACCACATATGTAGGAAGCAGACGAACTATACTGAGTGTAGATAAATCCATGATACTTGGCAAGTTGTTTATTTTTAGGTGAGGTTGATGCAACAGATGAAACAATCACCAGAGAAATAGAAGAATTGCTTGAATGAAGACGAGTTAATTGTGCTGAATGATTGGCGTCATATAGTTCACCAAACAAAAGATGATATGAAGAGGAACTTCCTACCTGAACTGCTTGAAATATATGAAGTATGATCTTCTGTCTTTTGTTTCTACTTTCTTTAAACCTAGTCCATTATGCTTAAAGTTCTACTAGCAAAATTCTTAGAATAGAAAATAAATTATACCTTCTGATTTGCAGAACGTGTATGCTATGTAACACATGTAGACAAGTCATTTAACCACTACTATTTTGTTTGTGGTTTTAGAAGTCTATGCACATGTAGATAAAGTGTTATATATGAATTGAAAGAAACGTTAGCTAATAATTTTCCATCTATCTATGCATGTTCGAGCGGGTATTACTTATGCGCTAGAAGTTGCTTCGAGCTGGAGGAGTCGAAGGCGAGGGGTCATGTTTCTGGCAGTGTGTGGGCCTTGAGAAGAAGCTATTTATTTGCCGGCACCTGTTTGTTCTTCCAAATACATGAAATCTGCTACATATGAAAGAGTAGCACATTATATTGTAATAGTTGGCTTATTTGGGTAGTAACAAATCATCTAAAGATTGTAATAGACTAATTTTGGTAGTTTTTTGTAATAATGTCATGTATACAATTAAAAACATGTGAAATGTAAACCGGACTAGTGGGAGCCATTTATACAATGAATCTGTCATTTTGGATGCTTTTGTCATGTGGGACCAATTTATAAAATGAATCTGACAAGTGGGACTGATTTGCCAAGTTGGACCGATCTGACAAGTGGGACCGATCTAACAAAGTTAGACTAGATCTAAAAAAGGCTAAAAATAGAAAATGATTAGATTGTAAAGAATGCAACCTAGAAAATAAAAGGCGAAAATGTTGGTCTTGGCCCATTTAGTGGACCCGAGTTGACAGAAAAAACATGTAAACATGCTGAATTGTTGGGCTTGGCTCATCTAAAGCACCAAAGTGGACCGGACTGAATCTGATCTACAACCATTTGTTTTGGTGACATATTTTCCACGTAGGATATCGAATATCGCGTGGACATGGCTCACAGAATTGCCCAGTAGAACTTGCCATGTATGATTTGATGTGGACAAGGAAGATAGCCTATGACGAACCATCTATTTTGGCCATACACGTCTATGACCAATTCAGAAAAACGTCATGTTGTTTGACTTGTGACGCTCATGGTTTGACCAGCTGTATTTGGTCACATAAAGATCAAAAACTATGACCTTTCAGTGATTAATATGGAGTGTCATGTAGCACCACTATTTGTTGTGGTGATGTAGCCTCATTGTTATTGATGATGGCGGACAATGGATCTTTTCTCACAAATGTGATAGGACGCTCTTAGAAGTAATGCCTTAGCTTTTGGAAAGCAAGGAAAACATCGTAAGCAATTTTCTAGTGAGGGCGGGAGTAAAGCTACTTGGATTCCATCAGAACCTCACTAGTGTAGTAGACGGTTCGTTGGACTCTATGCTCGTGCACTTCTTCCTTCCTTTTTACCATGATGATGACACGGACAACCCGGTTGGTGTCGCCATGTAGATAAGTATTCAGAGGCCTACATGTAGGGTGAGATTGCACGCCAACGACTTGTTCTTGCGCGGTCGTGCCTGACTCCGCCTACAGCCCACACTCGCCATTTTGGGATGATTTGCTATGCTAGGAGCACGATGCGCGGCACCGCTCCGCCTTCTTCAGTGACAAAAAGCGGAACAACAAGTATGACAAGTCAGAGTAGCCGTCGGAGGAGGGCATCAACGAGGACTAGGAGTCGTCGCCAGTGCATAGCGACGATGACATCCCTGGCAAGTGCACCCGCGGCAACTACACGGACTACAGAGTACTCCGTACCCACATGGTGACCGGCAAGTAGGAGGATGATCCCCCATGCAGCCTCCGGATGCGAACGCCGAGAAGCCTTCTGGACCGTCGTGGAGCAGTCCAAGCTCGAGGGGATGTCAAAATGGTATGAGCAAGCCCCCGCATCCCAACACCAGCTCTCAGCCGCTATCTCGAACTGCAGTGGACGTCGTCGCCATTCATCGACCTCACTCAGGATGATGCTGGATAGGCATCACCGGCGTCGGCGCACACCCCTGGCCAAGCTAGGGTTTTAGGGTTTCGGCCTGCCCGTATGTAAATAAAATTTCTTAATTCGATTGAACACACTAGGTAAGCAGTAGCACTCTCGTTTTGTCATCTTGTGCCTCACATGCAACACAATCCCAAGACGTGAATTACAAAATGAGAAGGGTTGGCAGCCTTGTCCCATCGTCGCCGGCCGTGTCAGATTAAACAACGTCAAGTGTCTCCTGAAAACACGCAACCTTTGAAATGGACCAGACACGAACTTTCTGATAAAATGGAAAGAGTGATAAGGTGTCGGGCGGCGGGTCCAGTCGTCGCCGGCCGTCGAATGGAAAATACCTCAGCAACACGGCACACAGCTCCGGCCTTCACTGATTTGGATGCTAGTGCGGCGGCAATCGGAGCTTGTTATATTGTGATGCTCACACTCATCTCGATCGATCGATGGAGTAGTAGAAGCAACTAGCCAGCATCATCTTGTCACGAGCAACGACGAGCTGATGGCCGATCGCGGCGGAGACGGCGGCCTCACATGTAGCTTCCTGGTGGTGGCCTACGGGATCCAGGGTCACCTCAACCCGGCCCGGTCCCTGGCGCGCCGCCTCGCCGGCATTGCCGGCGTCACGGCCACGCTCTCCGTTCAGGTCTTCGGCCATAGACGCATGTTTCCTTCCTCCTCCGGCGACGAGGCCGAGATCGTCAGCGACGGCATCATCTCCTACCTCCCCTTCTCGGACGGGCAGGACGACGGCAGCTGGCCCACCGGCTCGGAGGAAGAGAGGGCGCGCCGCCGCGGAGCCACCGTCGACAGCCTCTCCGCCGTGGTTCGCCGCCTCGCCGCCGCCGGCCGGACGGTGTCCTGCGTGGTGTGCACGCTCAACGTGCCCGCCGTGGTCGACCTGGCGCGCGCGCACGGCCTGCCGCTCGCCGTGTACTGGATCCAGCCCGCCACGGCGCTCCTGACCTACTACCACTACTTCCACGCCCACGGCGAGGCCATCGCATCCCGCGCCGCAGACCCGGCGTACGAGGCTGCGCTGCCGGGCCTCCCCCGGCCGCTAAGGGTCCGGGACCTGCCCTCATTCATCGTCGACGAGTGCACCGGCGGCGGGGACGAGCTCTCCAGGTTTATCCATCAGGAGTTCCGCCGCCTGTTCGAGCAGATGGACGAGGACAAGACGACCATGGTGCTCGTGAACACTTTCGAGGCGCTGGAGGCGGCGGCTCTTGAAGGGATCAGGCCGTACATGGACGGCGGGGTCTTCGCCGTCGGCGCCTCCACCATTCCTCTCGCCGGAGATGGAGAAGAAGACGGGAGGAGCGATCTATTCGATCAAGACGAGGATAAAGGCTACATGGCGTGGCTGGACGCGCAGCCGGCGAGGTCCGTGGTGTACGTGTCCTTCGGGAGCCTGCTCACGTACAGCACGCGGCAGGCGGAGGAGATGCTGCGCGGCCTGCGGCGCCTCGCCCGGCCGTACCTATGGGTTGTGCGCATGGAAGGGCGCTCGCCGGAGGTGGACCAGCTCCTCCTCGAGGAAGCGGCAGCAGCGGCGGAGGGAATGGTGGTGACGTGGTGCGACCAGGTGCGCGTGCTGTCCCATCCGTCGGTGGCGTGCTTCGTGACGCACTGCGGGTGGAACTCCACGTTGGAGGCGGTGGAGTGCGGCGTGCCGGTGGTGGCTGCGCCGAGCTGGTCTGACCAGCCGATGATCGCACACCTGCTGGAAGAGGAATGGGGCGTGGGGGTGCGGGTGGAGCGCGACGACGACGGGGTTCTGACCGGCGCGGAGCTGGCGAGGTGCGTCGAGCAGGTGGTGGTCGGCGACAGCGAGACAACCGCCGCGAATGTATGTGCTTGGAAGAAGAGGGCGCGGGAGGCTGTGGCCGCGGGTGGACCGTCAGAGAGAAGCCTTCAAAGCTTTGTCAAGAAGGTGCAAGAACTTTGAATTCGCTAGGGACTATTGATGTTGAATTGGACTTCAGATGAATTCATAATAATGATGAATTCATTTCCAACACCGATCAAATAAAGCTGCAACATTAGAAGTATTTTATCTTCAGGTAATTATTGGTTCGAGATGCACCCCGAGTATAAAATCTCAAATAATCATATTGGTACGGACTTGAGTTAAGATACATCAAGCAGAGAGTATTGTTTTTTTAATAACACGCACTGCAGTGCCCGGCTTTGAATTAACAAAGCCAACAGCGGCGAAAGGATACAAAGCGTTGAACCCAGTTTACACACCAAACCACACACCCACGCACGCTACAAAGGGCGCTACCACCGGGAGCGTGAAACAGCAGGCATGGCCATTACAAAGACCACGAGGACTCGGAGCAGAACTGGACAGCAACAATATCGGGCCGGAGCTCCCCAAACGGTGAGCAAACGAACATGCACGCCATCGACAGAACCCTCCGTCGCAGACCCGCCACCGGAAGCCGACCACCACCGGGATCTGACCCACGCTGCCCACAGACCGGAAAGCAGTACCAACGTAGCAAAGACTCGGGAAGGGAAAGGGGAAAGCTTTGCCGAGGGTTGCCAGACGAAGAGACAACTCCGCCACAGGACCATCGGAGAGCCGCGAGCCGTGGGCTCCCAGACGGAGTCTTCAAGAAGAGCACGACATCGGAATGTCGCCACCGTCCGATCCGAGGGTCTTGGGATTTCTCCCGGAGGTAGCAGGGGAAAGGAGAGTCGCCACACGGCGCCTTTAGGAAGGGGACGACGTCCGCGGACGCCGCCGCCGTGGCCTAGAGGGACAAAGGTTTCCCCAGGCAAATCACCGCCCACTGGTACTCCAAGGCGCCATCTTCAAGAAGATCACGACGCTGAGGCGCCGCTGCCGCCCGACCCGAGGATCCTGGGTCTTCACCCAGAGCACAGATCACGTCACGCTACTCGCCAGCACCATGCCGTCCCTACGACCATGGTACACGACCAGCACAAGAGCCCCTGGCACGCCCGCCAACCAAAAGGCTCTCCACCGTCCGGGACCGCCACCCCGGAATCCAAGCTAAGCACGCCGAGACAGAGGGAAGGCCGGGAGCACCGACGAAAGGTCCCTAGGGCCCGGCGAGACGAGGGGGAAGGCGCCCTTTCCAGGTCAACGACCATCGGCCCCCGTGGCCAGTGGCGTCATGGATCTGGGACAGAGGATGGGCACGACGAGGGGCTCGGAGCCCTGCTCCGACCCGAAATCGAAAGGCGACCAGGATAGGCCGCCCTGCCCCGACTCTGCCAGGCGCCCACTCCGCGACCGCACGCCGCCAGCAGACGACGCGCGCCCAACGCCCCGCCATCCCGCGCGCGACGCTCATCGCCGTCGCCGCACCGGAGCGCCGCCACCGCCACAGGCTCGCCACGGACACGTAGCCACCGCGCCGCCCCGCCGCAAGCAGCCGCGCCGCTGCGCCCCACGAACAGCGCCGCGGTCCCGCGCCGCCGCCCCCGCGCGAGGGGGAAAAGGCAGCAGAGAGTATTGTAAAGATGGTCATGTGGAAAACACATCAGGCAGCAATCATTGCTCGAAGAATCCTCTATGTCACGTCAAGCAGCAACCACTTTCCACTACACAACATCCAAATATATTATGGGTGGTCACGGATTCATGGCACAGGGAAATGAAAGATCAAATAATAGTGGTTGATACTAGGACAACACCGGAACATGCTACAAAAAATAAGTTTAATCATGCAACGTAATGCTCTTTTTCTGAATCAGAAGCAGGTCCTATTGTTCAGCCTTTTTAAGCATAAATAATAAAAGAAAATTGAAGAATGCTAGGTAGTGAGTACAAAGTGTTTTTTTTTTAGATCACTGATCATCTAGAGAAGAGCAAGTAAAGAGAGGAAAAGTAAAATCACAGGCAATTCATTGCAAAGCTGACAGAGAACCGAAATAAATCAAAGAGTTAAACGCTTCGGCGGTCTACGAAGTTGCCTCGCATGAGCAAATTAGTCATGAACTGGGAAAATGTAAATTATAGGTCACCAAGTTGTGTAGATGTGACACGTTAGTCATTCTGTCACAATGTCCGTTAAATTCTTTTAAAATCCCTTGAACTTTTTTATTTTAATTGTTTGGTCCTCGTGTACCATTGCGTGTGAGAGCAAAAAGTCACTACGGCCTCGCCGCGTGGCTCCTCCTTGTTCTAGCCGGCGGCGCACCACGAACTCCAAATGCAAGCCCTAGAGCTCGACGCTCTCCCTGTGTTAAAATAGAGATAGGTTTGGTTTGGGTTTAGCCTAATAATCCTGTCTTATATGGTTTAGTGCATCACGTGTACGTATAAAAAATGAAGTATATACGAACGTACAACTCGATTCCAGAGTATGGATTAGACCCGCTTGTATCTTGATTTCTCACGCGTCCTACGTTGATGGCCCCCATCGCGTACGCCAGCATCATGATCAGCTCGAGCACGCGCTTCACGGCCGCGTCTGAGAGTCCCCGCGTTCGATTCACGTGGATGGCAGGATAGGACGTCCGTCACCTGTTTGATAAAATGTCTAGCCTAAATTTCATCCATAGAGACCAATAGATGAGCGGAAACAAAAACATACGTGTATTTTGCAAAAAAAAAACTGCCAAATCAGAGACTTAATGCCCCGCCGTGACGGAGTGACTAACGGGACACATCTACACAACTTGGTGACCTATAGTTTGCATTTTTCCAGTACATGACTAATCCGCTCATGTGTGGCAACTTCATAGACCGCCGAAGCGTTTAACTCTTTCTTCCGAGCGGTTTGGCTCAAGATGTTATTGTGGAGAAGAATGACAAAATAATATTTAGAAAAACAAAATTAAAGGGATGAAGCATGCGATGTTTCAGAAATCAAACTCGGCTCAAGGGGGAAATGAACCTATTGATTGAAAACATATTTCCAAATACCAAAAAAAAACAGAAATAATATTCGTACGTACATTTGGATTTTTTTTTAATTTCTTTTTTTGAGAAAAAGCGCTGTGAATCTATTAAACAGTCGGAGCATCCAATAGAAGAGTTTTAGTAATACTAGCCAGAGGAGAAACCAACCAAACCCTACTAACTTTATTGTCGCGGCCTTCTTTTGCAGTAGATGTGCAGCACCATTCGCAGCTACTTTTTTTAAAAATAATACTTTTTTAATCAATTTCACGAATAATACATGAAATTGGTAATTTCAGAAACTATCGCGGCCTCGGAGACTCGAGAACCTGTCGGGGCCTCGTCCCCCGATGAGTCCAATCGGGGTTTGAGCCCCCGACCGGTTGCTCAAGCGCGCAGTGGACCTGGGACCTGGCGGCGATGGTTCCAACGACCAGTCGGGGCCTCGTACACCGACGAGTCCAGTCGAGGCCTCGTACACCGAAAGGTCCTAGTCGGGGCATGGGTCTCCGAGGCCACGCTAGTTTTCGAAATTACCAATTTCATGTATTATTCGTGAAATTGATTAAAAAATATATTTTTTAAAATAAATAGCCCATTCGCATATCTTCGCACCGCACAAATCAACAGTTCATCAAACTCTTTCAGGAGAGCTTTTATTTCTTCCACGAGCGGTCCATATGTTGACCTGTCTCGATCGTCTTTCCTCATTTTTGCCATAGCTTCCGAACAATCCGTTTCTAGTCAAACCCTTTGGACCTCACATTCCTTAGCAAGCAGCAAGCCTTGGCGACATGCGAGGAGCTCGGCACCTTCCGTGTTAGCAACTTGGGTGAAAAAATGGCAAGCACCTGAAAGGAACCTTCCATGGTGGTCTCTAATAACCAAGCCATCCCCTACGTTGATGTCTGTCTAGGGAAATGCTCCATCAGTATTGACTTTGCTCCGTTGATGGTTTGGCGGGGGCCAGTGCTCATTGCCACGCACACCCATCTTCGGATCACTAGCATAGACGCTGCCCCACTCTTCCACCGCGGCACAGGTTTTCAGTGCCACTTCCATCGGAGCTTGCAGAATCCGTGTCTCTCTAGCGTCGGTTCTCGCTTCCATAGATTGTACAGCATCGTGAACATCTAGGCTACCTAATCAGATGTACCATTTCCAATCCAATCCAACAACCATCCTTTCAACTCCGCATGACATGCTAGCCTCTTGGGTGGCCTTTCCCACAATCCTCATGTTTGTTCTGCAAGGAAAGACCACGTTGAAACTGAATGAGGACAAGTCCAATACCGGTGTACCAAACTTTCCGATCTGCCGCATGCTAGAGAGACAACGTTGTCTTCGATCTTATTGTGAGTTAGTTCGACAGCTAACCCATTCTCAATCAGCCTCCACACATGAACCTTTATCTTGCCTGGGACTTGGGCCGCCCACAAAGTGCCAGCCACCCTTTGTGTTTGGCACAAGTATTGGAGGATTCCACCCCCCCCCCCCCTTTCGCCCTCTTACATTGAACAACGAGATGATAAGCAAATTTCACCATAAACAAGCCATTCTTGGTGTAGTTCCAAGCTTGGAAATCCTCTGCTCCTGCCCGGCCAACCGGTGTGCGTAGAATGTCTGCAACATCAATCTCCTAGAAGAAATCATTCAGCTTTCCAACATCTCATGCACCCCCCCCCCCCCCCCCCCCCCCCCGGTACAATGAAGTCATGAACATGCTCCCGGCCGCATTCGTCATGCCTACATCGCTGGGCACCAGCACGTAGGATCAATTATCACCCATTACTTTGATGGAAGATCCATCTCCAACACGCCACACTAGCCCTGCTTTGAGGAGCTCTCTGCCCTGAATGATCCCCATCCACGTAAAAGAGGACCTATTCGGACATCCCGCTGTCAGGAAATCCATCTCCTTGTAATATTTGGCTTTTAGTACCTTGGCACATAGCGATTCAGGTTTAGTGATGAGCCTCCACCCCTGCTTAGCCAAGAACGCCTGGTTAAAACATTGGGATATTCAATGTACGCAAATGTTTGGAGAAAAATAATATTTTTGTGTCCCATATAATAAACAAAAATACGATGCTTTGACGTGACTATTCCAGGATAAGCAGCGGCACTCTCTTTTTGTCCGCTCGTACCTCAACAAGTGAATTACAAAATAACTAGTAATCATGCACATGCAACCCACGTTTCATAATTTATAATTAAAATTTCTATCTTGCATCCTTCACATGAAATACAAGATCACATAAATGGACTAACACAACCACATAAGTGTAGCGCTCCATTGTCCCATGAGTGCATGCGATTAAAAACTAAAAACCTGATAGAGGACTACATGTTTGAAATGGTACATTATTTGTCAAATGGACTAATCAAGATTGTAATGCATTGACAAGATTAATACATGTATGAGTTTGTCGGAACAACATGAACCTTGCCAAAAAAATCTGGTATGTGGTGGAGCCGTAGAGAGCGAGCGTGTTAGTGAAAAATAGACAAAGAATAAGCTAAGTCACCAGATTTCCATGCATGTGGCTGAAAGGAATGGATACAATTCACATGATATGCTGCCACATTTTAACACGCTAAAAAAAACCCCGGGAAACCCAAAAACAGACTGAGTACACGGCAGTCTCGACCCCATCTTCTCCTGCCTCTCACTCTCCTCATTATTATCTTCCTCCCTTTGTCTCCCCCACCACCGGCGACCACCCGCCCGCTCCCTGCCTCCTCTCACCTGTTATCACGCCGCTGACCTGCCTACTCACCTCCCCGTCGAGGTCCTGCGCCCCTCCCTGTATCCCTGCCGTTCCAGCAAGGTCCTGCGTCCCTCCTCGTCTCCCGGCCGCTCCGACGGCGGCGAGTTCAAGGGCTCCCTCACCTGGCTCCCCACAGCCCCGGCGAGTTCATGCGCTCCCTCACCTGTCTTCCCACCATCCCGGCAAGCTCCTGCGCCACCTCCCCACCGGATTTGCGGAAGCACAGAGGCGGATTCGTGGCCGCAGCCACCGCGTGTTGGAGAAACACAGCCGGCCTTCTACTGCCGCTATACAAGGATATGAACCGGAGCAATCGCGGTGGGACGCTGGCGAGGAGACCCAGCTCCAGCAGGTTGGTCGTGTCGCGAGCTTCCTGGAGTGGATTCGTTGCCCCTCCCCACCCAATTGGTATGCATCAAACTATACTCTTCAGAGTAGATCTTTAGTGATTTCAGGTAGTCTAATTTTTTGTTTATGAAAAGGGATTCAGAATGTTCCTTTGGCATCAGAAAGAGAACGGGCTTAAGTTGTCACAGATCAATGCCGTAAAGTTTCATGCCCAGATACAATCTTGATTCAGTATAGTGGAATTAATTTGTATGAAGTGACTACCTGACTATCATTAGGTGACTAACTGAATATGTTTTTCTAAAGTTCTCAATGTTTTAATGTTCCATCACTACTATTCTAATCATATATTTCTCAGTGTATTTAGGCAAACAATTAAAGCAGCATGGATTCTACTTGCAGCTTATATGACTTTGTTTGTAGATTGTAGGTTTGCAAAACTATCTCGACATAATACAAAGGAGAACTGAACTCAATGGTACGGTAGAACTCTTTGAGCTTGACAGAAAATTGCATCTTCATTCTCTATTCAGGGTCTGACTTTGCTTGTTACAATGTTTTTTTTCAAACTTTTCTCATTTATTTTCCCATATGGCTCCAGCGGAGCCGGCAGCGCATTTGCATCATTAAGCATGGGAGGCAGAGGCTGCCGGGCCAGTGGTGGCTAACTGTGAAGAGGCAGGACGACACACAGCTGCCTCATCACAGCTTCACGTCCAGCAAATATCAAACAAATGGAAGGACTGCTGAAAGCGCCTCCGTACACCAGCGAAGAGGCGGTAAGGCATGTGCAGTTGGAGGGGAAGAAGGCTACAAGTTGGAAGGACTTTTTCCAATTATAAGTTCAGTTAATAAGTTCATGTAACTTTATCTCTACCATGATTTTGAATTAGGAGATCTCAACCAGAGCTATATGTTGCTTTTGTTCTCATCAACTTACTTCAGCGCGAGTACTCTTTTATCATTTTATTTAGCAGTTTTTTGTCAAATTTCAATCAAACTATTTATTGATCTGTTACTTTTGCTTCCCTTGAGCAGCTGTAGCTTTGCCGTAGTTTTCTTCCAAAAGAAGGGACTGAAAGGTGAAAGCGCTTTACCTCAAAACATCACAAATAATTTGCTTTCTGTCATGTTCTCCTTCCCCGTTTGGGTTAATTCCAAAGTTCACGTCTTTCCTGATTTTTTAAGGAGGATATGTTTACGGTTTACCCAACAAACAATTTCTGTACTAAGCAATACACTTATATGGACATGACGATTTTTTTAGACCTTCTGTCTAACATGTGAAAATGAAGTTTTCTTTAGACATTCTCTAGTACACTTATACGTACTAAGGAACCCTCAGTTTCAAATTTAGTAGGTACGACGAAGGTTATTTTATTGGATGTGATCCGCATACGAAATGCAAGTGTAATCTCTGCTGTAATGCAGTTTCTTGATTGTAATGGAATATCGTGATTTCTATTATTGTAAGGACAATATCAATCAAACCCTGATGACAGAACTAATTGTGATAGGTACATCACTCGCACATTAACAGATGAAGATGATGAAAATGATCCTAGATTACTTGATCTCATGCCTGATACAAGCCCGTAGGTTTTTTCTCAGTCTGTAATGTATGTGGCTTTATTTATATCTTAGGTACTATGTCTGTACAAATACCAGTGATAATTCCTTGAGTAAGCATATTATTACATAGTTGCTCATGAAACCAGAAAAGACGGTATTAATTATTAGCTTTTTTTTCTATCTCAGAACGACAGGTTGAGTTGTATCAGGTGGGGAAAGGGCAGATCAGCGTACCTTGCTGATCATGTATCGAGCGGGGCGGGGCCGTCTAGGAAAGCCGCGAGGGCTTCATCGTCCCGGCACATGATGCGAGCAAGCGCGCCTTCCAGTTCAGGGCGAGGGTGATGCCCAGGAATTCGGCGAGTGAGTCCAGGAACGCCATGAGATCGCTGTCCAGTTCACAGCTAGGGCGACGCCTAGGAATTCCGCGAACTCGGTTAGGGCGTGGTAGTGGTGATGGCCAGGATCGCGGTGATGTGATGTGCCTTGATCTCGGTGATTTGTTTCCTAGTTTAGCGAGGGTGCGTATCCTAGTGTGCGTGATTAGTTTCCTAGTTTAGCGGATCTTTTTTCTGTAACCAACAACTATAGTTGAAGAAGCGCGGCGGGGGCGTGGGTGCGCTGTGTGCGCAGCCTGCGGGGATAAGTTTTCGTCCGACGCTGAAAATCGCTAAGTGCACACTGGAACCTATTTAGGCTAAGCCCGAGCGTTAGATTAGCTTAAGTGGGCCTGATCGTGTGGTTGTTTTATGTTCGTGTGTGATCTACGGGTATCTGAAGCTAAATTCTTGTTCGCTCTTTTATTAGTAGTAGAGATGAGAAGGGTTCGCAGCCTTGTCCCATCGATGTTGGCCGGGTCAGATTAAACAATGTGTGTGCATCTTCTTCACTCCACACTACCAACTCTAAATAAATGAGCAACCGTGATGAGCATCCGTCCTCTTCAAAGTGATCTTCTTACTTGGCGTGGCGATCACTTTGGTAGGACAAGGTAGCATCTCTTGCCAATGAATAGACCATAGAAATCCGTCGGGAACCTAAACTTTAGGGTGTTGTGCCAAGAAACTTCATCCACCACCACTTGGCAACTACATCTTGTTGTTTGTAACTCCGGTTTGGTACCTTTTCCATCGTGATTGGATTTTCATTATATCTGATAATGTCAATGAAAACACAATATGTTCGAAACTCCGTGATTTTCTCAGAATGAAAATGATAAATTACTCGTCAACTGCATGACATTGTTGGTGTAGAAATGGCAAAATGACTATAACTTCCATGTGATATTGGATAGGAAGTGCTGACATCCAGCCTCGTAGATGGGATTGGTTTTCTGTTGTGGAGAATTGCCAAAATTCAAACTTTCAATCCTCAAATTCGTCAGGAATAGGCAAAGTTAGGCTACAGTGATGCAAAGAAGTAAAATAAAGTCCTAAGAGAAAGTATCGATGAATAAAATCAACAAATATATCAAAAAATTGAGAGATCGATTCAAAAGCAAAGTTAGGATTTATTTTTGGGGTTTTGTATTTTATCGAAGAATAATTTGCGTGATTTGGGGCAGAACCAAGGTGTCAACTCCATGTAAACCTAGGGTTGCTGATGCCATTTGATGCGTTCCAACATCGTAGAGGGACCCGATTTCACGGATTCACTTATGTTTGGAAGGATAAAACAAACAACAAGTCGAACTCACATGCAAGTAAACAAGCATCAGACAACCAAAAAACATGGTGGCATGACCTGCTAGCAACCGAGATCCAAGCGGCTACTTCGACCCAACAAGTCACACATGAACGAGCACTCGGTCTCGCCCAATGATGTCCCACTCTTGGTTTTCATGTAATGTGAGGATCCTATCTCCCACAACATGAAATCATATTCATGACACCTCCTAATCCTAAATTGAACGAGTTTAGGAGGTTCCTTCACTTGAGGATACACGATAGAAGATTGTGGCAAAAGTATGCAAAAATCAGAAATCAATCAGAGACATCATCCCCAACATGTACATGAACACATGCAGTTCATTGCCTTTTATTGGGTTCACTCAGGGAAGTTGATATACCTTCTACGGGGCAGCCTCATGTGCCTCCACTGCATCTGCATTTGCAGTGACACTACTAGCTAACTTCAACATGCTGTCCTTATTTTGTGAGAAGTGTAGGAAAACGTCCTGCATATACACTGGTTGAATTTTATGTCTCTTGGACTAATTAGGGGTGTCCTCGGTGCGAATGTTAAATATATTTATGGTACCCTTTTGTCACGTTCTATTGTTCAATGTGCAGACTAGCAGTCGGTATTACTAGTAATTTTGCAGCCTTTGTTCAATTCAATTGCCTACCTAGAAGTTGATCTCCTCACTCTATGAATAGTATATTTCTTTCTTTTTCTAACAAAACGTTGAGTGGTTTATTAAAACTACAGAACATATATGTTCACAGGCAAGCAATGTCACGGTAGCATTTACAGAGTTTGCTGACCTGCTTGTACAACCATCATTAGCTCCAAGGAGAAAATTAACAACTTCTTTTGGTATTTTTAATTCATGATTTTTACACTATTTGTGAGACTTTAGTTGTTTCTACGATGTGCTTTGGAACATGATTTCCATCAGGAAAGAGCAACTGAAGATCGCATTCCCCTTTATGCGGAATACTGAATTTGCGGATGTGCAACCATTTTGTTAGTTAACCGAGTCGTTTGTGCAATGAAGTGAGCCAAATCTAACAAGTGAGTACACCAGAATCCTTTGCAAAGTTCACTGGATTACAAAAAAAGATCTCATGAAACATAGTTCAAGGCTCATAGCTTCAGTTTAATTATACTATCAGAGAGCAAACAAATTACAAATAAATGTGGCATACAACTCTTTTTTTGGAAATTGGCGCTTTATTATTATAAATAATGTTTACACCCGGCCTCTGCATAGCTAGGATGCACACAGCCGATCAACCAGACACAAAGTGACCAAAGCAAAAGTACCAACATTACAAAAGGGTACTAAATATATGTGGAAACGCCCCGAGCTACGGCCAATCTATCTGCAGATCACGCTGCCATCCATGTCGGGAGAAAATATCACTCGCCGTGTCCTCCAATCGCGTACACCCATCCGCAAACAAGTCACAAAGCTCCATACGTTGGAAAGACGTCCATGATCGTAGGATGGCCGTGGCACGGTAGATCACCTGTAGAGTAGAAGACACAATGTTATTAAAAATCTTGTAATTTCTACATAGGCAAAGCGACGAAATAATGGCAAGCGCTCCCACCCTGAACAAAGTCTCATATTTATCATGTATCTCATGCAACCAATTACCAAATACATTGGCTACCGATCATGGAGGAGATAAACCCGAGGCTATTTGGATGATTGACCATATAGTACGAGATAATTTGCATTGGAAAAATAAATGCCGAATTGTCTCATTATTATGACAAAAAACGCATTGTGTACTTCCATGCCAATTCCTCTTAACAAGATTATCCTTTGAAAGAATGACCCCTTTATGAAGAAACCAAGCGAAAATCTTTGTTTTAAGGGGTATTTTCATCTTCCAAATTTTAGAATTATCATCAACTAGAATATCAGGTTGGATCAACGCTCTATACATTGAGTCAACGGAAAATTTACCACTCTCCAGTAGTTTCCATATGAACTCATCCACTCCCTTAGACAGCCGTATCGTGGATAATCGTAATAAAAGATTGTTCCACGATAAGAGTCAAGGACCTATGAGACTTCGTCTGAAAGACACATTAGGAGGATTAGATCTCATTACTGTGAAAAGTGTATCTCCTTTGTGTCTAACAATCGAATACAGAGATGGATATTGTTCTTGAAGAGAAGTTTGGCCAAGTCATTCATCCTCCCAGAACCTAATCTGCGATCCATCCTTAATATTGAAAGCACCAAAATGGAAGAAATGTTTTTTGGACGTCATTAGTCTAGCCCAAAAGTGTGAATCACCGGGTTTCCAAACCACTTGAGACACAACTTTGGAGCTAACATATTTCCTCAATAAATTGGTTTGCCAGACTCCATCTTCTGATAGTAATTTGAAAAGCCATTTACTAAGAAGCGCGGTGTTTTTGACTTGCAAATCATGTATGCCCAGTCCACCGTATTTTTTTTGGTCAGCAAACCACATTCCATCTGGCCAGCCGATATTTCTTTTTTTCACTATCCCCTTGCCAAAAGAATCTTGATCGGAAATAATCCACTTTCTTTAAGACCCCTTTCAGTAGCTGGAAAAATAAGATCATATATAGTACCATGTTGGCAAGTACTGAATTTATGAGTACAAGTCTTCCTCCAAGGGATAGCAATTTACCTTTCCAACTATTAAGACATTTTTGGAGTCTTTTCTCAATGAGTTTCCATTCAGCAATCGTGATACGTCGATAATGTATCGGTATTCCCAGATAGTTGATCGGAAATTGCCCCTCACCACAACTGAAAAGTTTAGCATATATATGGGCGTCATTTTGAGCCTCGCCAAAACAATAAAAATCACTCTTATGGAAATTGATTTTCAAGCCAGAGAGTTGCTCAAATACTGATAATATTAATTTCAGATTTTTAGCTTTCTCCAAGTCGTGTTCCATAAATAAGATTGTATCATCAGCATATTGAAGAATTGAGAGACCACCATCAATCAGATGGGGAACTAATCCTTCAATTTGACCATTAGCCTTGGCCCTCTCAATAAGGATAACCAACATATCAGTTACTATTTTAAATAGTATGGGCGATAATGGATCCCCTTGTCTATGTCCTTTTTTGGTCTGGAAATATTTGCCAGTGTCATCTTTGACATTGATGGCAACACTACCACCAGACACAAAGGACTGAATGAGAGCACACCACTCCTCCCAAAAACCTTTCATACAGAGTGTTTGCTGAAGGAAAGACCAATTAACTTTGTCATAAGCCTTCTCAAAGTCAATCTTGAACAAAACACCATTTAATTTCTCTGAGTATAGTTTATGGATTGTTTCATGCAGGATTACTACACCATCTTGGATATTTCTTCCTTGCATGAAAGCAGTTTAAGATGGGCTTGCAACATGATCAACCACCGAATTTAGTCTAATCATAGCAACTTTTATGAAGATTTTAAAACTAACATTAAGAAGACAGATTGGTCGATATTGTTGTATTCGTTATGCATTATTAACCTTAGGCAGTAAAATTATGTTGCCAAAAGTGAGTCTAAAAAGGTCTAACTGACCGGCATTGAAAAACTCAAACAATTGCATCAGGTCCTCCTTGATAAACTCAAACAATTCTGCTAGAAAGCCATAAGGCCTAGGTGCTTTGTTATGTTCCAATGGGTTTCTTAACCGCAACATCCGTATAAGGAGAAGTTAGAAAGTTGTTTTCGTGAATGGAAACCTGCGGAATATCTATAGTTTGGGACTCATCCAACGAGAAAGTATTTTCTATCGGTGCCCTGAACAAGGATTTATAATAACTAGTAATATAAGATTTTAGTTGCTCCTGGCCCTCAATCGTATCTTCATCATGAATTAGAGAGTGGATACGTTTTTTATTATGCTTTCCATTAGCCACAACATGGAAGTATCTTGTATTCGCTCTACGTCAAGAATGAATTTCGCTTTAGAGCGTTGATACCATTTGAGCTCCTCCTCGCGAAGAAGTCTGGCAATTTCTGCATTTGATCAATTTTTAAGCTCAATCGCAGATAAAAGCCTGACTTCCGCAGAAGCCTCTAAATCGTTGATAATAGATTAAAGGCGTATTTTCTATTTTTTAAGGATTCCAGCAGTATGTCTGGCCCAACCACGAATAAATTTCCGTAAGGCATGCATTTTATTATTCCATCACTATATAGGCGTTTCACCACTAACAGTTTTCTCCCAATAGTCTTCACCAAATCATGGAAACCATCACGATCCATCCATCCAAGTTCAAATTTAAAACTATGTTTAGATTTCTGTGATGGTGTTCCAATAGTTAAAAATAATGGAGCATGATCCAACAAAGCCTCAATACATTCAAGAGCACGCACAGTTATCATAGGGAATTTTTCTTCCCATTCGATATCCATAAGCACTCTATTTGGTTTTTCATATGTAGGCTTCAGAAGACTATTAACCCTGGTGAACTATCTTCCTAACATTGTAACCTCTCGTAAGTCCAAGCTTTCTATGACAGTATTGAACATGAAAGGCCAATGTTCGTCGAAACGGCCCCGACTTTTCTCACGAGGGAATCTCAGCAAGTTAAAATCTCCACCTATAAAAATAGGATACAGATTTTCCTTAGCCAGATTAACCAACACACGTAAAAAGTCGGCCTTATAAACATCATGGGCAGCCCCGTAGACAGCGACTAGAGACCATATAAAATCACCAGCCTTGTTACGGATATGAAGTTTAATAAAAAAAATCTCCAACCGAACTAGGTAAAACTTCCATAGTCTCATCTCTTACGCCTAACAGGATCCCCCGGATCGACCACGCGGTGGACGTGATACCCATGTAAAGTTCACTCCACCATAAAGGCGATTGAGTTGATCTTGTGAGAAATCACGTCTACCAGTTTCAGAAATATCCAAAAAATCCAAATTATGATCTCTCACACAATCGGCAAAGAACAGATGTTTAGCCAAGTCACAAAGACCTCTGCTATTTGAAAACGTACCATTCATTGAGAAACAATAGGAGAATTGGATACACGAAACCTCTTGTGGGATTTGTGGTTTTTCGATTTTTTACCAGAAGCTGTTAGCTCAAATAATGAACCCAGCTCAGTCTCATCGAAACCCACCTCTTATACTTCACCAACTAAGTGAGATAGGAGTTGACCATCTACTATGGCATGCAACTCCTCCTCCTCCATCGGTGAAGAATCATGAACAATAGAAGCCTTAGGAGTAACCGTTAAACGGTCAACATCCATATGCCTCAACATAGAACTAGATACAGAAACTTCCTTTACAGATCTACCCATACTAACACTAACATTAGCCATCTTATCAGCCATTGATGTGTTGGAAAAAGAAAGGAAAGATTTTGAAGAGTTCAAATTACCCTGCGAGTCGAGGTTCTTCTCCGCCTTCCTCCTCATGGCCTTGACCATTGAGTCCTCATCCGTAGATGATGCCCCAAAGGCGTCAACACCAGGGGAGAGCTCCTACGTACCATAGACCCGACCACCAAGTGTTGTCTGCCAACACCAAGAGGCGGGCCCGACCTTGGCAGGGCCAGGCCAACCCCCGAGCGGGTCTCCTCCATGGCTAGTCTGTCAGCATGGCCCGGCTGCCCCTCTTGGACCACTAGACCATTGCCATCGCACGCCGGCCCATCATGTGTCTCGTGAAGCAGCTGATCATCCGGGGTCATCATGGAGCCCAGGTCCCTAGGAAGGACGGAGGCACCTGCTTGGATTGAGGGTCTGGGTTGCACCCCCTGGGCCAATGTCGTCGAGACCTAGCCCTCAGGGGCCAAGTCAGCAGTAACGTGGTTGACCAGCCTCTCGTGGGCCAGTCTCCGTGCCGGAGACCCATCGACGACCTCCATAGGCACCGGTTCGACCACCGATTCCACCCTCCACGGAATAGAGCGACCCATCACATTAGGCCTACAACGCGTAGGGGATACTACAAATGGGGAGGTCCGAGCCACGACGGCAGAATCACTTTCCGCCCGCAAAGCATCATGCAGCTGTGAAGGAGAAATACGAGGCGTAATCATAGCAGACATACCCCACGCAGAGGAGAGCCAACATGAAGAGTCTCCAGAAGTTCCTTTCCACGCAGAGTAGAGGGATTAGCATTAAAAGGTGTGACTGCAATCATATGCACAAGATCCTGACCCGCCTCAGGAGGTGCAACATCAGGCGCAGTAGCAAGAGGAGAGTTCAGATGTGCCCTCTATATGGTAAATGGCGGCGCCGAGCCCCATGTCCAAGCAAGGCCGAAGAAGAACCAGCCCCAGCATCCTGCAAGCCACCTGTCGAATCAGACATATCCATAGCATCATCAGAGGGCTTCCCATTGGTATCATCATCCGGCTCATCATCCTTCTTCCTCCACAAGAAAGGTACAAACTTCAGCTTCGGAACATATCCATCAGGCTCCATCTAAAAACGAAACTCATAAGCCTTAAGCTTAACTACAATATCCGACAAGAGATAATGGCCCAACGAGTCACTCAACTTCAAGAAAACCATTGTATCAGTCATTGCAACAAGGATCCGAATGCCCCCGCGCCTCCGCAAGCTGAACAAATCAACATCTGAAGTAGTCCCCATGAGACCCCCAACAACCCATAAGCCCTAGAAAGTGCGCAAAGAGTGAGGACCCCCCTCGACATATAGCCAAACCTGCTTGAGCTCAAACTTGTGCAGCACTTAGTGAGTACGATAGACAGAGAAAGTAAGCTGAGAGGTGCTCTGAGGCACTGACACCTGAATCCCATCAACCATGTCCAGGTCGTCAAACGATGGGAAGCTCACTAAGAAGGTATATTCTCCATATGGCATAGCCTCCCACTTCCACTGATCACGAACAAGACATCTCCTAACAATCTGTCGCTGAACCATATCTGTAGAAACCATCTGTCCAGAAACATGCACAAGAGCTATGGGACTCTGATTCGTCCCCAGATGATCACGCACCACACTATCAGAAATCTGAGAAAACAAAGTCCGCTCATTGCCAATACCAGCCATGAAAGGAGTAGGCCGAGGCTTCTTAAGCACCGGACATCTCAAGGTGGGGTGACCAGCAGTATCATAGATGTAACAATAGTGAACCGCCATACAGTCTTTTGTTGCGTGCGTATTGACCGCACACTTCCAGCATCGAACAAACTTTGGGTTCTTCTTCCCCACAACCGAAGCAATCGGCGCAACATTGGCAGCCTCAGAAATGACCATGGCTTGAATGTTCGTGGTACCCTGCGAGTTGTACTGGTACTACGCCTACTGTCCCATAAACTGGAAAGGAGCAGCCGCCGCTCCAGGTGGATACCCGTATGCCTGTTGCTAAACCTGTGGCTATGGCTGAAAAGGTTGCGGTGGCATCTCCTGACTCTGCTGCATCTAAGGTTGCTGCTTCTTCTTCTTCTTCTGCTTTGGCACCGGCGCAGCCGCTGCACCAACAGCGAACTGAGGAGTCATGGAAGGGCCACCCACAGTAGGTTGCAACTCATGTTGCGGAGGTGCCGCACCCATAGGTGGTCCACGGTACGGCAGCTGAAGAGGTTACTGAATGAACGACGCTGACGCCGTGTAGTAAGCACCGGGTTGAGGCGGAACATGCCCCGCCATCCCGTGGAAAGGCCTCGGGGGGGCATCCCCGATGGCCCAGAGAAGGGGGAGGACAGGGGCCGTATGAGGCCGGGAGCTGTACTGCAGAGGGAGGCCGAGCCCCAGCGGTCTGCCCCTCGAAAGCGTTGGCGAAAAGAGGGACACTCGGTGTAGACCCAGTGGCCCGCGGCAGCAGCACAGTAGTGCGTGGAGGCGCTGCTCTTGCCGACGGCGCAGTGGCACGAGGTCGGCACACGAGGAGGCGCAACACCCGGTGGCGCCGCAGGGGCACGAGGGTTTGGCGTGGCCATCGAGGTAGAGCAGAGAAGAACTTTGGCGAAAGCGCAACGCGAGATCACTGAGGTAGGGCGAGCAGACGGGGAGTTTGGCAGAAAACACGTCTGGGCAGAGACCGAGAGAGTTAGGTCATCCCTACTCCGTCTCAGGCCCAATCTCTGTGGTCTAGCCCAACTCGCCGGAGGTGTCTTCTAGTTCCTCTAGCGCCGCCCGCGCCGCCTGAGCGTCCTCG
Source organism: Avena eriantha (assembly GCA_910589775.1). Taxonomy (NCBI): domain Eukaryota; kingdom Viridiplantae; phylum Streptophyta; class Magnoliopsida; order Poales; family Poaceae; genus Avena; species Avena eriantha. The sequence continues at coordinate 71,688,272 of OU342744.1, read as the reverse complement.
CCATCGGAGCCGGAGTCCGAGCCAAGGCACTGAAACCTAGAGCCCGATCCCGCCGTCGGAGAGGCCGAACCTGCCGCTGGAGAGCCCAGTGCGCCGGGCACAAGGGTGAGCCGCCGCGCGCGCGTCATTCCATTCGCCGCCAAGTCAGGTGCCTATCAAAAATTGGTCGCAAAGTATTCTGAAGTTTGCAAGATTGAATTAAGGGTTGCGTCTACAAGAATAAGAAGATGACGTTGAACCATATTATGTCCATATGTTAGGAGCTCGGAGGATGTGCGCCAGCAACGCACCAACCCTTACGCCCTCCTCGCCTTTGCAATCCCTGAAAGAAACCCAGAATTAACAGACAATTCGCTACCAGGAGAAAGGTATAGGTGTTAGCGAGAAGGATCTGCAACTCATGACTGGTACGATTGACCTCCGCGCTGAAGAGCTGTAGCCGCCGTGTAGCCGTGAAACGACAACTTCTTTTACTGGAAATGTGCTTTGTCCGGCCGGTGTGAAACAAAATAACGAAAGGCTTCAGGTACGGCCCATACGAAATTATCGCGGCCCGAGTACCCTGGAATAGTCTAATTTGATTTGCAGAGTAGCGGCCCAGCAACGATTGCTTGCCCTTTTAGCGCGATTTTCAGGAAGCGGACGAGGCTGCGGGAAAGATGAGATGATCTAGAGCATTTAAGGGCTAATCGATCGGATTAGAGCCCAAAATCACTATAGTAAGCCATAGGTTGTTGAGTTTCACCGTTTCTTAATAGTTTTCGAATCAATTTGGAGTTCAGTTTATTTTTTAACTCGGCGATCGACCGGCTTGACCAAAACCAACTAAGAGTTACTTAAAAATATATCTACGGTTGGCTATGATCGATTTAGCAGGAATTTGGTGTATATAAATTTATATACAAACCTTAGGTTTATGTAACAAAAAAAATGACATGCGTGTTCCAATTATAACAGCATTGGCCAGAGCTAAACGCATAACACGCGCGTTACGTGCATACCATTGAATTGAACAAAACACATTTGGGTTTCCCTCCGTTTGTTTTTTTATTGACATGACTGTGCATTGGATCTGAAAATAAACTAGCCTAGATATCTAATAATTTATTTGTTATTTTTATTACTTTTATAAACCTCTTGTACTTATGTTGATGGATTTTAATAGGATGGTGGAATTTCCTAAAAAATGTGTATACGTATTTCTTTAGTGGAAATAGCCTGGCTCTAAAATAGAAACGATATGTTAGTCCAAAATCACTTAAGTTCTATTGACTGTTTATAACTATTTAACGGCTACAATGCTAACTCATTAGATGTGTCAAACATGTTTGGTGTGTCACGCAACACACGATCAAAGTAACGAGGTGCATGTTTCACGTGACATCACTTAAATTATATCGACCGTTGGATATTAATTGATGGCTATGACTTAACGTGCCCGAACACACGTTTGATGTCTCTGAGCTCTAGCCCAAAGTAACCACTTCTAGCATAGCATATATACCTAATCCACCTGTGATTTCGCAATGAAACTCGACTCCATCTATGCAGGACTGTCCCTCGTGAATTTTCTAGCTACAGAGCCTTTAGATCCCAACTCTTCCTACGACGTCCCACGATGCCTACGTCTGGGAGCCCGCCTGTGGTGAGCGAGAAGTCCTTGAGACTGGCTGTTGGGTGTAAAGTTTAAGCCTAAGTTAGTCGGCATATTGTCATAGGTGATCTGAAATTTGGAATTTACACAAGCGATTTGGTGGTAGTTTAAAACTTTACAACCATACAAGTTGTCCATATAGATAGTGTATGATCTTCCGGTCAGCTATCAAAAAGGGGCCCACCTGGAGGCTGGCTACAAACTTACTAGAACCATGGAGATGGATAATAGAGATCGTATAGTAGCAAACAAATTTGCTTGACCGGGACGTCCAACCGGCTGCAAAATGAATTATATTGAACCGAAGAGACAATTGATTCATAGAAACTGATAAGTATATATACACTAATGAATACACACGAAAAGCTACATTACTACCTTGGGCAAAAGGTAATATATTACGGAAAAATGTTGTAAAGATGGTTTATTGTTTTCTTATATTTGTACATGCTGTTTTTTCGAGAAAGAAAACCCATATTTCAATCCTGATATGAGGGTTTCTTTTATTATTACCAATGCTATTCAGAGAAAACATTATGGATGTCAGGTGGTCTCTTTCAGATTTTTTTGCTTGCGTTAAGCATTTTTTTTTGAGAAACATGGTACAGACGCAGACACTCACAATGCGTACATACACTCACCCCTATGAATACACGTACACACACCCTACCTCTATCAGCACCTCCGAGAGACTGAGCTGACGGGTCTTGAGATTTGTAAAGTCACCGCAGGCGTCTCGCTATCGACGGGAACGTCGCCTCCCACTGAAAGAATACTCCGCCTTTATGAGACACCAAAGCGTCAAACCTAGGGTTTAAACTCTGGTGGGCTGGGGGTACCACTGCCCTCCTAACCATCCAACCGAGCACGACAATATATACAACACAGTTTACTATTCAACCATAAGAAAATCTTCTATGTATGAATGCTAACATGAAGTAGTACATTATATATTTACTGCATATCTATACTTCCTTCAAGTACGTCATTGTTCCAAAATTATCACTCTTTAAATATGCCAAATTAAGCATGGTACATAAACATCTTTATATGAACATGTGAAGTCCCACAAATTCAACCATACAGGTGCTTCGTCCAAAGGATTCTAAAATATATAGTTTGACTTTTTTTCAACTATCACACACGGTTTGAAAGGCAAATGTCATTGAGTGCAACATACCTTTGGCTCGCGGGTAAAGAGTTTTTGTAAAAAATTCATCTTCAAGACCATTTATAGATGCAATAGATATATCAAGCGAGTTATCAAGTTTGTCTAAATTCGTATGTATCTAGTTACTAGTTACATGTCTGTGCGTTGCTACGGGATAACAAATAAAAATCTAGAGACGAATTGATTTACTAAGTTTTTTATTTTATTGACCAGTTTGCATGTATTTTCACAAACCAAGAAAATACTCCCCTTTTTTTACTCGGCCAAATCTATCAACTGCATGAAGCTAGACCTTTCAGTTGGATGTACTACCTACTTGGGTGGGTATTTATTCTCATACATCGTTTAATACGCTTCTCCAAGATTGAACACCACATAAACTAAATGGGAATCAGTATGAGTAACTTTACTAAATTGACTAGAGATCAGAATTCAAATAGGCTTTTTCAGTGATGTTACTCAAACTGAATCAGAATATTTGTGGTATAGGTACATGGTTAAGTACATGCTTAAGACAGGAAAAAATATGTTTCATCATTTTCCTGAAAGTGAAAGGATTTCATAGCAATGCAGAAGGGGCCATTCAGTTGTGCAAAATAACCACCTTATGAAAAGAAGTACTTTCTCTGAATCTTTATCGAGGTTCCCAATGTCGTTATCATACGGAATGGTGTTGCATCAACTGATTTGCATTCATACTCGTAATATCCTAATAAGAACACTCTTGCCTCCACATTTGGTAGCGGCACCAACAAAGCTTTCTCGCTAGTCTCCGTATATCCAACAAAAGGCTGACACCTGTAGTACACCATCAAATCAATTAATTGTTTGGTCATACTATCTAAAAATCATGGAATAAGAGGCAGGAATATTATGAAAACTAAAAGGACAGTGGAGTTGATCTAGCGATGGCAGCGGTTATGATGGGATCGTTATACACCGAGGAAGGCACATGTCTAAATCCCGCTAAACATGGTCGTTCTGTGCAGCCTCACAATGGCATCTTAATGCTCCTCGTTGCTACCCAATGATCTGCTAGAGTAAACCAAACCAATGAGCCATGATAATTCATGAAATAGCAAGCTAACATAAAAAGGAGGACTGAAGCAACAATGTTATGGTAGGATATAACAATTGGTACTTGTTCTGCATAATCAAGATAGAATCATCCAAGTTAGATTACATGGATCCTGCAGAATCGAAGATTAATTAGGCACACAATATTGCTCAATCACTCATGAAATACACATGTTCGATAGCAAGCAACAATCAATTGCCTAAACACAAAGATAAGTACACAAATGTTCCAGCTGACATGCATTTGAAAGTTTCATTGGCTAGTCGATAACTTGATATGCAATAAATAGAGTGCATAACGTGTTCATCATTAAGAGGTCGTGTGTTCTCACAATTTCACAGTGTAAAAGATGATTATTAAAGATAGAAGCACCTTTGTCCCATAGAACTTAAAATTTAAACTATAATAGATGATTATTAGAGCATCAGTGTCCCATAAAAAACGAAAAGTAGCCAGACAATATGTGTACTGAAGATCATTCTTACCTCAAGAATAATGGAAGTATGAAACCAAAACATTTGGTGTCAAATTAGACTCAGCTAGCCCAATTCATTTTATTTTCGACTCCAATCATATTCCTCGATGTTCTCATCTGGTCAAGAGCACCATTCCGCGCTCAGTGTGAAACAGTGTGAGAAGGCACCTTACTGGCCTTCACAAGAGAAAACTAATTGCACAAGGAGGAGTGATATTGTAAAAGTTCATACATACACATGCATATAGTAGAAACATTGTTAGCTTTTAATTTTGCATGACGCTAGATACAGAAACGACAAAGAAGTTCAACATATGACATGAGAATATTCCAGAACCCCAGTAAGTCAGTAACAAATGCACTGAACCATTAACTTTGCTAAGTCAGCCACAAATCAATTTAAGATGCTCGTTTGTATCCTACGATTATCAAAATTAATTATAAATGCATTTATATTGTATTTATTTATGAAATTAACCATATTAAAACACAATTAGCATCACTGTAATGGTTCATGTTGGGCACAAATGACAGATACATGTTCGTGAATCGATTCTTGACAAAAAATAAGGTATTAGAAAAAACATATGCTCCTATCGAGGTTATCACACAGACAATTAACAATGCAAAAATTCAACAAGTACTGGTTCTCTAGCTTAACATCCAGTTTGGCACCTATGGTAACATAAAAAAACATGGTCCATAAAAAATGTTCTTTTTTATCTTAGGATCTCTTGGAATACCATAGAATGTTACAAGATTTACGGATTATAGAATACATTGGTTTTCACGAATCAAGCACAATGTGCAGAACCAAGGTATTTAAGCTTCTTAGAGAGGATCGAGTAAACTTCATGTTGAAATAAGATACATCAGTATATAAATAAATTATTACCTTTTCAAGAAGATTGTTCTCATGCTCGAGAAAATTCCTTACAAAGCAAAGCAACCTTACTTCTTTCATAAAACTTGAAGGGATGAATTATGTTGGAAAGTCAATGTAGTGCTTACTTTGAATAGAAAGAAATATAATACAAGTAAAAATTAGTGTCGAACGCAAAATAAAATATTTCAACAGCGCATAATGACACTTGAAGAGTACTGCATTACACTTCTGATCTAGCAGATTATTTGTAGGGTTGGAATGCTAAAAATCCATTAAAGTAGGAGATGGAAAAATGAGAGAAATAGTGAATACATGTACAGTGGTTACTACAACGAGGGGCTGGGGCAGGATCAAACTATGTGCCGAGCTAGCTTTAGTGGACTGGATGGCAGCAGCAGCTGAGAGTTGCAACTGAGGTGAAGCAGAAGATGGTGGTTGTGTTTACCGGAAACATCAAGCCATATGTTTGTTTGTCCATCATGGAAAAGCCAGTAAACTACTGGATTATCTTCTCCAATTAGCTAGATTAACCAGTGCGCATAGGTACATACCGTAGAGAAAATTTTCAATTCCTTGTATGCTTGCCAATACTTTTCGCCAACCAACTCGGATCAATATGTAAACATCATATAAGACAAGGTCGATCAAGAATTCCTATCAGAGCAACTAACCATAGAATCAGACCAACTTATAGATGGGGTAATACTAAAGAATGTGTTTCATACCCAATTAACTCCATTAAGTATACAAAATTACAAATAGAAGAACAAATCTTTTCCTTCTGAAAATAGGCATTCTCAAACAGTACCTAATGCTCCCAAATCCAAAGGAAGAAATGTATGCAGAATGGGTATATGTACTGCAACCACCACTGTAACATATGATTCGATATTCCATGAAACTTTCAATATTCGAATTGTAAGCAAGAAGTCTAGCAAAATAAGTACTTGCTATTGGTACTCGACTGGGCATAGCCTGCACAACATCATTCCTGTGGAGGTCAGTAAACTTGCTAGCACGAATGATTTTGTGCTAGATGCACGGATGCGAGGACGACGAAGCAATGTTGACGAAGCTAACGATATATTGATCGATGACAGAACCTCACATTATTTTTAGGTAGTAGAGATATGTCCTTTTCGCTAAAGAAAAGTACATAAAACTTCAAGGATGGAAAAGTGAACATGTAAATTGAATAAGTGGACACACACCGGTGGATAGCCTAATCTAATGGCAACAAATATATCAGATGAAAGGCCTCAATATTACATAATTTTTTGGAATAATAAGAAGATTTGTATCTTGCATAAGAGTTAGGAGCACTAATCAGAGAGATTTGTAGATACCCTCAAGGTCTACATGCAACAAAGAAAAAGGAAAAAAATACAGAGAACGTAACAACTATTTCAGAAAAATGTCTCATGGGGTGCCACTCGTAAAAGTAACACTGTAATAATCTCAGGAAATTAGATAACATGATCTAGATGTGTGTAGAAGTATTGGTTTCAGTTAACTAAAACTAATAAAAGTTACTCCCTCCGTTCACTTTTGTACTTTTTTAAGGTACGGAAGAAAATTCCGACAGCCCATAAAAGGCCCGAAAGTACTTTTGCACCCCCAAGTCGAACGATCAGTTTCAATTTTGAACTTTGTTTCTTCCTCGCCCAGGTCCTCCAAACACGCCCTCGTCGCTGCCTCCGAGCACGCCTCACCCAGGTCCTATGAGAATGCCCTCGTCACCTCCGACCGCTGCTCCCTGTCGTCTGCTGCTACAGACGCCTCCGAATTCACAGGTGCTCCTCGCCTAGGCGCCTTGGCCAGCACCTCGCCGCCCAGTGCCTCACCGACCCACGTGCTCCTCCTCGCCCAGGTTCTCCTAGCTCAACACCTCACCGCCTAGGGTACCCTCGCCCAGCGCCTCGCCACCCCACGTGCTTCTGGTCGCCCAACACCTCGTTACCGATAATCTACAGCCCAAGCTTCTCCTCCTCGCCGCCCCAGCAACAACTTCTCCTCTCCCCAACATCTATCTGAAGTTATGGTCTTCTTGGACCTCAATTGTACTCCCTAAGAAGAAAATGTTCCTCTTGAAGAAGGTAATGGAATACCCAAAGACAATGATGCACGTGTTGTCAAGTTTCAGTGGCAATGGTTTTTGATCTCGGCATGATGACTAAATTCAGAGACACGTCAAGTTTCAATGACTAAAATTTGATGATCAAAACTGAATCAAAATCAGTTTAAACTTCAGTTTAGCCATCAAGATTGTACCCTATTCAGACTGAATCCAAATTAGTTTAAATTTTGAGAAGTGGGAGTAATCACTTGTTCCTAGGAGAAAAAAACTTGACAGCCATTTGTAGAGGGGGAAAAGTGCAGGCTAAATGCTCCAAATAATTTGTAGAGAAGTAGCATTTAAGTGTACAGTGGTTGAAGAAGAAAAGCAAGCAAGACCACAACGGGTAAAAAATCACAGAAAATGAGTGAAATATATTCAGGTTGTGCCATGTTCTAGAGTTTAAATTTTAAGGAGTAAGTGGAGTAGTTTAGAAACATAATGTATGTTAACTTTGCAAGTAAATGCAACCGACAGTAACTTTACAAGTAAATCATGTAGTGACAGTAGCTGAATCTTCGTACGATACTAAATGTGAAGACACAAAATCTTTTTGTTGTTATTTGCTGAACATGAGAACATGCAGAACTCCATAATCAAGTGTCCTGGATACTAAATGCCAGGATCAGATCAGCTAGTGAGGTTAGGATGTCATGGACACTAAATGTTCATTGTTTTACCAGAGCTTTAGCATCTTGTTTTATCTGGATAAAAAACAATATCTAGGCAGTATCCAACAGCCATGCGATGGTCTATTAGCAAATCACATTCAAATGAGCTAAATTGAACAGCGTAGACCCTTCATATGTGATGGAATTGCAGAATTTTATAATTTTGTGCACGGTGATTTTACCTGTTGCGCTGCTTGCCGAAGGGCATCCGTCGGACTGCGACACCAACAAGGGGCGTCTTGGAGCGTGCCTAGCAGACCATATGCCGCCAGTGGAAGCCGCAACACCTGTTGAGGTCGACTTGCAGCTTTCCACCACGCATGACGGACAATGCCCCGTCCCACCTCCACCGGCGCCCGGGCGTGGCCACTTCAGCCACCGCGGCCTCCTACGCCGTCGACAGCGGCACGACCGGGGCCACCCCTCACTGCTGCAGATCCGGTCACGGGAGGGGGGAAACCTCATTTTCAACTCGAGGAGGAAGAGGCGACGACGGGCGAGATGAAGAGGCCGGTACCAGCGGTGGCCAGCCAAGGGGATGGAGGCAGGGAGTCGGGACTCAGGAGGGAGTTCAGATCAGGAGGAGATGGGATCTGGAGGAGAAAGGAGGGTGCGGACGAAGCGAGGATAAATAGGATCGAGAGCGTTGATTGGCATGCGAGGATCGCGGCGAAGGGGAGCGATACGAGCGACCAAGGATGTCGGACAAACGCAATGACGTAGTGCGCCTACAGGCAGAAAACGGAATCACGACTTTCCTTTCAGGCAGAGATTTGGTGGGAGGTCAAAACAGTAAAAAATGTTGGACGAAACGCAGCGACGGAAATAGAGAAAATTTCTCCTTTTTAAGTAGTAGAGATAGAGATAGAGAAATATATCGATTAGATGCATTCGTATCTAGACAAAACTGAGGTCGTTAATATGGACAAAAGGAGGAAATTGCAGTTTCCACCACATTCTCTACAAGGTTTTGCAGGGATCACCACTTTTAGAACTTTTTTGCAGGTTTCACCACATCAAGCCATAGTGGCATTGGGGTCAGCTAACCCCCAATGATTATTACATAATTCTTCACTAATTAGTACTAAGTATTGCTATTTTGTATAAGTTGACACCATTGAATTAGGAAAAAATATTGAGCTGACCCCAACCACAATTTTTCCTAGCTTCGTCCCTGCTAACCTATTGCACATTCGACCTATTATTCGCTAATACATTACTTAGCTTAGTTTACAGAAAAACTGAATATTAGATCATGTATATCAGTGCTCTAGATTGTTGCACAAAACTCACAAAACTCTTAAATTGATAAAAAGAATTATCCTTCCAAAAATGTTTTTGTGTATGCGCGCGCTCTCTAGGCTTAATAGATCAATTTTATGTGAAATCTGGGTGTTATTCACAAATATTTTACGTGTTTCTGTAAAAATAATAATCCACTAGTAGAAAACAGGTCTTTTGTTAAGAGCGCTCCAAAGCATTAGTCTCAAATGTGTTTGGAACCGGCATTAGTCTCACATTAGTCCCGGTTCCAATGGCTAGGACGCTGACAACCTACAGTCCTTGTTCGAACATGCCCTTTAGTCTTGTTTAGAGACACCAACCGGGACTAAAGGGTGTTTCCTGTGCCTGCACTCGCCTCCACACCTTTAGTCCCGGTCGCACTCGCCTCCACCCCAGGACTAAAGATAGACCTTTAGTTCCGAATGCTCAAATAGGGATATTGATATGGACATGTACACATGAATCACATAAGATCTATACTTTATTTATATGTCTAGGCAAACAAAAAAGTCTTTTGTAGCCGCAAATACAATAGTTATTTAACTGGTGAAGAATTATGCTTCATTACTGTTTTCTTGCACATACACAAACTATCAAAATCATCTGAATACACACACTTCAAATATCATTGATAGAATTAGCAAGAAATCCATTCTGAGAAACATTGGTCCAAGAAATATCTCATGAATTAGAAGATACTATACTTTTAGTTAACGACTCATCTCTCAAGAGATTTTGATCATGTGCACTGCACAATTGTACCTTTGGTTTTCTATTTATAACAATTTACAATCCTAAAGTAATATAGTATATGTTGACACTAAGTAACATTTTCCAGGAGAATTATTGCAGGAAGTAGACTTGTCTCCACCTTTGAGATGTAGTTTTTATTTTCCCGCTGCACCACCTCATACATGTTCACATTGTGCACCTCCATATGATTCCTTCGAATAAATTTAACTCCCTTAAGTTGGCATATATGCAACATGGAGAGTAACACAGTTGTTTAATATTTACAAGAAATTGAATGTCCAATGTTGGTTCGAATTTGGATTGTTATGACAGTGGTTTAAGATATGTTTTGCTAAAGCATCTCAAAATTAGCAAAGTATCTTCACAACCGTGGCTTACAAGATTTAAAAACTTAACATTGAGCTACTCCCTCTGTTCTATAATGTAGTATGGTTTGGCAAACTAACTTAAGTTTCCAAAATATATTATATTATAAAATAGACTATGTAGCCATGGACTATTTTTAGTAAATAGTGATGGTGAACCACACCGGCCTATCTTGGCGAATTGAATCTACTACTCTTAGGCAATTTTCTAAGGAGTTACAAATCAAGGCTTGTAAAAGATTTGAGCCGTCTACGCCTACTTGATTAACGATACTCCTCGAGCCCATACCCCGCACCTATACACACTGTCCATGTTTGAAGGTATCCATATATTGACATATTGAACGTCGAGGAATTCACAACTGAAGTGTAGGAAACATGAAATATACTGAATCAAATATCAACTGATCGAACAGATTTAGGGGAGACGAATCTGTGTTGCTTCTACTACAATGAACTTTATGCCCATGAGATGCACTATCAATCAACTTGCACTGTTAGAATAAATATAATAAAACTAATGTTCATGACAAATACTGTGTCGAATCTATAGGAAATCTAGACCATCCAGAGTACAAAAATTTAAATCGGCAAAGAGATATGGACCAGGATTTCAGATCGGTAGGAGGGTTTAGTTGTGCCTCCCATGTTTCTGGAGTTAATGTATGATAAACCTGTGCCAAATTTGCACCTGGTCAAGTACTCAAATTTATTTTTAAAAGGACCTTGCTCCTCCTCTGTATTTTTGTAATTTCTCGGTTCACCTTCTCCTACTTGATCTCTCTTCTTTCTTGGAAACACCACACCTTATGTGCAACTAAACCTGGTCAAGTCCCTGCACCTGGTCAAGTCCTCACATTTTTCAAATTGTTTTCCCCTTTCATGTTTGTCAATAGATACAATTATAGATATTAATTATGACAGTTTTACTTGGAAAATATTACAGGAAAGTATAAAATATTAGATGTATTTGATTATAAAAAAACCTCATCGCAGCTTAATGAAAAATTAGATATGATTGGTTGATTATAGTAACCAAAGTTTATAAGCAACATAGTTAAATTCAAAAATTATTGTTACTATTTACAATTTCATATACATCTTAACAATGAATTTGTTCACATGCTACAAATTTTAATTATTTTATGGAACATTGACTATTAGTTATATCCTCGTATTGCTGGTGTATAACATAAGGAGTATATGTGCCTATCTTATATTTTATTTCGTACTAAATCATCAAACCAACAATCTCCCCTCAAACGTTTGTTGGACCAATTCTTAACTCTGAATGCATCTCTATAAAAAAATCATACTTTATCCACGTAAGTCCTTTCTAGAATTGAACCATAGGTTTAACCAGGTTCGATGGTCTCTTACTCTAGGGTAGACGACTGGTGGTTGTGGCATAATAATTTAAAAAAAAACAGAAAATATTTTGAGGCCTCATCCCCAGGTATGTACTCATGGATAATTTTTTTAATAAAGATGTACATGGATACATGCTTTTTTATTTCCTTCTATGATGCTCACCGAAGGATGTTAATATCTCTTGTGGGGCTGTCAAATGTTTTGGGAATACTACATGATACCCCACATGGCTTGCAAAACAACAGAAATTAAAAGAAGTAAACCGACACAATAATGTAAAAAATGAAAACAAGCCAATATGAAAAAAGTATTTTAGTTGTTCTTTGATCTCTGACATGGCTGAGCAAAAATATAAACTATAACTAAAATGCCATGAACAACTTCGAAATCATCACATTTTACTTTCAACTATAGAATGTACAACTCCCAGCAGAAATGCAGTAGGCTATGTCCTATTTACCAGATTACACACATGGGGAATGGAGCAAGAAGAAAACAACATATAAGTGTCTACATATTTGCAAGATGTTGAAGGAAACCATATGCGCATGTCCTGACTGTATCAAGACCTGAACACTTGCATTTCGTAAAATAAGATGTGATATTAATCTATTTCTATAACTTTATATGCCATTTGGAACAATTTTCTATGCACGCTTTTTCAAGTAATTTTGTATCACTTTTATATGCTATGGATTGAGAGCTATCAATGTTTTCTTGGATCAATCTTCCTAGAGTTTGGCTTTTTCTCTTACTGTGTTATCTTATCTTTTTATTTTAGGACACTTCTTGGTTCATATATTAAAAGTTAAAACATGGATATGTATTGGGCATATTGTCTCTATTAATCAAGGCAGTGCACCATATTTTCTGTTTAGTAGTTTAACTATCCTTTTTAGTCTTGGAGATTTCTCACACCTCTCACTTGCTTTGATATGTTAGTGTTTTATTTCTAGATATCTTTTATTTTTCAGATAGTTTTTCCAAATTAATGTGGATGGTAGTCTTATTGCCTATAAGTATTTTTGTCATCCTGCTATTTTTCTGATGAGAATAGGGAGATGATGCTGTATCAAAAATGCCTGCAACTACACTGGATGTGATCCGTGCTCCTGACAAGAAAAATGTAACAGAGAAGAATATGTGGGGTCTTGTGGTGGCTACAAGGACAAGTGCAAGAATCTAAAAAGATGGGAGGAATGCTATAGAAAAGGCATAGGAATTGAAAAAAAGAGTAATAGAATTCCTCATCGTCTTTCAAATTCCTTTGCTATTCTAGATAAGTTAATGCATAAATCTATAAATGTTGGGATTGTTTTAGCTGATTACGAGGATAATATAAATGTGAATATTGATATTGTCAAAGATGTAGAAATGGAGAGACTTAGTACTTTTCATTCTAATCATCCTAACATGTTACTTCATAGTAGTATTGATATTAATGTTGAGGAAGTTAGTGGGCAAGCTAGCTCTAGTAGGAGTATAGCTTTGTCTTCATATGATTTTCACAGTAGTGACACTCGGTCTGTTTAGATGCCTTGGACAGAGGTGTCCAACAAGAAAGGTAGTCCCGGGAAATTGATCTTCAATTCCCAATGATAGGTTTCATTTGGAATGGAAGAGGGCTTAATAGAGCTAACAAGTTGTCTAGAAAGAGAAGGATAGTTTTCGCGACTCCTCCGCCGCCTCACTTCTGAGGAACAAAAGAGAGTTTATTTGTTCGGAAATAGTCTCGGCTTGTATTTGTTCGGAAATAGTCCCTTTCATTGCAGACCCTGGCTAGAGGTTTGTGGCTACATTAGTCTCATACCTTCAAATTTTCTTCTAACATTCTCCGATGCAAAGTCACTTACGATGGTATCAATTTCGATGCCATCCAATGATTTCTTCTCGATCCATAACGTTGCCAAACCATTCAACGTCTATTGAGTCATTTTTGACCTCCAATAGTTGAAATATACCAACTATGCACCGTGCATGTGAAGTTAGAGACTAGAGAATAGTAAGACAATGTTAGATGTGTACCGGCGTAGAGATGAGGGAGAAAATGGTGTGGCATATTCTCACGATCTGGGGCCCGTAAATTGAAATCTACGAGCGAACAACTGACTATCAAATATTCAGAATTACGAGAAATTCATTTAGGATCGCTAATCGTGTAAGTTGTGAACCAATAGCAGCGGTGAGGAAGTAGGTCCCATGTCCACTATGAACAAGGTGCACTGTAATATGATGGTCGGTGGCGGCATGGCGAGCTGGTAGGTCCAATCGACCCCTTCCAAGCGTTGAAATAAGAATCGATCGACTCGACGGTTCGTTTCCACATCAATGTTTTCTCCGTGCTGAGTTTTCCTAGTCGATCACGTCAATGACTCCAGCTTTTTTTCTTCGGCTAGCCTAGCTATACTTAAATATCTGGGATGCCCCCCCTAGATTTTCGGGACCTTGGGCGGCCGCACACCCTGCCCACCCCCAGGGCCGTCCTTGGCGGTCTGTGTGTGCTGGCGGCAACTGAACTTAGCTCGCTCGAGTTTACCATGACACATCTAGCATGTTCGACCACAATGGCATTTTTTTAACACGTTGACAAAAGATTAGTTGTCTACTAAGAGCAACCACGTCACTACTGATGTTCTACTGACGACTACCAACAGGTCAAATAGAGCTTGAAGTTTTTTCTCTGATACCTCCTAAGCCTAGGTTGACAAAGCCAATTGTCATAGATTGATAATTGTGGTACACAGACATGAAAAAATATGATAACTTCGTTAGACGTCGATACCGGCTATGCCTTGCCTTTTATGGGGCTCCCTCTAGGTGCCGATGTTCTTTCCATGTGCTCCTCACATGTGCACTGTTTCTCTAGCGTAGACCATCACCATTCAATTAGATGCACCTTTAATTGCATATAAGAAATGCAAACCAGTTACTCGGATTTATCTCTATGTAATTTTAGTTCTGCTATGCTTCCATTTTTCCCCTGATATTCTTTCTAATTTGAACAAGTACTTAGCTTTGCTATTTATAATCTTTTGGAGGTTGAAAAAATTATTCACTGAAAGTGCAATCGGAAATAGTTTTTTCTTTTGAAACTCAGGTACCTCAACCCAAAGCGATGTACTCTCTCCGTACCGAAATAAGTAATGTAAGTAATACGTGCGAATCTAGACAAATCAAAGTCACATATTTATGGACGGAGTGAGTACGATAAATACTAAGGCCTCTTAAACCATCTTAAATTTCTATGCAAAACTTTATAGTTCAAATGATTAGTAATATTTGTTAGACTAATAAAGTTTGACCCTTGTAAGGACTCTGTCTTATTTTCTTGACAAAGAAAATATATTAAAACCATGGAGATACCAATTTCACCTAGCCTATGCAACAAAGAAATGTCCTAAAAACATTACAGATGCACACATCCCAAAAACAAAAAGAAGAAGAAAAAACGCAAGTTTTCCCTATTGTGATCAATTCCTTATAGTTGCAACACAAACCACCACATCGGAAGTTCAAAATTGTACAAAAGCCACATGGGCTAACATAGGGGGGTCACACGACCGAATCTCATCTGATCCATTAATCTCTAGACATGACGCGCCCAATAGAGATCTTGAGGGGAGCCTTCTGGAACGCTTCAAAGACATATCAATAAGAGGAGGCATCAAGTAGGATAACATCTTGGGGCGAGAGAACCCTTGGACCCCCTCTTTTATTCAGGCCACGGCGCCACGCAAGCAGCTAATTCTCGTACAGGCCCGCGAGCCGCTTTCCACCTCCCCTGATTCAGCCGACATCCAGCTAAACGTCAGCGAGAGGATCGGGTTGTGTTGTGCTGTCGAGCATACACCGGACAAGGACGTCACTGGAAACAGAGCCGGCCTTGCTGCCTCAGGGTCACATCGAAATGCAAGGACAACCGCAGCAACAGCCACACTCTCCAGCTCGCAGTCCACAGGGAGTTTGTGACTTCGTGCGTTGGAGCTCAGGACTCTCGCAGTGAAACGCTGGGATAAATTTCCTTGCATCATGTTATTCTAAGTAGACAAGTATAAATTACGACACTTACCAAAATCTTATCACCTATTTTCTTCATTCATCACGAAATAATCATCTCCTTTACAAGCTGAGTTGCATTTATTTTTTGTTAACATGCTTCAAGAAACTTAAATGGCAGTATATTCATCACCCATCTATACAACCGATGTTAAAAATGTTTGACATGATGAATTTGGTTTATCAGAAGGTTTATTCTTGACGACCAAATAAATTTCCCATTTTGATTGGTTAAACATCATAACTGAAGTTTAGAGAAACTTTATAAATTTTCGAAAGTTCATAAACCTCCAAATAATTATTTCCCAAAATATCCATGCCATTACAACATGTTATATTTATTTTATGGTGTATCGCCTATGGTGTGAGGGATTACTCAAAATAGCTAGCCAAACGACACTATCCTAATCGTTACATCTTGAATTTACTCCCTCTGTTCCTATGAATAAGGCACACCTATATTCCAACACAAACTTTTAACCAGAATTTGATCGACAATATGTCGATCATGTTGCACAAATTTGATATGGTTGAATTCATAATGAAAAACAAATTTCAATGATAGTAAAACCTTGAATCAAGTAGTACAAATATATTTGGACAAATTCCTTGTTAAATCGAATCTTGGAACACGCATGTCTTATTCATTGTAAATGAGAGAGTATCAAGTCTAAATATGGTCGGGCTTAATCATCATAATACAAAACAACAAATGTGTTGGTTAGAACAAATCTTTGACAAATAATTGTCGGTAATCCCTCCATTCGCAATTACTTTGAGTTCTGGGTTTATTCAAAATCAAACAAAAACTTTCAGGTATATTAGATTTCCTAGTTATATTTTTGAAGGTTGATCTGATTTTTAAAATATAGCAATCCCTATTAGCAACCATTCACATCTTGCTCTTAATTAATGTCCCCCTCCTAAGTCAATAAATAATGTATGTTTTGCACATCCGCAACCTTGGTATAAAGTTCAATTTTGATTAGAATCATAGTGTTGGGAATATAACTTACCCCATTGGTTTAAACTTATTCTAATTGTTAAACATGGTCATTAAATCCAGTTGACGCTAATTAAGAAACCTTATAATTTTTTTGACTAAACTTTTAGGATTTCACTAGCTTGTTGCACTTACTTATATACTAGAATTCAAATTTGTTCAAGATTTTGATGTGACCAAAATAAAATCTCATATCCTACACATCACATCCAAGTCATAGCCACAACATTGTGACAAAGCCACGCGGCCTAAAAATGGCATTCAATCCTCTCTGTAGTGATCACTTAACCATCACAATGTTGTTTGTGTGAGTCCTCTTCAGTCACCACCGCCCGCTCTAAATAGATGGAGCCAGCGTGATGAGCATCCCTCCTTTTGAAAGTGCTCTTCTTCATGGCCACCACCACCTTTCTTCTTTGGTGTGGCGATGACTTTCGTAGGGCAAGGTATGGCTCGCCAATAAAGAGATCGTAGAAATCCTTCAGCAACCTAAACTTCAGAGGTCCTTTTTTATCGTGATTGTATTTTCATTCTATCTAATAATATCTATACAAAAATATTTTATGTTCAAAACACTGTGATTTTTCTCAGTATAGAAAATGATAAAGCGATCGTCATATGTATGACATTGTTGGTGTACAAGTGTCAAAGTGACTATGACTTCCGTGTGATATTGGATAGGGAGTGATGATGTCCAACCTCATAGAGGGGATCGATTTTATATTGTTGAGCATTGGGGAAATCCAAACTTTCAAAACTCAAATTTGTCTGAGATAGGAAAATTTAGGCTAAAGTGACACAAATAAGTAAAATAAGTCCTAAGAAAAAGTATTCATGAATCAAAACCACAAATATCGCACAAAATTGAGAGTTCAATTCAAAAGCAAGTTAGGCTGGTTTTTCAGGATTTTGAATTTTATGAAAGAATAATTTCAGGGATTTGGTGCAGAACTAAGGTGTCAAATCCATGGAAAAGTAGGGCTGCTGATACAATATGATGAGGTCCAACATCGTAGGGGGGCCGGGTCTCACGGATTGACTTACGAGGATAGGAACGATACGAAGAACAAGAAGAACTTCGAGGCAAGCAAACAAGCATCGGGAAACCAACAAAAATGGCGGCATGGCCTACCAGTAACCGAGCTCCAAGCTGCTTGTTCCACCCAACGAGTCACACATGCATAGGGACTCGGTATCTCCCAATGATGGCCCACTCTTGGTTTTCATGTAGTGCGAGGATCCTTTCTCCCACAACATGACATTATATTCATGACACCTCCTAATCCTAAATTGAACCAGGTTTGGTGGTTCCT
Organism: Avena eriantha; assembly: GCA_910589775.1. Lineage (NCBI taxonomy): Eukaryota > Viridiplantae > Streptophyta > Magnoliopsida > Poales > Poaceae > Avena > Avena eriantha. The sequence goes on along the minus strand of OU342744.1, from coordinate 71,670,076 downwards.
TTGATTGATGATAAACAATAGAAGATTGTGGGAAAAGTATGAAAAAATCCGAAATCATTATGACTCATGTACATGGACACTTTGCCTTTTATTGTGCTGACTCAGAGCAGCTGATATATATTCCATGGGGCTGCCTCATGTAGCTCTACTGCATCTGCATTTGCGGAATAGGGATGTCCTCACTGTGAATGTTAAATATATTTATGGTACCTTGTCACATGGTATTGTTTAATGTGCAGACTAACAATTGGTATTACTAGTAATTCTGCAGCCTTCGCTCAATTTCATTGACTAGCTACAAGTCGATCTCCTCATTCTAAAAACAGACAAACCGTATATATCTTTATTTTTTTAACAAAAAGTTGAGTGGTTTGTTAAAACTACATGAAAGCTATGTTCACATGCACGCAGTGGACTTCAACACCCTTTCTTTGAGGTTACATGTTCTTTGTCACATCAAGATGATTTTTGCAACCAGCCCATGATCTCCCAGTTTCAAAATCAGAAGTACAACTTAAGTTTTGGAAACGACAACTTTGTACGATTGTGAATATATTTACAAAAATCTTATCATCAATTTATTGCATCCTTCTCAAATTCATCAATTTTATTAGAAATTGATTTTCATGCAATATTTTTATTGTGCAACTACCCATACGTCCAAGCTTCAAGATATTTTAATCGGATCATAATTTGTTTGTAGACACAGATAGAATTAATAATTACAATGCTTTTACTTGGAAAATATCTTGGCAAAAAGAATCTTTGACTTGATGTATTTGGATTATGAGAAATCATTCTTCCCAGCTAAATGAATAATATATGTCACGTTGAATATCATTAATTGATTTTTACAAATAACACAGTTAATGGATGGCAAGTTTGATCGATTTGGCGTGGATTTCGATGGCCAGTGACTTCCTGCCCTTCTTCTCTGCTGACGGTACCCCTCGCCCTCCTTGGACTCCATGGTCGCCTATTATTTTTCCTGCAGATTTTTCACCCCCTACAACCCCTCCTCCACCCATATGATTTTCAGTTTCGAATCCTAATTTGTGCTATATTTTCAGTCTCAATTTTTACAGATTGTTACGGCAGCAGAGGACATGGGTAAGACCGTAAGAGGAGAAGATCTGAGATCAATCCTCAACGACAAGCAGGCTTGTTCCTGTACAACAACGAACATCTTACATTCCAAAACTCCTTGCATTGTAATGCAACTAACCTTAAAAGTAGGGACATTGCCCATAAAAAAAGAGCTATATGCAAGAGCTCATTCCAAACTGCCGGATGATACATGCTGCAACCAAGCCCTGCCAGTTTACCTAGAGTTTTCAACCTGGAATATGCAAAACCATCGGTATATATTTTTTCTTTTTTCCATGAGGTATTTGGTCTAGATTTTTTGTTCCTTGCGATTGGACGAGAACCCAACTATCAAGAAATAAAATGCATTGAACTCGGTTTTGTTTTTACTGCAGATACACAGCAGTTCCTACCAAAATAAGCTTGCCATTTTAAAGGATCGAGCAACTCAATCTTTGGATTCCTCTACTACATATGGATATATTAGTGAGACCATTTATATGACTTCGTTCTTTGATTTGATTGTTAATGTTTTAAGGTAAATGACTTAGTTGGATCACTTGTAATAATGATATATGTATATCTTATATTATAGGGACTAATCTGAGCATTTTTTCTGCAGAGTTTTCCTACAAAGCTTGCTCACATATGAAGACAAAAGGTGTACACGTGGGTGGAGGTGCGCGGGGGGGGGGGGGGGGGGTCTGACCTCATCTGACTTTGACTAGGCCACACGATTTCAGTCGTAAGTTAAGGCCGCAAGAAATTATTATGATCTTATGTCAACTCCAGTGAAAGGTTTCTGATATCTATTTCTCCAAGTTCTTGCATGTCCATATTTGTTAGCCTCCAATAGACTAAACCGTCCCAAGATTTAGGGGTAACTGAACTTTTGGCATTGACCCATAAGAGATGGAAACTTCAATTTTTCCAATGTATGTTGGTTCAATTTAGTTCTAATTTCTTATTTTTTATCTTAATTTCTGTTTCTAGATACCTACGTTTGGATGCTTGACAAATTCCGTTATGGGAATGGCAAGAAGCATTGAGAGTTACCTGATTGATTTTGGAATATGTATGTTGTGTGTTTCCATGCACAACTACAGTTACTGAGCAAATCTCTTATGTGAACCTCTTTTTACTCAACCTAATGGTGAGTCAGATTTATGAACCTCTTTTTACTCAACCTAATGGTGACCTTGTTAAAAGATCTACCCAAGAAGCATCAGACCAACCATGGTGAGATGAGGAGATCAGATATATCTAGTACTAAGTTACGGTGAATATAGTATGATAGCTTCCACAGAAATTTGGCGTTCTCTATGTCTGATCATATTGCTTGATGGTCGAGATCCACCCAAGTCACCGAAACATCGATTACACCAGCTCGCGTCCTCGATTCGCGTCAAAATAGCTACCGAAACGTTATTGGCGCGCTACTCCGCAGGTCCAGTTAGACGCTTCCTCATGAATCAGTCTGAATTAGCACCGAGCGGCCTAGCTATCCTTGTAGAGAGATTCTTTTAATTGGGCATCAATTTCATGCTTTCCCCACGACGGCGGCGTAAAGATGGTGGTGAAGGTCAATCGATATCATCCTACATCTTCTTCCTGGTAATTGCAGTGTTACTCGATTTCTCCCCTACCCTGTTTACTTAGAATACATAGGTGCTAATCCTTGGTGTTTTTGTGATTTTGCATGAATCATGAATGTGCTGGCGATGGGAAATGAGGAGGAGAGGATAAGACGGAGGTGACATCAACAACTCAAGGATCCAAAGGAGGATGAGGGACAGGAGGCGTCTGCTGATCGCCGACGCAAAGGGACATGTCTGAGTGCTGTTGGTAAAAGTTTAGGGGAGGCATGGACGACTTCTCGGCTACCATCCTCCATGATGTACCAATGTTCCACATCAATCAGGTAAATGATAACCCTAGCTTCAACTTCCTTTATTTTTCAGCCTTCGGGCTCTATGTTATTTAAATCTCACATGTTCATCTTGCTTAGCTCCGGATAGGAGGGTTGAGATGATGTAAGGGCGAAGTTGACATGGTGTGCTTTGTTGCCGCTTTGTACTCAAGATGAGTAAGCAAACCATGGGTGTCAGAGTTCCAACTGTCTCTGGTAAGCTTTCTTACTATGCTACACACTTGTTCTTGTTTCTTTCTACTTAATTTGTATCTTGTACAAAAATGTACATTTTCATTCTTTGGTTAGAACAGACTGAAGCTACCAGTATTCATATTCAGCTCTGAACCAATTATTGTATACAATAGGGAAATACAAAATGGCTTGCAGTGGCCAGCAGGGTTATCTTTTCAAAATTCCTTTTAGGTGCATTGAAATAATTATCATGAATAAATGAACAATTCCTTGATTTTTACATTTCAATGGATCCTATTTTGCCTATTTGTTATGGGACGTTTAGGCGCCTTCATGGTCTAGTGTACTCAGTAAGAGCAACCTGGTTACTTCGTGCAAGAGCTGTCGGCAATGGATCTTCGTGGGGACCTCTTACTTGTCTTCGCTCTTGATTGTGGGTGAGCAAAATTAATTTAATCTTTGAACACTGTACGACTATAAGAAAATATTATCCACAAAATGAGAACACACTAAATATCTCCAGGTTCTTCACGCTGAGTGTGCAGCACCCAGTGAGCTTGTTCAAATCATAGAGAAGATGCTAGCAGTTGCACAACGAATTCTATGTAGCACCAAGGACCAATGATGAAGTTGCTCTAGGCACGTCCCTGCTGTCCATGTGCAGTATGCTGATGTTCATGCTGATCTACTAGAACAGGATGTGTGATAGATAATTTTATTTCTGATGCGTCCTAACCCTACAATAAACGGGTCATTGTATACTTATACAACTTTCATAGACTTGGTCCAGCGGTCGTATGCCAAAAAAATTCATAAACTGGTTGCTTGCCTTATATGGGGCTCGCTCGGGCAGCCCCACGAAATTCAATCCTTTGTGGGCCATGCAACCGAGTTGTCCCACTATAATCGATATGCTAGATGCAACACTGCAAAATATAAACAAATTGAATGTTCACAGATTCTTGCATGTAAACAAACTGCATGTAGATAGAGTGAAATAATAACTTACGTATAGGATGTGGTTGCTTTGGTCAGGGAACGGTTGCAGCTGACCAACGTCTTTACAACAAGATATTGTTAGGTCACTCCCTAAGTGGACGGCAGACCTCAACATTTCCAGCCATGGAAGCCAACAACCGCTTGGGCCTTTTTATGTCGTGTCTCCAAAAGCTAATCTAATATATATCGTTATCGTTGTGACATTTTGGTCATACTGCATACTACACTTTTATTTTGAAAAGTCTATTATGCAGCGCACCAAAACATCACAATAGCTACATGTGGATATGTACGGTGGATTTTGAATGCGAATAGCTTGTTATCCTATCTACATGACATTGAAGTATGATGCTAGTTTATCAACATTACTAGATCATGACGGCGCGCGTTGCCGCGCCCGTCCAGTTTGGTAATAGAATGCTAGGAATTTTCATAAAAGCATAGAGCCAAAAGTTGAGAAAAATAACTTTGCACAGACTAATCTATATATTGGTTAATAAAATGTGTGTGTTGCCCATCTTGAGAAAAAAGATCAAAATATTCGAGAAAATATCGGTACAAGCATTCAAAGAAAACTTCAATACACAGAGCGAGTATCTAGGTGGTAGAGCATATTTCTTTCTATTATAACTGATCCATACATATTCTTCTAAATCACCTTCGTAACACATAATGCCAGAGTTAGTTGTCCGCTTCTTTTCAGCTGAATCACCATAACTCGGTAGCAAAACGTACACATCAAGTTTCAAATTAAGAATCTGCTTCATTTCAGGGTGTGTACCCTATTCTCCTACATATATGTTACCAACTCTCTTATGCTACTTAGTCAGTATTAAGCACATCAAACTATGTTTTTTTCAGTATTTGAGCCAAAAACATGAAACGCAAATATCACCTGAGAGCATTATAACCATACTACGATCTTGACCCAAACAAGTAAAAGTATCAAAATCCATGTGAAGTTCTATCGTGTATCATGTCCCAAGTTTGAACCTCCAAGGTTGTAGAAAACTTACAAAAAACTCATTACTGGAGTTTCTAGTACCTAAAATAGAGAATATACGCAATTATATTTTCCAAAGTAAGAAAGCATTGTTGGAAATAGAGAAATATGGTTGGTGCTATTGCAACATCTCTACATCTTCCGGACGTGATAATGCACCATACATGTTTTATGCAGAGGCAGAAGCCAACAAAACTATTTAGGCATTTTAATTATGTAGTTATACTTTCTTTGATTGTTGTCTCAAATATCGCTCATATTATACATCTACATGGCTTCTTCCAGTCCATCAGTTGTCTTGTACATGTGCATAAAATAATAGTTATATGCAAACAGCTAGTTGATTCATAAACAGCAAATAAGGTAAGATTGCAGAGACGGGATAAAAGAGGAGAAGAACATCAACACTATGAAATTAACAGACCGGCTCCAGCGGCTGTGTTATTTCTAGTACACCAAATTTTGGTAAACGAGCCTTAGTTTTTCAATGGTAATTATCCTGATGTTATCACTGTCCAGGCATATATAAAAGAGATGAAAGACTGGTCAAGAACTTAATTAGATTAAGATCAAATATATATTGCATGTTAGTACTTTTTTTTGGAGACCGTAATCAAATTACCGCTACGTACCAGCATGTACTCTTCGCATGATTCAGATATTCTATAAGCTCAGAAATTCACCTGATCAAATAAAAGGACATGTAGATGTAGCATCCATGAATGGTAACATAATGGTTTAATTTAGAACTGGTTTGATTAGTGGCAGATTCGGAAGTAACCTGAAGAAAAGTTTTTTCTGCAGTTGACCCACACATTGTAAGTATAGCAAGATTCATCGAGGTGACAATCTATTGTCTATTGAGAATTCCACAATCAAAAGAATATGATCAGACTCCAAGATTTCACGGAAATAAATGAGCAGATCTAGGAGGAAGACAGCCTGCAAGAAAATTTATCTGGGATTTCAGATCCAAGGACAAATGTTATGTGGAAAATGGAGATTTTGCAGGAACTGCTAATTAACACGGCCTTCAGTCAGACACACCAACATCCATTACGAGCGACGCATCGGCTAGGAGGCGCACTCACTACTGCCGAATAGGATATTGATGGCCCCCTCAATCGACCGGCCTGCGTCCGATCGGAGGCACGAATCACGGATGGTGTCAGGCGCCCGGCCGCATCGTGTGGGGTGTGCGGTGTGCCGCTCGTGGCATCGCGGGGCCTCACCTCCCCTGTCGCTTCGTGTCGTCCCAATCCTTTCCTTCCTCTATTCCTTTGTTTTTCTTCTCTCAATTGTATTGGGTGTTGCATTCAGCCACCCAGTGAGACTTTCAGCTCGGTCCAGTATCAAGTACATGGGCCCTAGCGTGTGTTCCCAGCCTAAGTCACCACAGTAGGCCAATTTGACGCTGACAGTAGCATCCCCTAGGGATAACTGGACCAGTGGAGAAGCTAACGAAGATCGGACGGCCAGAAACATCATGCCGCGAGATCGGATGGCTAACAATGTCTAGTTCATGAGGATGCTCCTCTTTGTTTCAGTTTTAGCATCCCCTAGGGATAACTGGACCAGTGGAGAAGCTAACGAAGATCGGACGGTCAGAAACATCATGCCGCAAGATCAGATGGCTAACAATGTCTAGTTCCTGAGGATGCTCCTCTTTGTTTCAGTTTTAATATCCCTAATTATAGGAAATTAACACCATTAAAAATTAGTTGTATAAGATATGTCTACTCACCTAAACTTATTAGTTGTAAAACAACCCAAACTCGGAAGCATGTTAGTTAGGCGCCCTATACTGGCTGAAAATCTAGTTGTGTTTTATGAAGTGTCACCAAAATGGACTCCTTTTTATACATGAGATATGTATTAGTCACAAGACCACTTCATCTAAACAAAATTATTTCTGATAATCTAAACAGACACATTAAAAAAATGAATTATGTAAACACAACTCCGATAGAATTTAACTTGAGTAAACCACATGAACTACTTAATTTAAACATAATTATGTGAACCTTAATAGAACAACCACAATCAAAATCAGATTGCTACACCAACAATCGTAATAGCCAAAACAGAAACAATATAATAACATAAACGTTTGGTCACGAAAAGAGTAACCCATGCTATAAAAAAACCTAGAGTAACCCTGGTTTATTGTCTTGACAATCGGTCTCACAAAGATTTCTACCTTGGAGATTCTTCGTTGTCCCCAGGTCCAGTTGGTTTCTGGTCGACAGCGTCGCGCGTCGATTGACGCGCCATGGGACGAAAGATCCATCTAGGTCAGCATAGGACCGCCTCCATCACATGGATGACCTATAGAGAAAGTGCATCCGTTGTGCTCATCGATACGGACATGCGCTCACCGCCAGCGAGATTCTTCTTCATTCTAGCCTCTGGGCCACCTCCCACACACGGCGTGGCCAGATCTGGTCAGAGAGGAGAGGAGGATGAGGAGAGACCGTGCCTTGACACGGGGGATCCGCTCTCTGGATCACGTTGGGATAGCATGCGAGAGACATCTAGATCACCTCGAGCGCCACCGATTACAGATGTGGGGAGAGAGAGTGAGAGGCAGGGTCTTCTTTGAGAATTACATGACATTATGCAGAGGGGTCGTTCCACATCAGCAACGCGCCCTCCTCCTATACAACCATTGTCATAGAAGCACATTTGTAAATGGGGCCCGAGAAATGTTCGTTGGTAACGGGGAAAGAAAATTCTTCATGCCCTACATTGCGTGGCCTCTGTCAGGTAGACCTGGTCGGCCATGCGCAGTTTGGTTTATCCATTTGTCGTAACTCTACCAGTTTTGAAGAGGGGTAGTGATACCTTCGATCTAGATTATGGATGTAGTATAGCTTCTTTTTCCCTAGTAGCCCTAGGTTATCGAATCCTCGGGAAGCGAATGCGTAGTGAAATTATTTTAATGGACCTTCGGGTGTTTTAGAATTCCTTTGTGTTATTTATTGGACCAATAGCTTGCGTCTTTTTGTTGTTGTCGATGATGGAGAGAGAGGGCCTAGGGCGTTCGGTTTCACATGTAGTTGTGCAAAACATCTGATGGAAAGAAATAAAGTATGCATGTACTTGTTAGAGCAAGATGAATTATATATGGGCAGTGCATCCATAATTGCTATTGCCTCCACAATCGCTTATAGCAATAACCTACTAGTCTCATCTATAAAAGAAAGAGAACTAATGATATGCATAGTGATTTCATCGTTAATCCCAAGAAATCCCTGACATACAGTCGTACTACCCCTTCTATCACTGGGGTTCCCAACCTGCAGATCAGTCATTACTCATACTCCATATACCTGGCTCAACCCTGGGGGTCTTTGGTACCTGACAAGTCCTTGGATTGAGGCAAGAGAAGATACAATAATCATCATGTCATACAAACTAATACACGATCCCATCTATGATAAATAACATGCACAATCGCTACATGGCTAGGCTGAAGCTCTTAGCCCAAGGAGAATTACTCACACATAGAGATGAGATCAACAATCACAAACATTTTAATGAAAATCATAAGATTGATAGCAATATTCTTACAATATCGCCAATCAAAGAAGAGATCTACTATTACAAGTAGTGGAATATGGCTATGGAGATGGAGAAGAGTTTTGAGATCTGGAGGCGGCTAGTGATCTGTGGTAGAAACTTTTTGGTGAGGTCTGGCTTGTTTTCTCGTCGTCCGAGGCTTATTTTATAGGGTCCCTTCACGAAAGTTGTTTTGTTTGACCTAATGGTGGTGGCGCCAACTATACGACTAGAGCTATACGGCCGGATTTTTGCTATGGTCGTATAGTTGGTCGTTAAAGCATCTGCCTCGGCTTTACGACTTCTGGTTTCTTCTGGTTGTTAGAAATCTCATATCTTTGACTTTAATGTAGTTATTCTCATTTTCAAATGATATTATTTGTGCAGGAAAAATATAAAAGAAATGATTGCATACCCCTCTGAATATTAGGCATTAGTGGCAGGGTTTAGAGAGATATTTCATCAAAATTATGAATAATATCCAGTTTAAATATGGATGTAGATGGCTATATTTCAGAGCCATCAACCTGCCCAAGCTTAAACTTGATTGTCCCCGAGCAAGAAAACTAAAATCAAAAAGGAACTCAGCATTTAAACTGAAATAACGAGATGGTGAACTTACTCATGATTGGTAGTCCCATATTTCCTCCACTTCATAAATCTGAAAAACTTCAGCATAGATATAGTAATGGCAAGCATATCATACGGGTTTTATGCATCCTTATGGTGCATCAAAATTATTGTTAACGTGGATGATTGAAATGAGTAAATTTTATTCCATGTCATGTAATCAACCCATAGGCTTGCCTTTGAACAATAAAGTATAATCATGCAAATTAAGAGTGTGAGAGTTGTCATGAAAAGCCTATACACTAGAGTATCTTAATTCTCCTACATCAATAAATCAAGACTTTTCAAGAACTACTTTTCTATTCATTTTCCTTCAAGAATTTCAATTTTTTGCAATTGAGAGCATGCCAAAGATTTTAATTAGTTTATCGGGCTGTGATCGACACTCGTGGCATCACTAAGGTTTTTGTTCCTTTTGCATAATGATTACTCATAATAGCCAGAGGAGTGATTCCATCATGATTACAGCTACCCAGGAGTGCCAAGAATCTTACCCACTATAGCATTGCTGCTACAAGTGTTAAATCAACTCATAGCCGAAATTTAGGAGTTTCCTCCATGAAGATTGTTTGTAGACCAGCGGAGTTGTTGGTATCCCATGAAGTTTGATACATATAAAGCTATATCATTCTTATGATTAAAAGTCAAACTTTGGCATGCTCATAAAAACCGCTAAACATTAATTCAATCGAACACATCCTTTCAAAGAGAGCTATCAAGTCAATCAACATTTTTAGTGGTGTTGAGTGTCTCTAAAAATAAACCTTCAAGACTAAGCACTACAACACCCAAGCCTTCAATTGTGAGACTTTTTCTTATTATAATTGTTTAACAATTTTTAGGCAAGACTTGGTTAATTACGAGAGCTGGAACAAAATGTACCCAATTAAATACCCATGCAAACGAAAAATCTTACTACGATACAAATACTCACTCTACCAATATAATATCTCAATATTCACTACTAACTAGCATGGGTTTCTCAAACTTCAAAAGTGGGGAGTCATAAGGCATACCTCTCATGGTTGGTTCCACTTTTCTCTTCCTTTTTTATTTGTTTCTTGAAAAATCGAAGTCGATCACTCTCCTGCAAACATATGAAGACCTCGAGGCAGAAAGAAAAGAAAGAGGGAAAATAAGAAAAAATGGAAAAATCTTTTTGTGATTTTTAAGAGAGGGAATTTAAAGAATAGAAAATTGGCGGCAAAGCTCGGCTAGAAAATCTCAAAAGAAAATAAAAAGAACTATAAAATAAAGTTTTGGAGAAACCAACACGAGTGCTTATAAACTCAAATAAAAACACAACCTCGAAATAAATAAAAGCAAATAAACGCCAAATAAAGATACATGAGGAAACTTCCCAAGCTTAGGCTTTTGCAAGCCCTTTAAATCATTGTGGTGGCGGGAAAAAGTTGTTACTCCAGTTCCAAAATTGAGTTGAGAGGTTACTAGTTGATTCTCGGAGGTTCAAAGAGAGGTTATGCATCCTCTCCACAGTCCCTCCAAGCCCTTAGAAATCTTGCTATGTGGCGAGCTAGGTTTGTGGTTGCTCCTCTTGGTAAGGAACTTCTTGCTCCTCCTATTGGTTCTCATCCTCTTTCGGAATCTCCTCCTCGGGTTGGTGTTGCTTAACCTTCAAGTCATATAGCAAACGTCTTTCCTCGATAGATAAAATACCATTAGGCATAGGAGCAGGGTAGAGACGCCCAGCTCCAGCAATATGCAGATAATAAACACCACCTCTCATAGTGAGCATTCCACAGGCTCTCAAAGTGGAGAAACCAAGACGTGTCTCACCTAGCACGGGTTGCAACTCACCTAGGTTGATGCCTAGGGCAGTGGCAAGCACAGTGATGACGCCTCCACCCGTGATTGGTCATTGGCTTTGGGAGGCTTGGTGCTCCACGTAGCGCAGAAGAATGGCGCCCAAGTTGAGTGACAAGCCACAGTTGATGTAAGCAGTCTTTGCCAGGACTAGGATAGTCTGGTGAACTCATTACGTGTGTGCAAGATGTTAGCAATAACATAGAACAAATAGCGAATTGTAGGATGTTGAATATTCTTCCCCTTGTTCACTATATTAGTGAAACTCGTTCTATTATAGTATTGTTTAGGGGAAGGATTTAAGCCAGCAAAGGATGCATGTAAGGCATGTAAGCCAGCAAAAAATGAAATATTGTGAAATATTCCCCAAAGATAACTTTTGTACATGTTGCACCTTGTATGAGTATTCGTTGAATATTGCTCCAAAATATTATATGAATTTTGTATGATTCTTGAAAGAAACCTGTACGAAACTTGTATAAGTATGTTCAATTTACTGAATTTTGTATGATTCTTGAAAAAAACCTGTACAAAACTAAAACAGAGAATTACCTAATACCGACACATGTATGAAACGGATCACTGGACTCGAACATATATAAAACCTGAGGACTAATAAGTAAAACAACAATGGACTAGAAAAGTGTGGTGGGACGGTTGTTCCGTAAAAATGCAAACACGAATCTCCAACGAATGGAGGTGCCGGACCCCTCCTACGGGGTATTGTATTCCTGGACCCAATATGAAAAACAAAAAAGACGAACCTAAACCACAAATGCATAATCGATCGAGCCCTATGCTAATTCTGGGGTGATCCGGAGTTAGCAGAAGCGTATTGATAAAGCTTTCACTCCTCGAACTCGGGAGAGTCAGACTTAGCGGCACATTACTCACTCATCAGTCACCACCAGCAGGTCCAACTCGAAATCTATGGAGTTGCCATCATGGTCGTCCTTCATCCTCGCCGCCGTGCTCTTCCTTTCGGCAGCCACCACCCTTCTTCTCCGGCGCCGGAGTGACCAGCGCGCGTGCAAGAGATACCGGCTTCCGCCGGGGCCTAAGCCGTGGCCGGTCATCGGCAACCTCCACCTCATGGGCGCTCTGCCGCATCGCTCCATCCGCGACCTCTCGGCGCGGTACGGCCCGCTGATGCAGCTCCGGTTCGGGTCCTTCCCCGTGGTGGTCGGCTCGTCGCCAGAGATGGCCAGGCTCCTCCTCCAGACCCACGACGCCGCGCTCGCCGGCCGCCCCCGCACCGCCGCCGGCAGACACACCGCCTACGACCACTCAGACATGCTCTGGTCCCCCTACGGCGCGCACTGGCGCCGCCTCCGCCGCGTCTGCCTCGCCGAGCTCTTCAGCGCCGCCCGGATCGCCAGCTACGAGAGCGTCCGCCACGACGAGGTGCGCGCCCTCCTCCGCGGCCTGCACGCGGCGGCGACGTCCGGCCTGGGCGGCGGCGCCGTGGTGGTCGTCAAGGAGCACCTGTTCGCGGCGACGGTGGGCATGATCTCGCGGATGGTGCTAGGCAGGAAGTACGTGGAGGCGGGCTCGTCGTCCTCGTCCGCGTCGGGGATGACGCCGGAAGAGTTCACACGGACCATGGACGAGTTCTTCTTCCTGAACGGCGCGCTGAACGTCGGCGACTTCGTGCCGTGGCTGGACGGGCTGGACCTGCAGGGGTACGTGGGGCGGATGAGGAGGGTCGGCGCGACGCTGGACGCCTTCATGGAGCGCGTCCTCGACGAGCACGTCGAGCGCCGCCGGCGTGCCGACGGGGAAGGCCGCCATCCTTGCATGGTGGACGTGCTGCTGGAGCTCGCCGACGGCGACCGGCTCGAGCGGGACTCCGTCAAGGCCCTCACTCTGGTATGAAACACGCACGTTTGCACGTGTTTTTGAGCGTTGCATTGTCTCTCTCACACAGTATGTAATGAAAACAATGGCAAACCTACGAACAGGAACATGTAAGTACACGCCAAATAATACACATGCAACAATAATTGAACATCATTGGTACTATATGAGATGTGCATGTTTACACACCAAAAAAATGTATTTGCTCATCGTGTGTGCGGCCACTATATATCGTAGTAGTACCGTTCTTCTTTCTATTCATCGCAAACGACCGAGGAGAGGCAAGGACATATAGGGTGTCAAAAAGTGATGTCAATCTTATTACCAATTCAACTTTAAGAATCTGATTACAAAATTATGTGCTACATGCAGGACCTGATCGCAGGGGGTACAAATACTAACGGTGTGACCTTGGAGTGGGCCATCTCGGAGATGGTGAGGAACCCCAAGATGTTGGCAAGGGCCACCGAGGAGCTAGACCATGCCGTCGGGCCTAACAGGTTGGTGACGGAGAGGGACATCTTGGACCTTCCATACCTGAAAGCCGTCGTGAAAGAAACGATGCGTATGCACCCGGTGGGGCCTTTGCTGGCTCCCCACGAGGCTCTAGAGGATGTGTCTCTCGGAGACTATGACATCCCTGCCGGCACCCGCGTGCTTGTCAACGTCTGGGCAATCGCTCGCGATGGCGCACTGTGGGACACGCCGGAGGAGTTTCGGCCCGAGCGGTTTCTTGGGGAGAGCAAGGTTGATGTTGTGGGGCAAGACTTCGAGCTCCTCCCATTTGGATCCGGCCGGAGGATGTGCCCTGGCTACAACCTTGGTCTCAAGGTAGTACATATATGCCTTGCCAACCTGTTGCACAGCTTCGCCTGGAGGCTCCCCGATGCTATGGCTGCCGAGAAACTGAACATGGATGAGATATTTGGGCTCACCACCTCACGCAAGATCCCCTTGGTAGTTTTCATTAAGCCGAAGCTCTCTGCTCACCTCTACGCAGGGTAGTTTATGTTTCATTCTAGTTTGAGTACCTACGTTAATAATATGTTGTTGTATTAAGTTGTATATCCGAAGTTTTATGGTCAAAAATTTCCCTAATTTGTTAAACCCTTCATTTTTTGAGGTGGTTGTTTTCGATTTTTGTTTTTGAATCATGGTGGTTTATTTCCATGAGTTTGTTGCGATATATAAGCTCTATAAGGCCCAACCAAACACGACCCAGCCCAGATCACAGATCAGACTGACTCAACTGATACTTCCGAACCGAAGCCCAGGCCTCACTGAACCCACCCACCGAAAACCACAAGGAAACCCCACGCCGCCGCCGGCTGTCCCCCCCTACGATGCCCGGCGGCGGCTCCTCATCTACCTCCATGGCGGCGGAGGCGCTGGCGCAGGCCGAGTCCGAGCTCTCCGCCGGCCACCTCCGCGCTGCGCAGAGGCACGCCCGCCGCGCCGCCCGCTTCGATCCGGACTCCCCCACCGCGTCCCTCCTCGTCACCGCCACCTCCGTCCTCCTCGCCAACGCCGACTGCCCCCGCGCCACCCTCCTCCTCTCCGACGACTCCGAATCCTCCCCCGACCACGAGCCCCCCGCAATCCGCCGCCAGTACAAGTCCCTCTGCAGATCCCTCCGCCCCGACGCCGGCGTCGCCTCCTCCCCCATCGTATCCGCCGCGGTCAAGAAAGCGCTGCGCCGGGTCGCCGACGCCTACGCCGCACTCAAGGAGGAGCTGGAGGCGCCGGCCCCGCCGCCCACCTTCTGGACGGCCTGCGCCGGCTGCCGCCTCCTCCACGAGTTCGACCGCCAGTACGTGGGCTACCGCCTCACTTGCCCCTCCTGCCTCCGGACGTTCCTCGCCTCCGAGGTGCCTCCTCCGCCGCCGCCGCCCAAGAAGGTCAGGGCCGAGAAGCGTGAGTTGACCCTCTCCGAGATGCAGCTCCAGCTCACCAAGAGAAGAGGGTCGAAAGATCACAAGGCCGCCCAGAGCTCATCCAGTGAAGACGACGATGGGCTGGAGGTGAAGGAGGAGGAGCCGGATACTTATCACCCGGGGCAGATGGCTGTGGTGGACTCAGATTTCTACAACTTCGATGCCGACCGCGGCGAGAAGTGTTTCAAGAGAGGCCAGGTGTGGGCATTGTACGGGGATGAGGACGGCATGCCGCGGCACTACGCGCTGGTGGAGACAGTATCGCCGGGCAGGGAGTTCTGTGCACAGATACGGTGGCTGGAGCTCCAGCCTGACGGGCAAGAAGGGAAGCCCTGTGGGGAGTTCAAGGTTGGGCGAGTCGACATGGTGGACTCGGTGAACGTCTTCTCGCATCTTGTCGCCTGCGAGAGGGCGGCGAAGGAGGTGTACCGTGTTTACCCCAGAAAGGGATCGGTTTGGGCGTTCCATGGTGGAGAGGACGCCGACAACGGGATGCCCAAGTATGATTTTGTGGTGTTCCTCAGCGGGTACAGTGACCTGTACGGCGTCAGCTATGGTTTCCTGCAGAAGGTGGAGGGTTTCAGGAGCATCTTCACCCGCCACGACGTCGGTAGCCATGCTGTTCAGTACCTCCGGAAGGGCGATGTCGGGATGCTCTCGCATCAGATACCGGCGAGGAAAGTCTCCAAGGGTTTAGACTCGGCGCTGCCTCCCGGGGACTGCTGGGAGCTTGACCCTGCATCCTTGCCTCCAGAATTGCTGTGCCTTGAGCAGTAGGTGACTTTGGAGCGGTAATGTTGACAGTTCCAGTAGGAGTGTTCATATACCTAGTAGTTTAGAAGTAGGTGAAGAAGGTCATTTGGTTTGCTGTTAAATGAGGTGATGATGTTTCCTGTTATACAAACTCTAGAATCCTGATGGGCATAGGCTTCATGAACATGGTTGCTCTTTATGTAGAAATTTAGAAAGCATGGATACTTGTAGGTGTTTCTGTGTTGAGTTGTACTACCCACAACATTGCATTTGGTAGATGATGATCTTTATGTATTGATTGTGGACACTAACTGCTCAGTTATATGAATGAAGTTCAGGAAATCTGAACCGGTGCGATTTATCAAGCAGCCCTTGCTAAATTGTATGAAGTTTAGGAAGCCTGATCAAGCAGCCTGTTCTAAATTGTTGTCAGGTAGGTCTGGAAGTGTCTTCTGAACTGAAAGTACATCTGAAGAATAAAAGAAAATGGTGGTTGTGCTTTCGTTGGCAACTTCAGATTGGATGGGCAGAAGTACTAGAATTCTGCTCAAATGACAAGGAGCGCAATTCATAATTTTTGTCATCAGTACGAAGATAATTTCAATCTTTTAGGAAACACAACTGTCTTGTCCAAGGGAAGGAATAAGAGCAAATTGCATTTCAAGCAGCGTAATTTTTCTTCAAGAACATGATTCTTCTTTCAAGTAGAGATTTAGAAATCATGGATAGTTGTAGGTCTTTAAGTGTGAGATGATGATCTTTATGTATTGATTGTGGACACTAACTGCTCGGTTATATGTATGAAGTTTAGGAAATCTGAACCAGTGTGATCGATTAATCAGGCGGTGCTAAATTATTTTCAAGTAGGTCTGGAAGTGTCTTCTGAACTAGAAGTAAATCTGAAGAACAAATAAAAATGGTGTTTGTATGTTGTGACGAGGAACGCTTCGTTGGCAACTTCAGATTGGATGGGCAGAAGTACTAGAGTTCTGCTCCATTGACGAAGAGCGCAGTTCATAATTTTTATCATCAGTACGAAGAGAAATGGTACAATCTCTTCCAAAACAAAACTGTCTTGTCCAAGGAAAGGAATAAGAGCAAAATGTGCTTCACGGCTGCTATCAGGATGGAGATGGTACAAATGGTTTCCTGTCAGATATTACAAACTCAAGCTGTACATTGGCTTCATTCATGCACATGGTTTTTCAAGTAGAGATTTGGATAACACGAGTACTTGTAGAAATTCCAGTGCTGAGTGTTTTTACTGTCCACGCCATTGCATCGTAGCAGCATATGTTTAACCTCTTCTCAAGTAGGTCTTGAATTGTCTTCCAAGCCAAGCAAGTTGTGGTTGCAAGTACAAGCGAGGGTTCTGACTGGAACTGGATGATCAGAACTCAGAAGTATCCGAATGCATATTTGTACAATGTATCTTAAGTTATATCAGGATTCAGATGTGTAGAGAGTTGCAGTCTTGCACGGGACGTCTCTACTCCGTGGAAATGAAGAGCAAATGTCCAATTGAGAGTTCTTCATAGTTTTGTTTATCGTTACAGGCCTTGCCAGACACTGAATTCATGGTTCACGTTCCAACTGCATTGCTTCCATCAGAAATGCATTTCAAGCAACAGATTTAATTGTTTTACCTTAATAAGAAAATGACAACTGTTTTTTTCAAACAACCCAATGAGAATTTTTCAAGTGATTTTTGCAGTCTTCACTCCGTCAAAATAAAGCAATTCGCATGTTCTTACATCGCTAATGTTAAGTCCACCAAACTCTCATACTTCATAGAGTAACTTTCGGATTACATAGATTGTGTGATACCACATGAATATATCTAACAATATCAGTCTCAAACATTACGACACTACAAAATCTCGACAACTTGTATGACATTTGCTTATCCGAGGAAGTTCATGATGACGAGGTGGAGCACCAGATTGCACAGGACAAAATCTGCAAAGGCCCTTTCAGGAGCAAGATCCTGCAGATCATGTTTCAACATACAATGTTACTGCTAGAACCCTTACAATAAACTGTTGTAGAAAATAACAGTGGAGGCGGAATTACCTTGAATTCCTTGTTGTCTTTGTTGACTTGAATACGGAGGCAAACTGCAAAATCGTTGATGGTTATATATCATGCAGACATGTAAGATGACCAGGATTTAGAAGGGGTAAAGAAGCTCCTACCAGCAAGAACTGCAGTTCCGATGCATGACAGGACGCCAGATAGGAAAGAGTTGAAGGGAAATGACCCAACTACTCCCATGTAAACGACCTGTTTCGCCAAATACAACAGCATGTCAGCAGTCTGCAAATGGCTGCGCACTACCACACCCAGCCTTACTTTGCAACTAGGGGAGAAGAAAGGACTTATGTCATATGAGTTGAACACAGAGCTAATGAGCATTCAGGCAGTAAAAGCAAGTGCAAAAGTGAAACTTGTACTGAACCTAATAATCTGGCTAGAACACACAAATCACACCTTTCATCTGCCAAATCAAACATTGAGGGGCATAGAGGTGGATACCATTTATGAGATATAGATCTACACAAATTGGTTGCCAGATGCCTAGGTATTAGGTGCATCAGATTTTTACAAGCTGATAGCCTACTTCCATTCAAAGACCAAACTTAAGAAACATAGCACAATAAAAAATGATATATATCATCCATATCCATTAAGACTTGAACGCAAAGGATAATGAATGCTCCGTCAGACACAAGCAGGTGCTCAAATGAAAATTGTACTGAACTTATGAATCTGGATAGAACCAAGGTTCTATTAAGCGCTAAGTGCTGAGCGAGCATTTTGCATCCGCCTTCCCCTTTTCTGAAGGAGTAAATCACTAAGCTCAATTAAGCGCTAGGCACTTATCCCCTGCTCAGGGCTTAGGTGCGCTTAAGCGTGCGCATAGGCGCGCTTAATTTAACACTGGCTAGAACACAGATATCCCACCTTTCATCTGCCAAACCAGACATTTAGGAGCATACGCGTGGATAGAGATCAATGACATTTAGACCTACACAAATTGGTTGGCTAGGTACTAAGTACATCCGATTTTTAGAAGCTTCTACTCACGAAAACCAATGCAGAAAATGTACTAAAATAAACAAGCAAGATATATTTCATCCATCTCCATTCTGTGGTGCATAGGGACTACATTTGCTACATCCTCATGGTACACTATATAGACCAGATTTGCTTTGACCTCAAACTAAAAATTAAACCACGTATCCATGCAAAGCGTGAGTAAGTGAAAAAAGAAATCTCACCTGAACGAGGGCAGACGCCACGGCGAAAACCACATACAGGTCGATGATCTGCACAGACAAGGCAGCTCGGTCAGTAAATCTGCTAGCGGCCGTTAGTTGGCAGGCCACGGGTCGAGAGAGAGATAACAGTCAATTGCCTTGAGATTGGTGGGCGTGGCGGCGTAGGCCTTGTTCAGGGACTGGATCAGGAGCTTGGCATCGCCCGCGGCCTTCGGCATCCTGGCGGCTCCTCCGCTTCGAGCTAACCAGTAAGAAACAGAGCAATTCGGGGTCAGATTCGGCTCGACGAACGAGCACTAGCAGGTAAGACGCGTGCAGACGCGGGACATCAGATCGCTCGTGGCTTCCAGATCCGGACCCGGACTAAATCGAGGCGACGGGGAGAACGGACGAGGAGGGGACTGCGGGAGGTTCTATCCCCGTGCAGGAGCTTCAACCCTAGGACGGGAGAGATCTGCGCGAGCGAGGATGGAGGGGGAGGCGACTGACCTGTGCTGCACTGCACGGGGAAGAAGACGATGCCGGAGAAGAGACTACAGTTCAGGTTCGGCAGTGCGTTTCCTCTGGTTTATTGTGCGTGTACTTGGGCCGACATTTAGGCCCAGACGTTAGGGCAGTTCGAGCCCGTCGATGCCGGATGAGGACAAGCAATAAGCTCTGGATCCTCGGACGTCATCTCCACCGGCTGACCCAATCCGTGCAAGCGGCTCCAAACGCGTCCGACGTGTAGGGCGTGCGCGGTTTTTCAGTAGCACGACACCTTTAGATCGGCGTGTCCGGCTTAATCCATCGGTATATCTAATTTGCGTGACCGATGCGTTGGCCTGGACAGCGCAAGCACCGCGCTGCGCGGTTTTTCAGTAGCACGACACATCTGGATCGGCGCGTCCGGCTCAGTCCATCGGTGCACCTAATTTGCGTGACCGATGCGTTGGCCTAGACATCGCAAGCACCACGCGGGTGTCCGCCTGTCGGCATGTCGGGTTCATATGTAAGTGAAACATTAACAATTAAACGCATCGGTCTATATACTACTATTTTCTTTGAGTAACGTGGAAGCTATTATGTAATACTAGGAAAAATGCCACCGGGAGAGAGAAAAACCATGTCATAAGAGATAAGTAATTTTGGTTGAGTGTTTTTTAATCTACTCCGTCTGTCTTAAAATAGATGTCTCATTTTTTTCTAAATTTAGATGAATCTAGACATTATTTAGTATATAGATTCATCCAATTTTTAATAAATCTAAGACATCTATTTTGAGAACGAGGGAGTAATAAATTTTGGCATTGAAAATCAGTTTTTGTTAACGGGTTGAAGCGAGTTTGTCATCTAAATCCACTTAGTAGAATTTATAAAAAAATCAGAGTAAACCCGTTGCCCGGTCGTGTTCGTCTCAGCTTATTTACTTCCATGTTATCTTTGTAACCGAGCCAAGCCTTTATTATAAACAACAGTTTGATACGGCCAGGTTCTCTCCTTCCTCAAATCCACTCTCTCTAGTCTTTCAGCCTCTCCTAAAGTCGAAACTGCAATGGAAGCCCAAATATATATACGTCAATCCCATTCCCTCGGTTGGATTTTGAGCATAAGCTCACCAGCTAGAGCTAGGGATCGCGCACGATAGTTTGTCCACCAAAATCGCAACCACTGATCATATTTGTCCACGAAAAGAAAACATACACGTACACACGCCTTGCCTAATCGATGGGAGAGGTTGAACTGTTGCACGTAAAGCTGCAGTAGTACTTACAAACCTGAAAACTCATTTTATAGATTAAGTGTTAGTTTTGCATGCTTTCACGATGAAGTCCCTTCCGACCTAGCTGGCCGATTTTACCCGCACGTTGACTGATTCAGCATAATCGAATCTTCTGACGGTAAGTTTGCACGCATACGCCTACATACACGGCGGCGAGCGACTCCTTGTGACGGCTGCGCGCTCCTATCGCCCTGGTCAATCGATCAAATATAGAGAGAGCTAGCTAGCTAAGGTGCCGCCTTGTTCTTGACCTCTTGAAGACACGCTTGTTCGGGCCCGACGCCTTCAGCGGGTGGACCTGACCTGATGACCTGGATCGCCTCCACGTGCACGGAATGCGCCCACAGGCCGGCCGAGCAAGGGCACACCCCGGACAAAAAGTTTTTTTTTTACTTATCCGTTGCCTTGGTGGAAATACCGGGTTTGGTGGGAGGGTAAAATTGTCTAGAAAAAGCGGAACCCGTAAGAAACACTTCGTCCTTTATTATTATTATTATATATTATAGATTATAGATTATAGATTATAGATAGATAAAGGCCATGTAATTGCGGTTCGATTGTCCGGTTTTGGTCGTGATGTATATTGAAAATCGAGAACCAGGCAACAGCCTAGTGGTTGGGTCGCAGTTGGCGCATCCTAGCGACCGGAGTTCGATCTCTATTAGGGACATATTTCCGGAATTCTCACGCCGATCTGCTTCTACTATATCAAAAAGAGTTGTCTAGTTCCTCTTAGTATTTTTTTTGTATATTGAAAATCAAATAAAAGCATTATATTAGCTGTAAAGCTGGAGAATAAGAAGGAAGGCATTTATACCGAGAGGGATGCTTACAGAACATATTTTTCAAAACATATTAAGCAACTATAGTAGTGCAATAATATTTATGCCAAATAAAAAAATCATTTTTTGGGGTAATGTGGGCGTGTGTATTTTCAAAAAAAAATTACAATGTAAGCAATGTTTTATGGTATGATTTTTATGCTGAAATGTATTAATGGAGAGATCGTTTTTAGAAAACCTATATTTTCAAATTAGAAGTGCATGCAAATTGAAGCGAATATTTCACGACGGGGCCCCAGTTGCAATGGCCCCTTGACAGGGGCCCAATTGCAATCAACTTGCAACTAGATCCTCGACGCGGCCCTAGTTGCCATCAAGTTGCAACTGGCCCCTCAACAGGGGGCTCAGTTACAAGCAAGTTTCAAGAAAACCAATTAAAACTCCTTGCTAGTCTTGCTTCGTATAGTTATGCCGCCGCTGAAATAATAAAATGGAAAAAATGTATGAATCGATGCTCACAATAAAACAAGAAAAAACTAGTACAAAGACAAAACCGGTTCAAAAAGAAGTACAGAGATAAAAAAACGCCGACAACGGCAAAAACAGATCAAAAAACCGGCCCTGTGCCCGCTTCTTGGTCTCCGCCTAAGCGTGTTCATTCGGAATGTATGAATCGATCGATGCCTACTGTGAGGCTAGATTGGTGATGTCCTAAAAAAGGCTCACCCTCCAAAAGCCCACAGAACAGCCCACATAAAAATAGAACCAGATCGAGAAAACTAGGACAAAACACAGCGCGATGGAAACCGTCCTGACAAACACATAACACTACACAGCTTGACGGAAACAGCCCAACACTCCGGTTTTGCACAGATCCTAAAGCATATGATTCAATGGTATAATAGGTACTACAACTTAACTGAGAACTAGCAAATCCAAAAAATCAATTGTGAAAAGCGAATAACGATTGGTCTAGTTCAAGTCCTAGTTGCAAGCTAGTTGGGACTGAATTGCTCAGATTTTTGTTCAAAAAAATAGACTTGTAAATAAGACAAATTGGTGAAGTTAACATTTTTCTATATTTACAACCAAATTTTAAAAAATAATGAACATTTTTTAAACTCGTGAACCAAAATTCAAAAAAATCATGAAAAAATATCAAAACTCATAAACTAAATTTCGTAAAAATCAATGAACTAAATTTGAAACCCATAAACCAAATTTCAGAAAACGTAAACGGAATTTTTAAAATCATGAACAAAATTTAAAAGCCATCAAATCCAAATTTCACAAAACGTGAACCAAATTTCAGAAGCATAACCCAATTTTAAAAAATCATGAACCAAATTAAAAATAATAAACCAACATTGATCTATAAAAAGGGAAAAAATAAAACGAAAAAGAATAGAGAAAAAGAAAACAGGAAAACATCTGCACAGCCAAAATAGGCCTAACACAAGAAAAAACAGTAACAGAGACACAGCAACGAGGCGCACACAGCGATCATAGCCCAACAAAAATAGTCCACGTTGCCTGCACATGCCCCAGGCCCAAAAAAAGACAACCTACGCCGCAACCACCACGCGCTTACAGGAACATGCAAGTCCAGTGCCTCAGCTGCACGATTCGTGATGCAAATCATCCAATGACAACGAACGCGACTGAGGCACCCGAGAACTAGCAAAACCGATTTCTTAAAAGTAGCCTTCATGGCTGTCAGAGCAAGTAGCTAGGATACCATCCAAAAAGTATAATAAATTAAAGCGAAAAAAGGAAAACAATAAAAAAAGTAGAAGAGAGGGAAACACAGAATAAAAAAGATCAAAAACAAAATGAGAACCAACCCGTGGTGGCCTAGTCCAAGGGATCAAACACAGGTTTCGCACTTTAGCGTCTCATAAAAAAGGATACATAATCTTTAGCGAAAGACGACGTTTTTGTCGATATTGGGACACATGTGGTGACTTCGTCAAGCTCAAAGACCCATTGAATCAATTTTTCAGACTCAATCTTTACGTATTTGTCAACATCATCTGCAATTGTGCTGAGTTTCACAAAAAAAGGGTCAAAAAATAATAATAATAACACAAAGGAAAAAATATGAAAAAATAGAGGATAAGAAAAAAAGAAAATAATTATCATACCATCATATATTATTTATTTAATGAAAACAAATTAATAAAAAAGAACAATGTCTAAAAAAAGTGCACCTGCGCCTGCGTGCTGCAAAAAAGCCCTAAAAAGGGCTTCGGGAGAACAAGAAAAAAAATCAACACGTTACAGCCCAGCCAAAACAATACAACAAGAACAAAAGGCCCACACACGCCCGAACTAGTATCGATCCCAGGAATTCAAAAACAACTTACGTTACCCTAGTCTGCTATAAAAAGCAAAACAACAAACAGCCGAGAGGGCCACACCAGCAAACCCCGCCGTCGCGGCCCACAAAACAAGATAACAGCCCATGCGAAATGCTAGTCGAACGCGGAACGCGGCCACAGACAGAAAACACAACGCATGACCAAAACAGACGCGAATCTTAATGCAAGCGATCCTACGGCAACCAACGCGATTGAGATTTAACTAGTTCTCAAGCGCTTGAGAACTAGCAATTATTTGAAAAGTAGCACGTAGCATTGGATCTTTTCCTAGTCGTATTACTCCAGGACATCAACGGACCACGTGACCGTTTCAACATGTATCGTGTCACAAAAAGGTTACGCGACTAATTATTTTTTGCTAAATTCTAACCGTAAACTTTAGATCTATCCCATTGTGGTAATTTGGATGATATGGATTAACGTAGTGGCTCGAAACACACCCTTGTATTTATTGCTTTTAGTATATAATAGATAATAGATAATAGATAAAAAATGATGTGCGAGTACATTGTGCAGTTGAAGGAACACCTATAGTTCTATAAAATGGTCTTTCAGAGATAGTTCTTTGTCAGCAGTGGTTTTCTTCTTCTTACAAAGGATGGTGCTCTGCTGGAGAAATGGAGCACCATTGCATGTTCCAAGGGCAAAAAACAATTGGTTGTAAAGTAGTCATCTCCAGAGTCCAAGTCTAAAGGTCACTATATCAAATTCCTTTTCATAAATAAGAATAATTAGTTGCGTAAAATACCATTGTGTCAACATATATTTCTTACCCTTCAAATTATTTGGTTGTTGCGTAGACTTGATGTTCAATTGGGTAAAAAAATATAGTTATTCTCTATTGTCGAGCTGAAATATGTAGATGAATTTTCTTTTGAAGAAAACCCTGCGCACCAAGACCATCGAGCTACGCCACAAATGGCATGTCCTTTTCGATGTTACGAAGTTCTACCACTCGCACGTGACTTTCATGATCTGAGATCCCCCAAGCCTGTCCCGCTCCGCCAGAAGAGCATAATCCAGATGCAGGGCTCTCTAGATCGGCATCTCATTCACCGGATAAAACTTGGGTCGTACCTGCATTTTTTTGATCAATAGTTTATTTTTTCACTCCCATAGCAACACACCGGTAGATGAAAGGAAATCCGAGGATTTGATTCCGTGGGTCAACTGACTTCGGGGCAAAATTTGGACCTTTCCGGTGTATCTTGTCCAAAAATAGGTTTTTCTCCTATAACCACGCATGTGCATGTTTGCTAGTATCTTACTATAATGTAATATATCATACACAGGGAGTTGAAGGCGTGAATTTTATCTATGTCTGTTTGACCAAAAACTCCATCAACACTGTCCACGCACGTATCTCTCTACATCTTAGCCTTTAATTATGGACTTGATGTGTTACATTATTAGGATGATGTGGATTCATGTGGTGCGAGCTGGTGGAATTTTAAAATGAAATGTTTTTAGCCGCTAAGATGACCACATGTAGAGGATCAGCGTCAATGAATTTTGCTATAACAATAAGAATCTGTGATGTTTTATACTTGTACAAACACTCGTGTCTGATGGCCTCAAACCCAATGATGCTAGATCGACGAAGAAGTGATCTTCTCAAGGATTGAATGGACGTGAGCTTACTTCTGATGGGTCTCGCGCCAACTGAGTATGCAGCTGATGGGTCTGTAGTAGCTCAGAGCGACAATATAAATGCATGAGTGTTTGGGAAGAAGTGGTATATGTGATTTTTACGCAATGTCCGGTGATTACCGAGTGAACATAATCTGGAAGTATGCACTAACCAACAACACCTGCTGGTTTGAAATTCACTCTGTTCGACAACTATCCAACATGGCCGGCGTGTTTGAATTAAGGCTGCTCATAGTCCCATCAGAATTAGTGTTCACTTTCCACATAGCTCAGATGCACATCGCTCGCCCCTGCTCCTAGTACGATTTTTCCTGATGCCTTCTATTACTAATACTTTTTGAAATTACTCCTATGTTTTCCTCTCATCTGCCAACTATTTGATTTTTCTGTGCAAAAGTGTTTTGACTTGTAGATCTCGGTGCTACTAGCCAAATACTCGGTTAAGGACACAGTGATATATATGCACGCATGACTAACGTGTAGTATGCATGGTTGGAGGTTGTTGGATTATTACTACTTTTCATTTATCACACCGGCCTCTTTCTAAAGATCAAGGCGAGGCGCTTCTATCCTTTTGTTTTCTAGAGTTCAGCACAACATAGTTACTAGTACAAAGATGGTGATATAAAAACAAATTTGCTAGTTCTCACATGCTTGAAAAATGGCTAAATCTCAGTCACCTCTCTCACCATTGTATCGGACTAGTGATTCGTGCAATAGAGTTACTTAGGTTGCAACCGAGATTTCTTTCATGTAGAATAATTTTTTGTTCATGCGGTATGCAATGACCCAGGGATATATATTATAGGAAAGGGTAGATATGTGAATTGAGATTGTGCATAGCATGCATTTAGAAACCCTATTTGAATTTGGTTCTAGTGAAGTAGTTAGCAACCAAAAGGTCACTGGGAATTGAGACCACATTATTCTAAACTTTAAATAATATGAATGAGTTCATAATGGAATTTTACCTTAGTCAAACTTGAATTCAAATTCAAATTCCACACATTTAATCATAAATCATAGAAGATGGGATGTAATGTTCCATTCAAATAATATAACACTCAAATCTTAAAATGACAGAAGTAAGAAATCACAATCACATAAAGAAAATGATCGATATTCTTATCGGAATGTGAGTACATGATCCATATTACAATAGTATCAGAAATAAAAGGAAACTCTAATCTAAAAGTCCTACACCATCTTTCTAACTTCTCAGCCTTGTTCCAAATCTTGATCTTCAACCTGTGAACACAAACAACATACAGAAACACTAGTTAGTGTTAAAATGTTGGTTCTACCCTATGGCAAAACCATTTTATTTAAGAATCCTTTAAGTAGAGTATAGGAATAAATCCTAAACTCTGAGACTGAGAAGCAAATGAGCAAATCAAAAATCAGGATAGATATAATCAAAACAGTACATCACTGTGAACATTTGAATCCAACGGAAGAGCTGAAAAACATATAAAGTAGATCACCAACAACATCTAGAAGTCACAACTCTAGTTGAGAACATTTAGTAATCTAGTAGTCATGTACCAAGAATCTCAACTATATCATGTAGAAAACCAAACCAATAGGAATATTAGAGATCACAATATAAGACATTCAACCAAAGGAAAACCCTAGGCTCATGATTCTATCAAGAACATGTAGAAATCCAGAAAACTAAAAGATCCTAAATAAAAAATCTAAACCAATAGAAACTCTAGTCACCATAGGCAAGAATAATAACCAAAGGTTTTATCAAAAGGGATTGAATTCTGCCAAGAACCCTACAACTCCTAGAATTTGGAACATGATAAAACAAAATTGTAAACCAATGAACCTTCATAGTAATGGAAGCTATGAACATTCATCCAAATAGAACTGCAAGGGGCAATGGATGAAAAATAAATGTAAAACATCAAAAAGTAATTAATAAACACTTGTCAAGTTCCAAGACAAGTACAAGACAAAGGCCAATCCGACATGCCAGATTAGGCATATCTAAATACAACCCCCCTGCACATGGAAACAAGAGGGTTATATGCCAATTTTGGCATACACAGATAAGTTAAACCCAGTATGGGATTAACCACCAAAAACCCCTAACACATGTGAATAAGTTTGCCAACATAGGCATTTTCACACAACAAGAAAGGGATTCACCTAACTGCATGGCATTGTTGCCAGCAGCACAACCATTTAGGTACATTCTAACTAGATGACCACCTGAGACCTCGTAGCTCATGACTCACCACTCGAGCTTGGACCATAAACACGCACTTAGAGTTTAGAGAAAGATGAGAGAGAGAGAGAGAGAGAGAGAGAGAGGAATAACTCAAGAACTAGAGGAGAAGAGCCACAACAGCAGCTGCAGATCTTCATCAAGCCCACTAGGAAGACTAAAAAGGTTGTTAATTCAACCCTAGGATAGTATTCAGTCCAATGAGAGATATTCTAATAGGAAATGTTTGATGTGAAAAATACAAAATGTTTGATGTGAAAAATACACAGAAGCCACTATTTGATGTGAAAAATACAAAATGTTCCTGTCAGCAACCCTACGTGAACATGCATCCGTCTTTGATTGCTGATTGTAGCAGACCACACCAGCCCATTATGACATGTTTCATGGGCCTGAACATGTTCAATGAGCAAAATGGAACTTACACCAATTCATACTAATTTTCTTGAAAATTATTGATCAGGATCTATTGTTGTTTGAGCTTTGCCTATTTGGGAAACACGGCGATGATCGCCCACGGCTTATCTAGATCGCTACAGTGAACATTGTTTTCACAAAGAGAGAACACCCTAAAGCTTTATTAATTCTTCTTTGGGCGCAAACCCACTTGGCCACGTTAAGTTCTTGAAGATAGAAGATCATCTGCGATAGAACATGGATCTTCACTGCTCTGATCGCCAACAGAAATCAACAAGGATATTTTCTTAACTTGGTAGGAGTATAATCGAGCTCCATGGCGGCCCATCTCTCCTTCTTGTGCTTCTTAGCTCTCTTCCTTACCTTGGGCGGAGAGCATGAGGGAGTCTTCGTCTCCGTCTCATCCGAGATCCTCCATCGGTTCATGAGTTCGCACGCTAGACAGAAAAGACGCAGAACTCTGTTCGTCGTGTCTCATGTGTCCCCAAACAGGTCATGTTTCGACCTAACCCTATAGGTCCTAGGCTAAAGTCTGTCAATCAACATTGGCTAGCAGGCCTGACATGCGGCTTCGGACACCAAAAAATACTTTTGAGATAGCCACGGATAGGAATGCTAGACTCCGTTCACTAAAATTTCACTGTCGGTATATAAACCCAATTGTTTATGTTTGGCATACTAGCCATAAGCGTAGTCAGGCACTCTACTCAAGAGGCCAAGAGGGGGGCAACAACAATTTGTAGAATAAATTTTGGAAGTCAGTACTTGAAGTCGAGACCTTAGGCTCTGATACCATGATAGTCTTGATGCACTAACCAAATATTCCAAAATAAAAATCTAATGAAAAGAGTTAGACAGTTTAACAGCATGCACTCTAGCCAGACATCTGCGACTGGCGATGTGGCTTCTATAATTGCTACTTGTGCGTATCCAGAGCTTACGAACCCACATAACACTTTGTGCACTTCGTTTATTACTCACAGTTTTATGGGACACGGCGGCTTCACTTACACATCTAGAAAGCTCTCTGAATATTTTCGAGCAGCCATGCAGAATTGGGCCCGCTGGCTCGCCACCCTAGTCTGACGCTTTTTTTGTTCCCAACCCCTCCTATTCCCTAATGCCTTTTCACATTGTCTTATGCTCTTTCGTGTATATGCATAATACTACTTCAATTTTTGCATTCCGACGGTATATCAACTACTTATTCCGTGGTCAAAAAAGTGGTTACACGAGTAGAGCTTGATGATACAACTAACTTGGCTAAAGATAGAGCGGTATATATTGACACATAAGACCAGTTAATAGGATTGGAGGTTGTTGGGTCATTAGTCATTCCGTGTCATGACTTTGTGTAAAGATCAAGATGACACAACTTTATCCTTGTTTCTTGTTAACTTGAAATAAAGTAGTAATTGAATAACCATAAACTGAAGCAACAATAAGACAGGATGTCTGATCAAAGGAATTGAATAAACACGTAAGATGAATGACTTGATTAAAGTAAAAGCTGGATTAGGTCCTCCAGAATTTCTTATTAGCCTTCAGACATTTTCATCTCGAAGTATTTGTCAGCCTCCAACGAGGAAAATTACAAGAGTAGACATGTACATGGTAGTCTACACCAAGCCAATTAGGAGAAATCCATGTTCCTAACTGTGAAACGGTAGGATTAGAGTTTGTTGGTAGTTTGTTCTACCTAACTCGTACCAACTTAAGACACAATTTGATTGATCTCAATATTGTAATAACCGGCATTGCCGTGCTATACATGTGAGAGGTGGCCCAGCCCTCGAGGGTACGAGGCATTCCCCAAATTTTATTTCTTTCTCATATGGTATTGGAGCCTACCTTCTCCTCGAACTTCCGGGCTTCCTCTTCCTCGTCCACCGGGCCATTGCGGTGACCCAGTACACCATTGTATATTGTAGTGTACAAGTCGTTGATATGACACTCACGAAAGTCCCCATCCATAAATATCACATCCCTCGGAGTGGTACAACAAAAACATTACGGGTCCAACATATTTCTTTATTGATTCATACTAAGAGCCAAAAGTATACAAAAACTTTGAGATCCTCCTCGGTCCATTGAGGATTCACAACGCGATAAAAATTCAAATGCAGAAGTGATAACTTCCTAATTAATGGTAATACTAAGCTTAAAACCTTTGGAGTCTGCAACTTTTTGGAGAAGCTAAACTATTGCTAGCTCATCTATCTATGCATTTTTGCTGGTCCTATATCTACATATTATCTTATTTCTACTAGTAGGATACTATGTTGATTCTATCCTTCATATCGGTCGTCGTGTCTTCTTATAACCTAAGCATGAGTTAAGATGATAGATTGAGTACAAGTGTACTAAGAAAATTTTAGGGTGGTTGTCTGGTGTTTGTTTGAAAGTCATTGACCAAAGATCTAAGACTTGTGTATGTTTTTGAAAATGTTTTTAAAAAAAGGTAAGTTTTAGATTTATAAATTCCTAAGTTGTCGGTCTTTATCAGTCTTCACGGGTTGTCTCAACTTTCATAGAGTTCCTTTTTATGCTGTGATCGTAGTTTTTTCCTAGAACAGGGAGTAACATGTCACATTTTTGCACTCTAGAGAGGTACGCTACTTTTCCCACAAACATCTTTGGCCTTATTACTCATCCCATATTTTCTTCGATATGGGGTCTTGATACAAAGTTTCATTGAGTACCCCTCCATGACCCAGGTGACCACCCATTGTAATGAATTTCGATCGAGAGACCTACGTTCATCACCATCCCTTTTGATATACCCAGTCATTATCCTAAAGCACAGGATAGGGACGTCACGGTCTCCCACCCGCCGATCTCCTCTCTGGATCTCAGCCTGACTACAATACAAGGACACACAAAAACAAGAAGGTAGTTCTGACTCGCTCGCCCCATAACAAGATCTGTGGTTAGCGCGGTACTAGATATCCCAAGAATGGCTGACTTGTGTAGTTGTTAATCCTAACTTTCCCGGTACAATGAAATCTCCACCACTTGGTCTTTCAACCATGCATACATCCATTATTCCATCGCCCACCATTTATTTGTTTCATTCCAATAACGGTTTTTCGTTTTGAATGCAAGTAATAATGTGTTGAAACCATTTTCATAGGTTAGCCAAAGGACATGTAAGATATCCCTTGCAACATGGTTGCAAGATTTACCTTACAATGGTAATACAAGAAAGAACTTGCCCAATAATTGCGAGATAATGAAGTTTGTAGGTTTTGCTTAACCCAGAACCTCGAGTTCTGGAATTCCAAATGTCGTCTGATAAAGACAATGTTTCGTTGGAAAAGAATGTGTTGCTCTAATGCAATATAGATTAAATGCATTTTGGTGTGTTTTATTAACTCAATTTCATTTTAAGAGATTTTCTCCCTTTTTAGGGTTTATCATATTTTCTTCGGTATTTTATTGATTAAAGAAATCCACCAAATTTTATTAGTATTTTTCTTTGGATGTTCATATTTCTATGAAAATTTGGACTTACATAATTATTATGATTTTCCTAATTTTACAGTAGTTTTTATGAATTTTTAATAGTTTAAAACTCAATTTTAATCACTAAAAAATTCATAAAATTCAAGTGTTTGCAAAAATCCCACAAAACAACCTTTTGGATTCCTTGCATTTTCCTACACACAAAAATATATTTGTTTTATTTTTATGAGTTATTATGTGTGTTTTATGATTTAATTGGGTTTATGGGTATTTGTGAAATGACTAAAATACCCCTAAGTGCCTGGGCCCACTAGACAGAACTGGTCCAGCCCAACCCGACCCGCTCACTCCCTCTGTCTCTCTCGCGTTCACTCCTCTCTCTCGCACACGCAATGGCGGCGGCGATAGCGACTGTGCGTCACCTACATGCTACTGAGGTGTGATTTGGCACACCACCTATGAGCAAAATCTACACTAGTGCAATACCATCGAGAGGTGGGAGACACTGGTGGAAAAAGGGCCTCTAGTCCCGGTTCATAAGGGCCATTGGTCCCGGTTCTGGAACAGGGACCAATCACTCGGGACTAATGCTAGTCCCGGTTCGCGCACGAACCGGGACCAATGGGTCTCCACGTGGGCGGGCGAGCTACGAGGGGGCGGGGTGGATCATTGGTCCCGGTTTGTGGGAAAAACCGGGACCAGTGGTTCCCCACGTGGCAGCACCAGAGACGGGCGCGGGAGTGGATCATTGGTCCCAGTTCTGGGCACGAACCGGGATCGTTGGTCTCTGTGCCGCGGCAGGATTTTCGGGCTATTTTTCTGCCGCGGCAGGGTTTTGTGCCGCAGCAGAATTTCGGGCTATTTTTCTACCACGGCAGGATTTTTTTTATAAATTTAATGGTACTATATATATACAACAATAATGAAACCACGATATATATATTACACATCATGCATGATCACAAATATATACACCGTCTCATCCGTTCTTGGTCGAAACATATTATAATTACAAACGATACTCTCACACGAATTTGATCTAATTTACACTTCTTTTATACACTTCACCCTTCCAAATGAAGTGGGTAATAGTATTCTCCTTTCGGATCTATGACTTGTTCTAACAAGAATCCGGCAATTTCCTCTTGAATTGCTTGCACGCGTTCTTGTGATAGAAGACCGTCCCGCATCCGTTCGATCTAATATAAAGAAGAGGATCAATATATATGAATAAAACTAAACACAATTGGTGGTAATAAAATAAAGTTGTGATTATTGTTTATCGTACTTCAATTTTTTTGATGTTCCGGTCTGCCCCCTTCTCTTTGGTCATCTGGCGAATGAACTCGCAGACATAGTATCCACATAAGTTATTCCCGGCTTCCTGCCTCAAGCACTTTACGAGAACGGAGTTCAATCAAAATAATAATCAAGCATGATAATGATGGTATTGAAACTAGAATCAAAGAGATGCATGGATCTAGCAAGTAGTACTTACAGTCAATGGTTGAAATGTAAGCTCTGGCTTCCAAACACCCCTAGTTTTGGCGGTGAACCATTTCTAAGCCCTCTGGAGGCATTCCTGCATGTCCGCCTACTTTTCTAATGGTGTGCGTTTCGAGTCCAGGACTTTTACTACTCCGGTGTCAACAGAAATGATTAAGAGAATATAGTGGAAACTTGACACACTAACAAAATATAACACGAGTCAATTATACGCTTAACATCGAGTAATCGAAAATAGAATGTGTACAAGACAGTAACACTCACGTAGTGTTGTAAGGAAATAGTATTTCCCTTCTGTTGCTAAAATACTTCAACGCTTGGAACAAGTTATCCTCTGTCTCTTTGGGATTTGTTTTTAGAGTAACTTCATGAACGAAATTACAGTCAACAAACCCAAGGTCATAGATTTGTCCTTTGTTGCATTCTGGAATCTTCATTCTGCATATATAATTAGTATAATGATTAGTAAGATTATACAAGCAATCAATGAGATGAGCTAGAAAGACTTAATTACAGAAATTAATAATACTTACAAACAATAGGCACTGACGATAGCTTTGTCGAGGGCGTCTTGTTGGTAAAACTGAAATAATTCTGGAAATTCAATCAGTATGAAGCCATCTCCATGACCGTAATGGTGGTGTTTATATGTAGCATAGATCCAGTTTTTGGAATCAGCACAGGCTTGGATGTACCATCTATGCAATCTTCGCATTTTTGTTGGTAGATCTTTGACTAACTCGGGTTTGACGAGAGGAGCCCCGTACTGGTACATGTATGCTGTTTCTTGGTACCCCTCGAACTCATGCATACGGCTCATGTACTCAGTAATAGACAGTGCATATAATTGGGCTTTTTCTCCGTACAGTCGAACAAACTCCGGATCAATGTTCGGATCATGTCACTCCTGGATCATCCACTCATTGGTATCGTACACTTTGAGCGGTTCGATCGATTGATTTTTCTGTTGTCCGAGCTGGGTAACTTCTTTCCCGACTCTCCGCTCTTTTGCCTCAGCCGACTTGGTAATAGAGCGATTATAGTCTGATGTGAGCGCTATGGGTTGGTGAAGCTGAATCTTAAGCGCGGCTGCTTTGGCTTTATCTTTTGTCTTTGAGGCTCAGGGGACGGAGACGGCTGAGGCGGCGGCGACGGCTGAGGCGGCGATGGAGACGGTTGCGCTGAGCGGTGAGGCGGTGAAGGCGACGGTTGCGCTGGAGAATGGTGAGGTGGCGGCGAAGATAGATTGCTGCTCTGAGGAGTGGGTGGCCTTGGCGGCACATAATTTGGAAGCATGATGCGCTCCTTTAGCCATAGAATAGTCCCCCCTGTGGCTTCTCCTAGTTGAGTCAGCTCCATATCTTCCCTTGCAGGGTGGTCTAGCTTCAGCTCCTCAAAATCTTCCTTCACCTCATCCACCGTGACGACAGCATACCCTTTTGGAACTGATCTTCAATGCCAAGTTGTGTAGGCCCAATTGGTACCGCCATGCCGAACGCCGCCGTCACCCTTAAGTTCATAACCTACACCTTTAGCTCACAAGTTGTTGTCTCCGTGATATCATCCACTAGGTAGCGTTTAGGAGGAGATGTCATCGGTGCATCATCATCAACATCATGGAGCTGCGTGGAAGCGACGCTGCTTTTCTTATTCGATGGGGCGCCGGTACCCTCGAATGCAGCTTCTACCACGTGCCGCTGAGATTGGCCGCTAGTACCTTGCTGGCTAAGTATGTCGAGTTGATCCTGGTGCTGCTTTAATAGTTCTTCTACATTACGCAGCCGGTCTGCAGCGGCCGCTTTCTCAGCTGCCTCCCTTTCCTTTCTCCTCTGATGGCTTTTATCGGGATACCTCTTCCTTTCCGGGGGGAAGGCAACCTTCCACGACTTGGAGCCTAGTGTGCCTCGTGTTCGTCCGTCGTGTTCAGGATTTTTAAGGGCCCGTGTGAGCTCGTCGTTCTCTCTATCAGGAACGAACCATCCCCTGCAACATCATCTACTGCATTTCTAATATCGTCGATGGGCAGTAGGGGATCATCTTTGTGTTTCTGATTATATATTGCCCTCCCTTCTTTGTCCAACGAGCCCCCATGGCCGTAAAACCCTCGCCTGTGGTGTCCATGTTGCGGGCTCTGGTCTGATCCCGGCAGTTATGTAATTGACCTCAAGTGCATCCCACTTAGGCATGCAACCGGCGTAGCCAGCAGACCCCATGTTATGATGGTACAGTTTCTTAGCAGCGTTCTCCGTATTTATCCTAGACCTTTCCTTAGCTTTCTCCGATGTCTTGTACTTCACAAAATCCTCCCACTGGTGTCTTAACTTAGCATAGCCGGCTTCATCGAAATTCGGAGTCTTCTCTACCTTGACAAAGTTATGGTACAGTTTCTTCTTCCAGTTCTTGAATGCATCGGCCATCTTGCTGAGAGCAAACTTCTTGACTCTTTGCACAAGCTCCCTTCTTGCTCTCTCCTTCTCATCTGGAGTCACATCTGGTTCCGGCAGGAGGAAATTAGTCATGAGCTTGTCAAAAAGCTTATATTTGGCGTTGTCGCCAACATACGGGACTCCACCGCCGCTTGGCCGATTCCATTCTTGAACGGTGATCGGGATGTAGTCCCTCACAAGAACTCCGCATTGCTTGACAAATTTTCTTGCGACATCGACGGGAGCTTGCGGTTCGCCATCAACACCGACCACGTCGATCCTATACCTCATAGTGTCATCCAACTTTTTTGTTGGGCCTCGTTTCA
The DNA here is from genome assembly GCA_910589775.1 of Avena eriantha. Taxonomy (NCBI): domain Eukaryota; kingdom Viridiplantae; phylum Streptophyta; class Magnoliopsida; order Poales; family Poaceae; genus Avena; species Avena eriantha. The sequence goes on along the minus strand of OU342744.1, from coordinate 71,634,093 downwards.
TTCTTACGGAAGAATTTCTCGATCCGGAGGGCTAAAAGAAGAAAGAGTGTTAACATATGCATGTATATATAGACATCAGCATTTTAATTACAAAAATACATATATAGACCTCGCCGGTGTTTGCGAGATTTAAGGTTCCGCCGGAGTCGTCGCCTTCTTCCTTATCGGCTTCTCCCCTGTCCCAGGCTTCGGCTTCTACCTCACCGGAGCCGTCTCCTCGGTTGAGAGACTCATCTCCCTGACCGGAATCGTTCAGAAACTGACTCGCGACATCGATATCGATATCGATATCTTCATTTTCGCAGATCATCCCTTGGAGGATGTTTTCCTGATGTGTTGGATCCATACTATCTGCAAGTTAAACAATCAATACATGGCATCGATAATGATATGACAAGTTAAACATAGTTGAAATTAAACCCTAAGGCATGCTTGGCAATTTAAGTGGGATCCGAATAGTCCAAACCCTAGTACAGGAGAGACCCCGAAATCACCTACGAGGGGTTGATTTCAGTCTCTTATTAAACTTGTAATTAAAGTTGTTGAACAATGCATGATTATAAGTCTATTGTGTAGATCTCATTTTTCTGAACATTTTGATATATTTTACATATTTTTCTGACTTAGAAATAATTAGTTATTGAATTTATAAGATTAAACTCTTTTCTGAAATTATTCAAACAAATATTAAACTTTTACTATGTCATTATGACGTCAGCTCGGGGTGGGTTTTTTTTTCTCCACGGCTAAACTAGCCACAGAGACTGACGTGGGGGGCCCAAGCCACCTCAAATGCCACGCTGGCGGGGCTTGGTCAGCGTCCACGTCACGCACACGCGACGCCACATCAACGCCACGTAGGCTCGCCGGCGGACTGCCAGGCGGTGGTGGAAGATGGCGGAGAGAAGGTCGCGGGGTGACCACTGTCACGGTTCGAACCAGCGCGTCGCTGGCTACCTAAAACGGGCGGCGCCGCTACGGGAGGTGCGCCGGAGCAAGCCGTTTGACGGTGGCCGGCGGCCGGCGGCGGCAGGTGCTCGTGGGGAGGACGATACAGTGAGGGAGGGAGATATAGGAGTGGTGATGGAGCACCAGTGGCTCACCAGGAGGCCGATGGAGGGTGCAGCGAGGCCGGAGGAGGCAGGGCGCTGCCGGAATCAGTGGAGAACGTGGCGGCCGGAGTCGGGGAAGGTGGGGTCGATTGCAGCGAGGCGTAGCTTCCTTGCCTGCTCGCGGCGGCGGCTAGTGGCGCTCGACGAGGGGTGTCGACGACGTGAACCGGCCGCTCTGGATTTGGGCAGCCTGCCGGCGTGATTTTGCTCCGCCGCAAATTTTCCTTAGCCGTGTGTCGATGTGCTTTGTGACTTGGGGGAGTTGGGGAGGAGGAAGGCCGAGGCTGTTAACTGTACAGACCATTGGTCCCGGGTCATCCCAACAACCGGGACCAAAGGACCAATGGTCCCGGTTCGTGCCACCAACCGGGACCAAAGGTCTGGAGCATGAGCGTTGCTGTGCCTTTGGTCCCGGTTAGTCCAGCCATCCGGGACCAAAGAATCAACGGTCCCGGCTCGTGCCAACAACCGGGACCAGTTGCGTGTTAATGGCAGCGCGCGCATCCAGGGATCATCGGTCCCGGTTCGTGGGACAAACCGGGATCGTTGACCCGTTTTTTCAGATTTTGGCAAAACCTTTTGGTCTTCCCGCCATTTTCAAATTTGTTTCTTCTTTAATTAATAAGTTGTTTCAATTTAAGATGATTATTTATTTGGAATTTTAAAAAACTTTTAACAGCAAAAGTGCTTCAATTTAAATAACTAATCAAAAACCATTTTCTGTTTTCAAATATTTTTATTTGAACTATACAATTGTACTATTTACAATTAAAATTGCATTAATAAAATATTTATTGCATAATTTGGAATTTTAAAAAACTTTTAACAGGAAAAGTGCTTCAATTTAAAGAACTAATAAAAAACTATTTTATGTTTTCAAATATTTTTATTTGAACTATACAATTGTACTATTTACAATTAAAATTGAATTAACAAAATATTTATTGCATAATTTGGAATTTTAAAAAACTTTTCAAGATTTGAACTACAAGTATATGATATAATGCTTGTGAATTTTTAAAAAAATCATTTATAGGTTCACAACATGCTATTTCATCAGAGATCCACTTCAAGTTCAGCGAGGCTCATCCCCGGGCTAAGAAGCTTCATGCCTGCCGTTTTGAATATAGTTTGAAACAGGCATAAGAAATTCAAAAATGATCCAAACAATGTGAAACCTTCGCGTGGTGTCATATTATGTGTCACAGTTGCAAGAAAAAATATTGAACTTGAAAAATTGCAAACATCATAAAAAATCCTTCACAAAATGACCTATTATGTTCGAGGTTTCATGGCATTTAGGTCAAACCACCAATGTTATGGCTAGAATCAGGGCATAGTTTGTGATAATGTGCCCATACTGTGCACACATGTGCATCTTGGGATGGCTTACGATGTTGCAAGAGGAAGTTTTCCCTTTCGACAGAAGAAAAAAGCCAATTTCCATTTTTGAGGTGCCGAAATCGGGGTGTTCTGTGAAGCAACCACCAAATTAAAGTTTAGCATTGGTACCAAACCATTTTTCAAAAATACTATACCACCTTATATGGACAATTTCCCAATCGGTGTATCAGGAACCTTTCTGTCCATCCCTCATGAAAAAGACAAATTCCTGCCGAATCGCTAGGAGGTTGCCAAGATTTGAACTACAAGTATATGATATAAATCTTGTGAATTTTAAAAAAAACCATTTATAGGTTCATAACATGCTATTTTATCAGAGATCCACTTCAAGTTCAGCGAGGCTCAGCCCCGAGCTAAGAAGCTTCATGCCCGCCGTTTTGAATATAGTTTGAAACGGGCATAAGAAATTCAAAAATGATCCAAACAATGTGAAACCTTTGCGTGGTGCCATATTATGTGTCACAGTTGCAAGGAAAAATATTGAACTTGAAAAATTGCAAACATCATAAAAAAATCCTTCACAAAATGACCTATCATGTTCGAGGTTTCATGGCATTTAGATCAAACCACCAATGTTATGGATAGAATCAGGGCATAGTTTGTGATAATGTGCCCATACTGTGCACATATGTACATCTTGGGATGGCTTACGATGTTGCAGGAGGAAGTTTTCTCTTTCGACACACGAAAAAGCCAATTTTCATTTTCGAGGTGCCGAAATCGGGGTGTTCTGTGAAGCAACCACCAAATTGAAGTTTGGCATTGGTACCAAACCATTTTTCAAAAATACTATACCACCTTATATGGACAATTTCCCAACCGGTGTATTAGGAACCTTTCTGTCCATCCCTCATGAAAAAGAGAAATTCCTGTCGAATCGGTAGGAGGTTGCCAAGATTTGAACTACAAGTACATGATATAATGCTTGTGAGTTAAAAAAAATCATTTATAGGTTCACAACATGCTATTTCATCAGAGATCCACTTCAAGTTCAGCGAGGCTCAGCCCCGGGCTAAGAAGCTTCATGCCCGCCGTTTTGAATATAGTTTGAAACGGGCATAAGAAATTGAAAAATGATCCAAACAATATGAAACCTTCGCGTGGTGTCATATTATGTGTCACAGTTGCAAGGAAAAATATTGAACTTGAAAAATTGCAAACATCATAAAAAAATCCTTCACAAAATGACCTATCATGTTCGAGGTTTCGTGGCATTTAGGTCAAACCACCAATGTTATGGCTAGAATCAGGGCATAGTTTGTGATAATGTGCCCATACTGTGCACACATGTGCATCTTGGGATGGCTTACGATGTTGCAGGAGGAAGTTTTCCCTTTCGACACACGAAAAAGCCAATTTCCATTTTTGAGGTGCCGAAATCGGGGTGTTCTGTGAAGCAACCACCAAATTAAAGTTTAGCATTGGTACCAAACCATTTTTCAAAAATACTATACCACCTTATATGGACAATTTCCCAACCGGTGTGTCAGGAACCTATCTGTCCATCCCTCATGAAAAAGACAAATTCCTGCTGAATCGATAGGAGGTTGCCAAGATTTGAACTACAAGTACATGATATAATGCTTGTGAATTTTAAAAAAAATCATTTATAGGTTCACAACATGCTATTTCATCAGAGATCCACTTCAAGTTCAGCGAGGCTCAGCCCCGGGCTAAGAAGCTTCATGCCCGCCGTTTTGAATATAGTTTGAAACGGGCATAAGAAATTCAAAAATGATCCAAATAATGTGAAACCTTCGCGTGGTGTCATATTATGTGTCACAGTTGCAAGGAAAAATATTGAACTTGAAAAATTGCAAACATCATAAAAAATCCTTCACAAAATGACCTATCATGTTCGAGGTTTCATGGCATTTAGGTCAAACCACCAATGTTATTGCCAGAATCAGGGCATAGTTTGTGATAATGTGCCCATACTGTGCACAAATGTGCATCTTGGGTAACCTTTAGTCTCGGCTGGTGGGTGCAACCGAGACTAAAGCTGTCGGTGGGATAAGGACGCGTGGGTAACCTTTAGTCCCGGCTGGTGGGAGCAACCGAGACTAAAGTTGTCGGTGGGATAAGGACGCGTGGGTAACCTTTAGTCCCGGCTGGTGGGTGCAACCGAGACTAAAGATGCCGGTGGGATAAGGACGCGTGGGTAACCTTTAGTCCCGGCTGGTGGGTGCAACCGAGACTAAAGATGCCGGTGGGATAAGGACGCGTGGGTAACCTTTAGTCCCGGCTGGTGGGTGCAACCGAGACTAAAGCTGTCGGCGGGATAAGGATGTGTGGGTGGACGCACTGCTCGATGAGATAATGCATGTAGCGCACGACGCCCTGTCGGAGGAACAAGACAAAGTAGAAGCGGCGTCGTGCCTATAAAAGGACCATCGATACGCCATGGCAAGCAGCTCAACAAGCCAACATAGGTAGAGAGAGTTTCATCCCCATGGATGGAGGGTTGGGAAATCTCCCGTGGCGGAGCTTCTCGAAGATGTCGTTGGTGCACACGCCCTACGGCATCTTCGGAAGCTCCGCCTCGGAAAAATTTCCCTGCAAGCCCGTGAAAGACTCCATCTCCTCTAATAGTGTTGGGGAAAGGGTTGGGAAATCTCCCGTGGCGGAGCTTCTCGAAGATGTCGTTGGTGCACACGCCCTACGGCATCTTCGGAAGCTCTACCTCGGAAAATATTCCCTGCAAGCCCGTGAAAGACTCCATCTCCTCTAATAGTGTTGGGGAAAGGGTTGGGAAATCTCCCGTGGCGGAGCTTCTCGAAGATGTCGTTGGTGCACACGCCCTACGGCATCTTCGGAAGCTCCGCCTCGGAAAAATTTCCCTGCAAGCCCGTGAAAGACTCCATTACATAAAGTTTCGATACATCACATAAAGTTTCCATACATCACATAAAGTTTCCATACATTACATAGATTTACATAGGGTTTAGGGTTTAGGATATGAATCCTTCGTTGCGTATGTCGATCCCTTGCCTATGATCGCTTCTTAGGCCATAACCATGGAGCATCTTCTTTGCTTAACGGGATGCTTGGGTCAGTTTTCACGGTGAAGGGCGGAAATTCATCAAACTTATCATAATCTGCTGACATGTCTGTCTTGTCCTCGACTCCCACGATGTTTCTTTTCCCTGAAGAACTATGTGACGCCGGGGCTCATCGTCTGATGTATCCGTTTCCTTATTTTTTCTTTTTTGCGGTCTAGAGGACATGTCCTTCACATAAAAAACCTGAGCCACATCATTGGCTAGGATGAATGATTCGTCTCTGTAACCAAGATTCTTGAGATCCACTGTTGTCATTCCGTACAGCTGGTCTACCTTTACCCCTTCTCCATTCATGTTGACCCAACTGCACCGAAACAATGGGACCTTAAAAGTAGGTCCATAGTCAAGTTCCCATATCTCCTCTATGTAACCATAGTATGTGTCCTTTTTCCATTCTCGCATGTTGCATCAAAGCGGACACCATTGTTTTGGTTGGTGTTCTTTTTATCTTGGGCAATCGTGTAAAATGTATTCCCATTTATCTCGTACCCTTGGAAAGTCAATACAGTCGCAGATGGTGTCGCGGCCAACAAGTAGAGCTGATCTCCAATAGTGGTGTCATTCATGAGATGTAATTGCAACCAAGTGCCGAAAGTCTCCATGTGATTTTTTTAATCCAGTAGTCATCCTTCCCCAGGAACTTGGAGCGTACAACATTCATGTGTTCCTCGATATACAGAGCCACGAAGGTAGAACTTTGGAGAACTATGTAGTGTGCTTGATTCAAAGAATGTCCATCCCTAAATATCATTGCTTTCTTTCCTAGCGTGCCTTTTCCACTCAGTCTCCCCTCATACCGTGATTCAGGAACACCAATCGGCTTAAGGTCAGGAAGAAAGTCTACACAGAATCCAATGACCTCCTCTGTTCCATAGCCCTTGGAGATGCTTCCTTCTGGCCTAGCACGGTTACGAACATATTTCTTTAAGACTCCCATGAACCTTTCGAAGGGGAACATATTGTGCAGAAATACAGAACCGAGAATATAAATCTCATCGACTAGGTGAACTAAGAGATGCGTCATAATATTGAAGAAGGACGGGGGGAACACCAACTCAAAACTGACAAGACATTGGACCACATCCTTCTGTAGCCTTTCCAGACTTTCTCGATCGATTACCTTCTGAGATATTGCATTGAGGAATGCACATAGCTTCACAATGGCTAATCGAACATTTTCCGGTAGAAGCCCTCTCAATGCAACCGGAAGCAACTGTGTCATAATCACGTGGCAATCATGAGACTTCAGGTTCTGAAATTTTTTCTCTGCCATATTTATTATTCCCTTTATATTTGACGAGAAGCCAGTCGGGACCTTGATACTGTAAAGGACTTCAAAAAAGATTTCCTTCTCTGCTTTGGTAAGAGCGTAGCTACTTAAGTATTTACGTCCTTTATCAGTATGCTTGTTGTGTGGGTCTTTGATACGTTGCTGGTCCTCCCGTGCTTCTGGTGTATCTTTTGTCTTCCCATACACGCCCAAGAAGCCTAGCAGGTTCACACAAAGATTCTTCGTCACGTGCATCACGTCGATTGAAGAACGGATCTCTAGGTCTTTCCAATACTTAAGCTCCCAAAATATAGATTTCTTTTTCCACATGGCCGTGTGTCCGGTAATGGGGTCTTTCGGAACAGATTGACCGCCAGGACCCTTTCCAAAGATTACTTCTAGGTCCTTCACCATACCAAATACATCAGCACCTTTAGGGAGCTTAGGCTTCTTCCGGTAATCTGCCTCACCGTTGAAATTCTTGCCTTTCTTTCTTACTTGATGATTGGTCAGAAAAAATTTACGACACCCCAAGTATACAACCTTCTTACATTTATCCAAATATGTACCTTTAGTATTATCTAAACAGTGTGTGCTTGCATTGTATCCCTTGTTTGACTGTCCTGAAATGTTACTAAGAGCAGGCCAATCATTGATGGTTACGAACAACAACGCTCGTAGGTCAAATGGCTCCTGTTTGTGCTCATCCCACACCTTTACACCTGGTTCTGCCTACAACTGCAAAAGTTCATCGACTAATGGCCTTAGGTACACATCAATGTCGTTGCCGGGTTGCTTCGGTCCTTGGATGAGCACTGGCAACATAATGAACTTCCGCTTCATGCACAACCAAGGAGGAAGGTTGTAGATACATAGAGTCACTGGCCAGGTGCTGTGACTACAACTCTGCTTCCCAAAAGGATTCATGCCGTCTGTACTTAGACCAAACCATAAGTTCGTCGCGTCACCTGCAAAGTTCGAGTACTTTCTCTCGATGTTTCTCCACTGCGACCCATCGGCAGGGTGTCTCAGTTTTCCGTCTTTCTTACGCTCTTCTTTGTGCCATCGCAACAACCTAGCATGCTCTTTATTTCTGAACAGACGTTTCAACCGTGGTATTATAGGAGCATACCACATAACCTTAGCAGGACCCCTCTTTCTGGAGGGCTCGTCATCGCCCTCAACATCACCAGGGTCATCTTGTCTGATCTTGTATCGACATGCATTGCATACCGGGCATTTATCCATATTCTCGTACTTCTCACCGCGGTACAGGATGCAGTCATTAATGCATGCGTGTATCTTCTCCACATCTAATCCTAGAGGGCAGATAGTCTTCTTTGCTTCGTACGTTGTCTCGGGCAGCTCGTTATCCTTTGGAAGCTCCGGCTTCATTATTTTCAGTAACTTCTCAAATCCCTTGTCAGATAAGCCAGTCTCTGCCTTCCATTTCAGCAGTTCAAGTGTGGTACCGAGCTTTGTGCTGCCATCTTCGCAATTTGGGTACAACAACTTTTTGTGATCCTTTTGCATGGCCTCCAACTTAAGCTTCTCCCTTTCTGTATCACATTGTTGCTTTGCATCAGAAATGACCCGACCAAGACCATCAACGGGCTCATCTGATGCCCGTTGTTCTTCTTCACTGCCGCCTCCCTCTTCTTCATTGTCTTCCATTGCAGTATCACCGTATTCTTCAGGGGACATAGGATAGCTGTCATCATCCTCCTCTTCTTCATTTTCTTCCAGCCTAACCCCTCTTTCTCCATGCATGACCCAACAATAATATCCGGGCATGAAACCTCTCCGAAGCAGATGGCTTTGAAGGATTCTCGGGGCAGAGTGCTCCGCCACGTTCCGACAGTCGACGCAGGGACAAGGCATAAAATTATCCACTTTGTTTGTCTTAGCCAAATCGATAAATTTATGGAGGCCTGCAATAAAATCGGAATGGCGTCGGTCGCCATACATCCATCGCATCCGTGCATCGATCTGCGTCATAATAATTAACCATTACAATAACATCGTGAATAGTAAAATGACCACCCTACATGGACAGATGCAATATTTTTGTATCAGTTACAGATAAAGAAGATAAGGTTGCTAACCTCAGCCGAGGATACCGTGTTGTGTGAACTAAAGTGTGGTTCGGACATTTCGTCGAACACCTTGTGTGCAATCAAAGAAAAAAAAGCTAGCACCCACTCCTCACACACAATCCAGCAAAATTTGGTGGGCAAAGGGCTGGGCTTATATATAGCCAGGGGAGGGATTTTGGTCCCGGTTATTGCCACGACCCGGGACCAAAGCCCCTCCCGTGCGACACGTGGCGGCCCAGCAGCTCGCACCCTACCTAGGTCATTGGTCCCGGTTGATGGCACGACCCGGGACCAATGACTTCGGTGGGGGGCACGCTGCTGGGCCGCCACGTGTCGCACGGGAGGGGCTTTGGTCCCGGGTCGTGGCAATAACCGGGACCAATGCCTTCGTCGCTTCGCCATCCCCGTGCATAAATATGAGGCCACATCGCTCGCTTTCTCCATCGCCTCTGCCTCTCTACAGTCCCTCTCTACCCCACCACTTTGCCTCTCCACCGCGCCGTTGTTTCGCCTCCCCTCCCTCTCCAATCTCCACCGCGCCATCATGAAGGTGCCCACGCTCAACCACTACGAGGCGGCGCAGTTTGCGATCTACGGCATCCTCGCGCCGCCGCGCGCGACCCTTCCCGCCGGATTTCGCATCAGCGAGGGGGGTGTGCCGGTACACGGCGGGCAGCGAGTATTGGCCCCGACTGTTCAAGAAGGAGCGGAAGGCCAAGCTTGGCAACCGTTTCCTGGACGGGCGCCTGGTGCACCCGGATCGCCGCAACCAAGAAGGGCGGGAGTTGTTCTGGTCCGTCCCTGGACGGACCATCTACACCGCCATCGACACTGCTATGCGCGCAGACGAGCTCCGTCTCCCGAACAACGCAGAAATCGTGGAGATTTCGTCCGACGACGACGAGGAAGCCGGCGGCACGGAGGACAACGGCTCGGAGGACAGCAGCAGCGGAAGTGTTGTCGACTAGAAATTTATAAAGTCGCATCTTTATTTGTATGGAAAAATTTGTGGTCGAATAATAAAATGTCTCAATTTAGACCTTTGTCTCGATTAATTCGTGAAAGATTTGTTCAAAAATAGTGATCAATTCAATTTCTACCTCGAATTAATTTCTGCGCCGAATTAATTTACATTAATTCCTTACCCGCAAAAAAAATTTACATTAAATCCTGGACTGCTGACCGTCGCGGGGTTTTTGGTCCCAGTTCTTGGCATGAACCGGGACCAATGCCTCGCAGAGAGCCAGGTGTGCGTCACGGGGTCATTGGTCTCGGTTCGTGCCACAAACCGGGACAAATGATTACAATGAACCGGGACCAATGCCCTGGCGGCATAAACCGGGACCGGTGCCTGGCATTGGTCCCGATTACGAAAACGAACCGGGACCAATAGAATTTGGACGCTGGACCAAAGGCCCTCTTTCTACTAGTGAGACCCGGATCTTGGTTTTCCCGCAACCTCTAGGGAAGAGGCCGGAATATCCGCAGCTACGACATGTTCAACGAGGTAACGGTGCCTGAGGACGCCGCAAGCGTCAGCTATGGCCATGTCTGCACCTAGCTCGCACCAGCCGACCGCCTTGCCTCCAACCCGTACTGAATGATTACCTATTGATCGGTGAACCTTTTCTAAGATAAAAGTTCATATAACCATTTCAAGCCAAAACATCTTCAGAAAATATTTTAATTTTCTTCCATGTCTTGCATGTGAGTCATAACTTCAAAGTTAAACATGTTGATTTTCTAGAGCATGATTGACTGTACTAATCGTAGTATGGAGCTAAGATCATAGGAAGATTGCAAGGAAAGCCCGTTGGCATGTTCTCTATGCCACACAATACTAAGCTCACTTGCTTACATCATTGGGTGTGTTATCCATCTCTCTTCTGCTTAAAGAGGCAATGCACCAAGACCGATTAATTTATTTTGATCACATTCGTTCAAAATGTGTTGCTATATCGCTGCTTCGTACAGGGACTATCGAAGAAAACAAAGATATGAACGACAAACCCAAACCTTAAGTGACTCGTCACGACCTATGACAATTCTTTAAATTGAACCAAACTATAGATTTCAGGGGCCGACCAGAGTTAACCAAAGCTATGCGGGTGACCAGGGTTGGGCGATGCAAGACCAGAACATCTAGTATGCAGGCTTCGAGACATGTCAATATTTCTCTCTGTGCTACAAAGGGCATGGCTTGCGACGTTTTTCCATCAACGGGAGGTACTCCAGTAGATCTAGAACCGCAAGTTTCTTCGCGCTCAAAACTTGGGGTGGCAACAATCATCTCTTTCCCAATGTCTCCTATTCCCTAATGCAATCCATGCCGCAAATCATTCCAATCATCAAATCAATTCTATAGGGCAGTCATCAAAGAAAGCCTGGGGTGATATTTATCTGTTTTTCAACCATGATTCCAGGCGGTCTCTAGGTTAGCAATAATTCTCTCGTCTGCAAAAACGTGTGTGTGACAATCTGAACTTGTAGCTCGTCTAGTGTGCTACTACTTCGGTGACGGTTGGCCAATATATATACAACTAGGATAAGGTGGTTAATTGGGTCCGTGACTTGATGTCCCGAGTTCCTGTAACTCGTTAGTAGAAGTAATTTACATGGTTGGTGTCAGTACGTAGTCATGAGGGATGATTGAGGACAACATCTAGAAGAATGCAGGACTTATTTTTTTTTGGCTATGTACTATGTACAATTGTTCTCATTTATTGAGATTGTAATATTGCGGTTCAGGATCCATACTCCCTATTGCACGGAACTCTCTCACTCGCAACACCCCCCCCCCCCCCCCGCGAGGGCGATGAGAGCGTCCCTCCCAACTATGGTACGAGCCCCGCCCCCTTGCCGACGCTTGCGACGGACCTCTTCTCTCCGCGTGCTGGGAGGATGGTAGGGGCCTTCTTCAACCTAGCGGGGGTGCAACTCTGGAGGCATCGGCTCAGCTCGGGGAACTATGGTGGTGTCGCGGTGACATTGGAAGACGGTAGTAGGGCGACACAGAAGTGCGGTGGGGTAGGCTGAGAGCTCAACCTGACTAGATCTGAGCCATTCTGGCGGGCTGGGCAGTGCACAATGCTAGTGCCCCCCATAAGATGGCTACGGTGGTGCGGCTTGAGCAGGAGGGTAGAAGTTGTGGCAAGGACTTTACGTGCCTGATCTAGGTCTGGCTGAGACTGACTAGGTCTAGTGTGCCTGCTGCCGTATCCGGTCGGCAAATGATAATGGTAGTGGAGATAGTCCCCTCCAAGTGGATGCAGTATGTGATTATGAAACTAGGGAGATCGCGTCATCTCCTAATAGGATGACTGGGAGAGAAAACCGAGTCGACCCAGCTACCACCTCCTTCTCCCTCCCCCTCACCTCATCGTCCCTGGATGCAGCCGCCGGAAAACCCCACGGTCCGCCCGTGAAGGGGACAGTGGGGCCCTGACGCCTCTTGGCCATAGCACAGAGGGATGGGAAGCCTTTGGTGGAGGTTGGAGCGGTAGCGAGACATATTGCGACTGCTTATCCCGACGACACGGCACCGCTCTGGCACCTTCGCGGGAACAACGGTCTCAGTAAGGGGTGTCAATCGATATGCAGCGCATGAACCCGAACTGGTGGCTTTGGAGACGGCGAAGGTGGCTCCCCCTCGCCCAGGGATGTTTGTCCAGGAGGCGGAACTTTGTCGCGGTACCTGGGGCGGCGGATCACTGAATCCCGAGGCTAGGTTCATTGCAGGAAGTATGTGGTGGCTGGAGCTTTCTCTAGGGTCGACGGTGTCGGATGCGGGAGAGTTGTGACCCTCTAGGGCATATGGATCAGAGAGAGTGGCGTCACCATCCTCTTTGTTGGTGGCGATCTAGCCTGCGGAGGGTGGGATGTAAGGCTGCAAGTGAAAACAGTGACTTGGGTGTCGTTAGCTTGTTGACGGAATCGCGGTTGTAACTCTTGTCTTTAGGATCGGACGATTGTAGTGCGCGACGTCGTTGTCCCTCATTGGTGCATCGTCTATGGAGCAGCTGGTGGTCTTAGGTGTAGTGGCTTCGTCTTGTACAGAGTCTTCAGTGGAGATGTCAAGTTTTGTATAACCGTCGGGTTCTATACTTAGTCAAGCCTGGTTCAGTAGGTGTTACGCACGACAGATCTTCTGGTGGTTTGAAGTTGTGTCGGATGACATGACTTTGGAGCACGTTTGTTGTCGAACCGTTTGTATGTATGTTTCCTGAGTTTATAAGAAATACCCTATCAAAAAATGGGCTGCTATAAGCTCGTCACCGCCCAAGTCTACAACTTGAAGTTAAGCCAACCTTAACCATGAACAGGCCTGAGTTAAGCAAAGCTAATTAAAAATGCGACACCCCTTAGTCCTTGGAGACACCCCCACCCCCACTCATGTAAAGCTGTGTGGGTCATCGGAGGCGAAGCTTTTCTGTCTAAGCATGGATATCCTTAGGCGTAGGGTGTCCTAATCTGCACCTTCTACTAGAGGATGATACGTATGGGGAGCTTTGCTGGTAACACCACATACCAATGGTCACACGTTTCCCAATGATTCGTTATTCCCCTAATGAAATTCACTGTGTCTATTTTGTTCTTGGTCCGTGCCTCCCGGCTGCTCTAGGGATAGACTCTCTCTGCTTTTCTGAACATGTGATCGATTGGTAGCTGAAAAACAATGTGTGTGCCAGCCTGAACTTGAAGGGCATCCATCCTGCAGATGGAGCGGTGTATATGCCCGTGTCATTAACTAATACTACCTCCGTTCCAGAACATAAGCCTTTTTAAATAGCTAAACTAAAAAGGAACGGAGGTAGTACCTTCGTTTAAAGTGGGGGTTTTTTTTCGCGGGTATTAGTTTAAGTGGTTGATAGGTCGAGAGCGGCGTTTTGGCTCTCGTGTCCATCCAATCCACTCCCGTCATCTGTACCATTAAACTTGCCGTGAGGATGTGTGTCATAATGGTTTACTGTCAACATTTGAATTACCCCATCTGTTGCATGACGACCATTTGACGGATTGTTGGTGGACAAGGGTGAGAACTCAGGATCTTCCTTTCCGATGGCTTAGGGCAAACTATGTTCGCTCCTTCTATATCTATCTATACCTATACTACTCCTTCCGTCTATAAATAACCGACTTAGGTTTATCTAGATTCGGATGTATCTAGACGTATTTTAATATATAGATGCATTCGAATCTAAATAAATCCAAGTCAGTTATTTATAGACGGAGGGAAATTAAAAAGATTCACGTCGTTTGTCACCTAAATTTTTCCGTCTGCCAAATTTTGGACCGTTTTGCCCCTGACTATTCAACCGAATTACTTGCACTGCCACCGCTAACCAAAAATCTGAACGGTTGCGCCCGGTTTGGTGTTGGACCCGTGAAACCGGAGCAGCGCCGCTTGGCGGCGGCGGAGATTGCTGCATGTTCGGAGGCGAGGGAGCAAGAGCGAGGCGGTGCTTTGGCTTGGCCAGGTCGTGTCCTATCAATCAACATCGGATGGAATCCCATTGATCTGTCCTACACCTCAATTTTCCCCCGTCGGCTGCCGGTGGTGCCCCCATATCCCCGCCACCGCCGGAATCCACGCCGCTGCGATGAGTATTAGTAGATGTCCCTCCCCTACCTCGTCATCGGCTGTGGGGGCAAAGGAGATGCTTCAAGTCCTCATGAGAGATGGCTATATGTGGAGATTAATGGAGAGGGATACAAAGGCAGAGGGGTTGGGCGTGGTAGGCGTATCCGATCCTCCTCTCTCATCAAAAGGAAGGCCTCGATGCTTGCAGCCCATCCTGATTGATTTGTCTCCTATCTGGAGGTCGAGCTCCTGGGAGGGTCACCGCCTCTCTAGGTCGCCGGCGGGGGAGAGTGGAATCCTGCCTCATAGGGAGGAAAATACGCCCAACTGTCGAGCCTGCACGACCTGGCCTCCGGTTGTATGGATTCTACATCCACGAGCTGCTACTCCACCACTCCCGTTGCGGCTGCTGCTCTGTCAATCTTCTACCGGTTCCTCTCCAACCCATCCCGGCAACCTCCTCAACTCTCTACACATCAGCATCCAGCTCAAAGATACTCCCTGCGTTCAGAAATATCAGACATTTTAGCTTTGTGAAATGAATGTATCTAGACGCTTTTTAGTGTATAGGTTCACTCAGAGTGAACCTATACACTAAAAAGCGTCTAGATACATTCATTTCACAAAGCTAAAACGTCTTATATTTCTGAACGGATAGAGTATATAATATGGGGTGCAAATAAAGAAAGTGCTTCTTTTTCCAATAAAAAAGTGAGGGTATTTTTTCTTATCAACTGGAGAAGTGAGGGGATTTAAAGACCAGGAGCCTGCCCGTGTACACACATTGGGCAGAGGTACAGATGCAGTGATGAAGTTCTTCAACTTTCTACGAGAATGCACCACGGTAGCTTCGGTGCATGTCGTGTTACCTTCGCAACGATTTCACGGGATGATCTGAACAATGGGTCACATATGTGGGAAAACAATTGCACGCTTCCATTATAAAAATGGGTTTTATTTCAGCTGTATACGTTGCAAATGCACTTACAGGAATGTACAAAACATCTGGCAGTTTAATGGAAACAGCTTGTCGACAATTATTTTGGCTGGAAATGGTTCATAATGAATATTACAGATACTGCTATTTAGAATAAAGGGATGGAAGTAGCAGTCTTGAAGAATTTGGACTATTTACATTCGAGAAAGGGAAAGATCATGAAAAATCAGCTCATTCAAGGAAGATTTCCATTGGACTATTTAAAGTGGATTGTTCGCAGCGAGTTGTAGACTTCTTTGAGTGGTAGGCTTTTGTACCCAAAATTCTTCCTTATATAAAAAATTATGGTTTAGGGTTTAGGTGTACTCTCAAAAAAGGAAAAAAGAAGTCAGGTGGGCTAGGTGGGCCTCTGTGGTGGCCGGCTACGCCTGCCTTTGGCTGGCCCAGTTCGGTTGCTCTCCATTTGGAATAAAAGTATCTCTTTAGTTGTTATCCTTTTTTTATATTTATCTTATATATAGATTGAAACTCAAAATTAAAACCCGTTGCAACGCACGGACATTCAGCTAATATTATATTAAAAAGATTGGCGTCGTTCGCCGATAGCAATATTTTCTGTCTGCCGACTTCAGACGATTTTACCCTTAACTATTTGGGGTATTAACGTTGTCTACCAGCACTGAGCGAATACCGAACCGCTACCCGATCGAAAATAGAGCTCATCCTCCTCCACCACATCTCCAAGACAGCCTCCCTCGATGCAGTTTCACCCCAACCGCCGCTCCCTCCTGACAAGTCGGCGCCCACCGCGTGGATCCCTCCAGCTATGGACAGACCTCCTGATCCTTCCCCATTCCCGGCGGTCCATCCCTGAGCCGCCGCCACCACGCCCTTGCCCTGCCGCTGTGGCAGACTCGTCTCTGCCGCCTCCCACTCCGGAGTATCTGGTGACCCGCACCTTCGCCTCCATCAAGGCCGTCTTCCTCTGCCCGCCTCCCATACGTGAAACCCCCACCAAAGAGGAGAGCAAGGCCAGCGGCGCGGTTCCCTTGTAGAAGAAGACCAGGCGCCAGTTCAGGAGCAAGCCCAAGAAGGTAAGCCCTCGAGGCACCGAACGTGAGCTGCTTGATGTGATTCTCTAGTGTTATGGAGTTGTGCTTGAGTGCTAGGTGCTTGTGGTGAAGCAGGGACAGAGCAAAAAATGCAGGGAACGTTAATGCAAATGAATAATTACCTAGGTTTTGGGGGGAGTAGTTTTCAACATATTAGAAATTTGAATTTATAAAAATAGAACATGCATATATAAATGAGTTGTCCTGATATTTTCCTCATGATTGACAACCCATGCTCATTGCCATTCCTATAGATGGAAACAAAGTTAAGTATATCTATTCATTAAAAGAATGGAAAAACGAAATACAAATAAGTCAGATAGAGAAGAGAATATGTTATTGTACCCCTTTTTGTGCAAACGAAGGCATATGGTATGCTATTACTTCGGTAGATACAAAGGTAGTACATATACATTTATATATGTAATCGTGCATACAAATTCATCTGTTAAATTTTATACATGTAATTCCTTTATTAGGATGGAAATAAATTAGCATGATTGTTTTGGAATAGGGGTGCAATTACCTCTTGCAGAGGGTAGATATGATCAATATCAAGGGACATTTCATTTGTTCACAAAATATAGGGGCTCCTCCTTACCAACATGGGGATCTATCAAGGGAAAATGAAGAAAGAACACTAAGAAATAAAAAATCAGTTGTTGAACTATGAAATTATTTCTTAACTTGCTAGAAAAGGGATAAAAAACTAAAGATGTTTCCAACTCATTATTTTAGAAAATAGGTTGTTTAAAAAATAGTACAATTGTATTTCTCGTAAAAAAATGTTCCATTGCTTTATGTTTTTCTTACCACTGTACTTATATCTATGTTTCACACGTTGTATATGCTGCAATGAAATAGATAAATGATAGGAAACAAATAGAGATATAAGATAGAGAATAAATATTTAACATTTTTTATGTACCAAAGATGACGCCCTCAGGTTTGCGAGGGACACAATTTGAATATATTAATATTAATATACATACCCGGTCAAACTGTGATAAGTTTGACTTAGCACAAATATGGAATTTCAAATATTTCACAACGGGTGAAAGATGACAGAACTATCCAACAACTACATACCACGTCTAGCGACCTCTACAATCTTTTTCAACACCTGCCAATTATTGCATTTTGTGGAACTTCAAGTTAACAACATTAGCTATGCAGGCTGCCTTATATGACATGTAGTTGAAGGTTAGGGTATCCTGCTTTATTCTTGTGCCTGTTGAACAACTCTTGCAAACCCATGATGAATTTTTCGTGGACTGCATTTATCTGCAGTTAACATGCAACTTGTGTCACTATAGAAAAATAATTGTTAGGTTGTGATATCACTACTCCCTCCAGTCCATGTTAATGGGTTCAACTTTGTCTAGCTAAGAATGTATCTAGTTTAAATACTTAACTAGATACATACGAATCTAGATAAAGTCGATGCCATTAATATGGACTAGAGGGAGTAGGAAATCATGTACAATAAAGAACAGTTTTTAGCACGTCTTCAATTCCGCTTTTTTCACGTTATACCCCTTTTTAGCACGTCTTCAATTCTAAGATAGGGCGACATGTTAGGTTGACGATCATATGTACTCTTATCTTCTCCATTTATTTATTTCATTCCTCGTCATCATCCTTATATTCTTGAGGTACGGTCAACACACCTTGCACCTTGCTTAATAGACCCATCGGAGAAAGATGGTCCAAAGTTTTTAAATGCAATAGTCTGAACATTTTTTTACAAGATGGGCAGATGGTGTTACAGATACACAAACAAGAAGTAAAATGGGGAGCTTGCAGGTACAAATAAAGATTGACTTTTATTTTAGTATTTTGATGGCAATATACAAGTATATATTTATTTATCATTTTTATGGATTCAATAACAATAGACAACAAAAACTGGGTTTATTGTTTCAAATAACCACAAAATTTGGGATTGTGTTCAAACAAACATTGACAACCTAAATATTAATAGAGTATATGGAAACGTTCGTGACCTTTTGTCCATATGTACTAGGCATTTAGTTACTTAACTTTTCATACTGATGCCATAGAAAATACTATATGAGTAGAATTCTCATTCTTTTTCATTGAGAATTCAAATGAACATTCAATAGATCTATATGTCCTAGCTAATTATATCCATCTTTCTCTCTCCTTCTATCTTTCTCTCTCTTTCAAACAAAATTTATATGTTTATTTAGATAAACCGCCTAAAGTCCATCTGTTGAAATCCATTGACATGACAGTCCAATTTCATTCTACCAATTGAATGAATTACAATATGTAGAATTACAATCCAATTTCGTTCGACCAAGCCATTTCCCCATATTTTCCACTAATCTGACTTATAAATCACGACTTTCACATATTTATAGCCTGACTATAGATGATTGTATCGATAAAATTATTATATATATTGGCGTCCCCGATCATGGTCGATAAAATCCTGTATTGGAAATATGTGCACATGAACAATACAATTTAAATGAATAGGGTATATGTATTGTCACCTCATGCATTGTAGGCTGGTTAATTTTCTTGACTTCAATAGGTCTTCCAACAAACACATGCAGAGGTGATCTGAATGGGATTGGTGATCTGCATCGAGGTATCATATGAGTAACTTCTTGATCATTTACATGGTCCCTCTTTGGTATTAGTAGAAGGACTTCTTGATCATTTTCAATTTTCAACCTTACTTTAATAGAAAGTCTTTCTATATAACAAATTTTCTTAAGGTGACATTGCTCGATAGAGTAAAATGATGCAAGATACACATTGTTTAATACATAAGACAATTTACCCAAATTTGCCCCAGAAGAGATTGGTGGAGCTTTGATTGCTCTAGTGATATTCACAAGTATTTTGTTTCCGGGTCTCCACCAATTGTAAAGAGGGCCCTACAAAACGGCCATCATGGTCATTAATGGATGTACCTCGTTCTCTCTGCCTGAAATTTCTTCATTTTAGTTTAGTCAGCGTCAAACTTTACAAACTTCGAGAGTTCATAAAAGTTGATCATGACTAAATCAAAAACACGGTGGAGTTCGAGATAGAGGGAGCACTTGTAGTAGAACTCAGAAGTAAATGTGAGATGTCCGGGATAAAAACTATTTCTAAGAAACCAGGAGAAGAGTTCATGGAAGTATTTACTTGTCCAAAGCAGAAAACTGGGACTAAAGGGCATCCACTTTGCATGGCTATCCTAATGAAACCTTTTCTTGATCTAATACAAGCAACCTGCCAAATTTTCAATAGTTTTAGCATGCATGTTAACTCTAATAGTTCTGAGACTCTTATTATGAGCTGCTTCAGCGTATCGCAGTTTCAAATAAATTTACTTCCGAGTCTTGTTCATGGTCCATATGAAGCATTTCGCGCAGGCCTCCCGGTACCACCGCACAACTGTAGCCTGCTCCAAGATAGGAGTAGAAATTCTCCTTGGACACCGGAATTAACCCCAGCCAGGTCCATATGTGCCTTTGGAAAGGCACATAGAAAGCCTGATCGAAGAATAATGAACATCATAGATTAATTGATGGAGAATGGTCAAGTTCTACAATTTCGAATAAGATACTCTCTGATCTATTCTTCTAAAAAGGATATCTCAGATTTGTGTAGATATACGTACCGCGCTACTGGCAAGGATCTTCATCTTTGTTGTAGGCATAAATCCCACATGTGCTGCTAGGACCCACAAGCCCAAGGGCATGGCGCAGTGCGGTTCATAACCAAACACTGCGAATTAAGACAAAATAAATCCCATGAGTGGTGTGAGAGAAGATTAATAATAATTCAAGTACGAGACCTAGCTACGTCTGCGTGGAAGAGAAGGAACGGTATTACCGTATGCTTTGTTAGGATCAAATGCAGTGTAGTCCTCTACATGCAAGGTGATGGGAAAGTAGCCGAGCGCGTGTTTGTACACGAACCTGATAAGATAAATTAGGAAGCATGCATGCATAATCCAAACCTATCGATAATAATCCAATAATGGATGGATGGAAACTAAGATGAACCTGGCGATGTTGCATCCCAATCGGTTGGTATCATTCACGGGGGCGAACATGAGGAAGAGCTGCGTTCCTAGCACCCTGCAAACATAAATTAACAGTGACGCACATGCATCATGCATGTAGCAATGGAGGAGATCGACGACAGATAATTAAGGGGATGATCACGGACAAGGCGGCAACGCGTTCTGAGAAGAAGAAGACGGACGCCAACAACAGGAGCAGATTCAAGTAGATGGCACCAAGCCAGAGAGCCAAAGCCACAACGGCGCGCACCGGCAAGTAATCCACCGTTCTCTGCCTGAACACCACCGTACCATCCTCCTCCTCCTCCACCCCTGCAGGCATCATGTACGCTGTGGTGGTGTTGCTCCTTCCACCGCCGGTGCCAATCATAACTAAACTATATATATATCCTATGCAGGGACTGATTTGCAACGGATATAACTTGTAGCTAACTTTTTTCCACACTTAATACTGCTTCAAATAGGTTAGCTACATGTTAAATCAATTTAATTTGACAAGATTTGCCCTACAACCACCTCGCTTTAATGTCAGAATGGAAGACGTGACATTTTACCAACTTCTTAGATGGCTATATATAGAAGAGGAAAACATGCCATTTTACTAACTTCTTCCAAATAGTTATTGTAGAATCAAATATGTCAGCGACATGTCAACTAATCTTAATTAATTTTGGTGCTGAACGGATAGGGGTGTTTAATCTAATCTAACTTTACTATTAAATGGGAGTTGGTGATCGTAGGGTCGTCAAACATTGGGACAATCCGGGCAATCAAATCTCCCTCGTTAAACACTGGGACAATCTTGGCCACACAGCAGTCTCGTACATGTCCATATTCAGTGGCGGAGCCAGCTCACTATTGTATAGCCTGGGCAAAGTAGAGCACTTGGGCATGCAAATTCTTGCTTAATGCCTCACTTTAAGGTAGTACTTCAAGGAAATTAGCCCGGACAGCTGCCCGGACTCCGCCATATTTGTAAACAAAAGTTAAGGAAGTATTACTCCCTCCATTCCAGATTATAGGGCTAAATTACCAAAACTCAGGAACCTAGGTGATCGCTCATTGGCTGCGAAAAACGAAAGAGAGACATGAATTTTGCCTTGATGGATACGATAATCAATGCAAAAATCGTTTTCACACTGCATGCATGGAAGGCCAAGGACAGACTCCACCGTTTTCATGCTAGGAAACTGAACGGGCCGGGGAGAAAACATGGCAAGTTTGCCATGTTTTCCTTATAGTTTCATCAATTAAAATTTTCCCTCCCTTAGACCAAACTAATTCGTTATGCCCCATGTCCCAAGATCTCTACGGATACCAAACCCCGACCTCCAAGGCTACCCGTACCATCTATCTCCCTACCGATGACGTGACCCCGTCCAATTCCGACGGCGACAAGGTGGAACAAGCGACGACCAACGGAGGAGCAGAAACCATTTCTCGCGACAAGGACCGCGCACCCAGCGTCCGACGCGAAGGCCTCAAAGAGTGCTGCCACATCCACTGTCCAGGGCAGAGGTACCAAGACCGATGGCTGTGGACGCGGACAGGGACGGCCTCAAAAAGCGTCACCACTCCCATCGTCCAACGCGGAGGTGCCAACACCGACGACCTCGGAAGCAAACATGGACGGCCTCGCAGAGCGCCCTCAGACCCAAAGTCCAGCACAGAAACCACCGGTCGCCCCAGCCCGAACAGAGCCAACTTCGTCGAGCCGCCGCTTCTCGCGAACTGCCTGATCCGGCGACGAGCCGCCGCATCGCCTACGTGAAGGAAGGAGGATTGGCGGGGGATGGGTGGACACAGGGAGGGGGAGGGCCGAGGAGGAAGGGCCATGAGGAGAGCTCGTGGAGTCATAGACGTGCGCGAGCAGGCACGGGGAGTGTAGCCGACGGCGATGCTGAACTGACCGTTGGCTCGCCCTCATCCTGCTCACAAGATGGGCCTCTTGGACCTCAGCTCGGGATGGTAGGAGCTCGCGTTGTCGTTCGGTTGTAGGTGCTCAACTCGAGGACAGTGGAATCGATGCTCGGGGCGGCGGCACACTGGGAGCTCATAGAGTTGGGGGATGTGTGTGAGCGGGCACCGGGGGGCACAGTTGGCTTCGACTGGAGGGACAGGAGGATGCCCATGAGGCGATGGCCGATTCTATCTTGGAAGGGATTGATGCGCTCGACTTTCGACGTAGAGCTCGTTGGGAACCCCAAGAGGAAGGTACGATGAGCACAGCAGTAAGTTTTCCCTCAGTTATGAAACCAAGGTTTAATCGAACCAGTAGGAGCAAGGAAACACCCCAAAGGTGTTATTAGCTGAGCTTTGGCAGGGCACACTACCGGTGCTAGTAGCAACGTGGAGACCTGCACAACACAACCACAGAACTTTGTCCCCAACTTGCGATGAGGTTATCAATCTCACCGTGTTTTGCGGAAAACAAAGGATTAAACGTATCGAATGGAAAGAAGTAAAAGTTTGCAGAAAGTAAACACAAAGCAGTAAAAGATTGTAGATTGTATGTAAAGAAAAAGGACCGGAATCCATAGTTCACTAGAGGTGGCTCTCCTTAAGATAGATAACATGCTGGGTGAACAAATTACAGCGGGGCAATTGACAAACACCGAGAAAGCAATACATGCATATACTAATCATCTTGACTCCTCTGAGACTTGATTGGACATTACAACATAATACATAGACCGCCATCCAACTGCATCTATGACTAATAATCCACCTTCAGGTTATCATCCGAACCCCCTCCAGTATTAAGTTGCAAGCAACGGATTATTGCTTTACGAACTGCATGTAAAGTAAACAATACGATTGTTCTATGAACAAAGGATTGTTGTTTTCTCCCTAGTAGCAACAACACATCTAGTACCTTAGAGATTTATGTCACTTCCCAAGATTACTAGAGGCATGAACCCACTATTGAGCATAAATACTAACTCTTGGAGTTGCTAGCATCTACTTGGCCAAGATAGCTACTAACAACGGAAAGCATGCAAGATCTCAAATAACAAAGACATGATAGAATCAATAATCAATTTGAAATATCATCTCAATATCCATCGGATCCCCGCAAACACAACATGTATGAATTACAAATAGATGATCTTGATCATGAATGGAGCTCACAAGATCTAAACATGAAAGCACAAAGGAGGAGAAACCAGCCATCTAGCTACTACATGGATCCGTAGTCTAAGGATGAACTACTCACGCATCACACCGGAGGCTTGCATGGTGATGAAGAAGGACTCTAGGGTGAATTCCCCTCTTTGGCAGGGTGCCGGGAAGAGCTTCAGATCCCTCCCGATCTAGGGATGGAAATGACGGCAGCTACAGACTCTTTCGTGGATTTTTGATCGGGTACTTAGGGTTTACGTCCTGAGGGCATCTTATAGTCGGAAGGGGAGGCCGAGGGGGTGCCTGGGCTGGCCACACCACCCCCTGGCGCGGTTGAGGCCTGGCCGCGCGGCCAGGTGGTGTAGCCGCCCTCTGGCCCCTCTCTGTCTCGTATTCTGGCACTTGATCCCTTCCGGAAAAATAGGCACTTTGGCTTTTGTCCCGTCCAATTCCGAGAATATTCATTTTCTGACTTTCCTGGAACCAAAAACAGCAGAAAACAAGCAGCTGGCACAGTGGCTCTTGTTAATAGGTTAGTCCAATAAATCATATGAAAAGTACTCCAAAGTTGGAACAAAACACAATAAAGTGGATAAAACCAAGCATGGAACATCAAAAATTATAGATACATTTGCAATGTATCAGGGATTTCTGCTATTGAGGTCCTGTGAATTTTGATTCGATTAGATCAGGGACAGCAGGATTTCTCTGCGAGGCAATTACCTCAACACTCACGAACAAGGAAATTTCTCAACACCAACAAGAATTATTGCCCAAACTTTACAAGAGTAGCAGATTAGAGCACAGATTCGGTTCAAGCAGAGTAATTATGTCAATGAGAACATCAATTTGCAGAGAAGCTAAATGCTAGCTTAGCTGGTTAGTGATTATGATATGTGTTTCAACAAAGAATGTCCAAACAGTCAAGGTGACAGTTTTGCCCGTATGACACTATATGAGTCATATCTTTTAAATTAGAATCAAATTTCTGTTAAATGAGAATCTTATCCGATATATTTGAACATCTGGTATGGCATTATTTTCCATGTTCTCTAAATTACATATTAATGTGTTATTCGTGTATTGGTTAAACTAAATGTTTATCATTGACTATTCTACATTCTTTTTCTAGCAAAGGAACTTTTGCGAAGCAAAAGAAGATCAATGGAGTTGTACTCAAAAGCAATCATCCTACATACGTTTATATTTCAGGAAGCAGGTTTCTTGCAACTAACTTCATTCTTCTACCTTTCACCATTCAATCAAAATCATATCCATTGGTACATATCTAATCTAGGAGTAGGCTCGGTTGCGGAGAACATAGTGGTCCATCAATAACTAAAATTTTCATGGGAAGCATGAGTTTACAAGATTTGAAAGGTAGAATATTTGTCTAGGAGGCATCAACTACATAGGAGAACTTCTGCTAGACCGAAATTATGATGTTATATTTGTTGAAGTCATGGTGCATATGGTCTATCTTTTGTATACAATAATTCTAATAAGCTTTGTTTCTTTCTCAATACGATTGAAATGATCTTTCAGATTTGTATATAATCATAAGAGTAGAATTTCCGTTGTACTGTTTCTTTCTCAATAAGTTGAAATTGGAAGCCTGTTTGAAAGTAGAATTTCCATTGTAGTGCCCCTTTGCTATCAAGCAGTCAGACATAGAAATGAAACGCCGCAACGCCTCCATGAAGACCTGCTCCGGTAGGGATGCCACCCGCTCTGTGTGGTCACGTCCTCAAGGAGTGGCGTTCCCGCAAGGCGCCCCAACATGATAATGAGCGCGTCGAAGAGTACCATGTCCTGCTTTGCGGATGTTGTCATGTAACGCCCAAGTACCCTAAATATAGGAGCAACTCCCGTCGCGTGCAACACCAAAGGGTACAGGAGGCTTCTCTCGGGCTCGGCACATATTTTATGGGTGTTGCTAGCAGTCTTGTCCTGCCATCATCATACCCTGGACTAGTGTAAAATGAAGAAGAGTAGTCATGCGTTGGGCATGGAGCTACACGCTGCAAGCCTACAAGACAAAATAATGACGGTGCCATCGCTCGCGTGATGGTCAAGTCAGGAAGAGAGTTTTTCCACACTTTATTTAAAGGAAAGTTTCACCACACTTAGTTAGAGGAAGTTCGTTTGATTTAATGTGGCACGGTAACAACGCACGGGCATTCAACTAGTACCTAATAATAAAGGACGAAGTGTTTCTTATGGTCTAACACTTTTTTAGACCAGTTTGTCTTCTCACCAAATCCCATATTACGTATCGGTTCTTTCATAATATTGATAGAGATCAAACGGGTCTTCCACATCTCCGGCCACCATCGATCTCTGGTGAGCGGAGGTGGACGACAAGCTGCGCAGGTGCAGCAAGCGCGGATTCATGTCGGGTTACAGGACCGCTGTCCGATTACGGATTCGGATGGTACAAATTATCAAACTTGGAAGATTAAGAGGAAGGACTTGTTATATGTGAAGGATTACTGGATGCCGGTATTCTGCACTGAGATGCCTAGTGATATGAAAGAAGATCAATGGGAGGTACTTCATCTCCAAGCTTGTGGATTCATCCGACAATGGGTGGATGATAATGTTTTGAACCATATCATTGAGGAGCCACATGCATGTGCCTTATGGCAGAAATTGGAGGGGTTGTATGCCTGCAAAGAAGGTACCAACAAGATGTTCTTGATCAAGAAATTGATGCGTTTGAGATACAAGGAGGGCAATCCAATTGCAGATCATGTAAATGAATTTCAGGGCATTATAAATCAGCTATGTTCAATGGGAATTACATTTGAGGATGAAGTGAGAGCCTTGCTGCTACTTGGCTCATTACCGGACACTTGGAGACCTTTAAGATCACCGTGTGCAATTCAGCACCTAATGGAGTTGTCACTTGGAACCTTGTGAAGACCAAAGTACTAAATGAAGAGTCTAGAAAAATTGTTGATAAGGACGGTTCTTCCTCACATTCTGAAATGTTAGTGACCGAGTCATGGGGGAGAAGCAAGAGTAAAGGTTTGAGTAAGGGAGGATAAAGAAGTAGAAGAAAATCAAGAGGCAAAGACAAGTATGCTGGTGTTATATGCCATCACTGCCGTGAGAAGGGCCACATCAAGTGGCATTGTGAACAATGGAAGAAGGACAAAATGAAAAAAAAAGTTCAGAAACAGACCGACAGTGACAATGACAGTGAAGGAGGCCGGATTGCTGTGGTAGATGAGATCATGTTTCTTATGCATGAAGAGCATGATGGCAGCAGTGTTTCCACCATTGAGGAGAGGATCACTATAGTTTCTAATGATACCATCAACCTTGCATATGGTGATAAGATGACTTGGATTCCGGACGCCGGTGCTACCATACATGCTACATCTCGTAGAGAGCTCTTCACCAACTACACAGTAGGTGATTTTGGTGTTGTGAAGATGGGGAACAATGATACATCAACAATCATTGGAAGAGGAGATGTGTACTTGGAGGCTGAAAATGGTACGACACTAGTCCTCAAGTCGGTGAGACATGTTGAGGCCCTTTGGCTCAACATTATCTCAGTTGAATTGCTTGATAGAGATGAGTACTTGAGCAGATTTGGAAATGAACAGTACAAGCTCACTAAAGGAAATATGATTGTTGCAAAAGGTAACATGATTTCAATTTTGTATCATGTACACGCTAATCTTTCTATCGCATCGGCCGTAGACGGTCACACGCGGGAGCTAGGTTTTCCATCTAGGAGCAATAAACCACCATTGTGCATGCATAGTAGGGCCACACGCGTATTCTCATGGCAACCCATACGTCAGGCGGTCCTTTTCTGATGAAACCCTAATCCGAGGGCCCCGCGGGTCTACCCCCATAGTATTCTCCGTACGAGGGCTTGCTAGTGGACTTTTTGGCCATCTAGGTTTGATAAGCTCATACCTACATGGAAAACCAAGGCTAGGCCCAAGGTTCTACTGGCTTGCCTCCGTTTGAACTGCAGCGGGAGTTTCCTCCTACAGGTCCAGCACACCTCTCTAAGTGTTATCGCATGCAACGTAGATGGTCACACCCGAGAGCTAGGCTTTCCATATAGGAGAAATCCACCACCCTTGTGCATGCAAGCTAGGGCCACGCGCGTGTTCTCGTGGCATCCCGGACATCGGGCGGTCCTTTTTCGACGAAACCCTAATCCGAGGACCCCGCGGGTCTACCCCTGTAGCATTCTCCGTACGAGGGCTTGCCAGTGGACTTTTATGGCGTTTTAGGTTTTCTAAGGTCATACCTACATGGAAAACCAAGGCTAGGCCCAAGGTTCCACCGGTTTGCCTCTGTTTGAACCGCAGCGGGAGTTTCCTCCTGCTGGTCCAGCACACCTCTCTAAGTGCTATCGCATGCGCTATAGACGGTCACACCCAGGAGCTAGGTTTTCCATCTAGGAGCAATCCACCACCCTTGTGCATTCATGCTAGGGCCACACGCGTGTTCTCGTGGCATCCCGGACGTCGGGCGGTCCTTTTCTGACAAAACCCTAATCCGAGGACCCCGCGGCTCTACCCCCATAGCATTCTCCGTACAAAACCCTACTCCGAGGGTCCCGCGGGTTTGCTAGTGGACTTTTATGGCCATCTAGGAGCAATCTGAAGCGGGAGTCACCTTTTGACCAATAGCTCGGCGCAAGAATCCAAGGCTCATCCCAAGATAACCAAGGCTCGGCCAAGTATATCTGGTGGTTTAGGTTTGTTTAGGTTAAATACCCCCGCCTCCTCGCTCACTCCACTCCGCTCGCCGCCACGCCTCTCCTCCCACCCGCACCTCCTCCTCCTCTTCCCGCCCGTCTCCTCCTCCTCCTCCCGCCTCCTCCACCTCCTCCCGCCCAAAGCCGCCGCCGCCCCCCACCACCGCCACGCCCACCGAAGCCGCTGCCACCGCCCACCCCAAGCCACTGTCAGCCGCCCGCCGCCACCGCCTGCAGGTAATCTCCATGCCACTCATTTTTTGTACTGCAAATTTGATTTTATTTCGATTCATTTACATCAATTTCGAGCAACCATGCACTTAGGAATTTGTTATTTCGATCAAATGCGTACTTTAGGATGCCCAACCAGTTCCCTCGTCCTCAACTCGGCATCAATGAAGGAGTACTACTGGGCTCCATCGGGAATGTCCGAGACTGGGCTCCGCCAGGCTAGCACTGGTAGGTGCTACCTGCCGGGACACATAGGTTGGTGAGGAATCCGGGTATCGCCGTTGACCCAGAGCTTCTTTGGTGGTGGTCACATGGTTCTCTAGCGGTGCAGAGGGAGCCCACTACCGAGAAGGTGGTACAGAGGCGTGTCATGGAGGAGGACAAGCACGTTCGCCGCTATATGGCTATTTTGGAGGTCAGGTTCTCCAATACCTGGCAGGTTCTCCAGGGATCTCACCCGAGCTATGCTCCTGTGTTGGTTACTTCTCTTTGGGTGTTCACCGCCCGCGGCTCAGGAGCCGGAAGTCGGCATCCAGTTTGATTGACCGAGATGTATTAGTGATATTATCGAGATGCATTAGTCCAGAACTTGAATAAGATAACTAATATCTTGATTATGGATGCTGAATATGATTCTAATATATTAGTGTCGGCGTGTGCGCGTCGTTATTCTATGTGGGTGTGGCGGGATACCGAAGATTCATGTGGTTATTTTACGATCACCTATTTATTTATAAATTACATCTACACTAAAATTGTAGTGGGAAATAAATAAACCAACTATACCTATAAAAAACAACCTTGTCGTCGGCGTAGGTATGCGGCTAACGCCACGGACCGCCCCGTCAGGTGGGCCGTTAACTAGGGCAACCGTTGGGCTATACTAGGCTTACGCCGACGGCGGCCGTTAGGGGCTCTAGCTCTACGCCGACGGTGTTTCTATGCCGACGGTCTTTTTGCCCGGCTGATGAGCCCAGGAACCTTCGCCGACGGGCCCGACCTTTTGCTGTCGGCGTAGGATTAGGCCGTCGACGTTATTAGTTATTCCCGTAGTGTATAGGGGAGAAAAGTAACACTTTCTATATTCCAAATTAAGTAGCACAACTACTTCTAGATATACGGACGCATTTTAGTGTATAGATAGATGAGTATCTAAATAAAATTGCGTCAATTAATTTGTAACCGAGTTAATGAGATGATGAGAAAGAGAAAAAAGAGTTACCCCTAGTCGTAGTTGGTGCTTCGTCTAAAAAAAATCAGATTTATCTACATTTGCATGTAGTACCTAAAATTTAATCTAGATAAAATCTATGACATCATTTTCCTGACAGATGGATGGATGGAGTAATTAATACCAACGCATTCTAGATTATTGCATAAATGATTGCTCACCTCAGACGACATTACTTGTACAATTACTAGCGCTATGGGATTGTTACCCAATGCAATGGATGGGATCGTGGGCATAGTTGACACCATGAACCTCTTCTCAGAGCTGGCGTGGCCACCATGTACGTACTACCTCATCCGGACAAATTTAAGATACTATCATTTTCGGGACGGCTGATGCAATTAATTACCAGCGTGCATAAATAATGAGAGCGTCGCGCGTTTTTGCTCACCTCATCAGACGAATATGGAATTGTTACTTAATCGTCGGGGGATCGTGGCAGGCATAGTTAACATGGTATTCTGCTGTCTCCACGCCTGCCCACCCATGAACCTTATCATGGCCGGTCTCCTTGTAGTAACATGCATGTGCTACTACTACCTCATCATCAGTAAGCGCCGCCGTAGCTACCGTGTCCCTATAGCTACCTCGTCGATTACGCTTGCTCCAATGGTGGTGCTGGCAGCTGCCGTTTACCTATAGCGACGTTCAACGAGCACAATCACCTGAATCCCTTCTTCGACGACGGCAGCGTCTCCTTCATGAGTCGCATGCTCGACAACAGCGGCATCGGCGAGGAGACCAGGCTGCCGCCGGGCGACCTGTACATGCCAGCGAGCAACAGCCTCGGCGAGGCTCGCTCCGAGGCCGAGACGGTCGTCTCCTCGGCCATCGACGGCGTGATCGCCAAGACGGGCGTCGCCCCGGACGCCGTGGACATACTGCAGCGTCTTCGCCCCCGTGCCGTCCATCAGCGACATGGTCGTGAACAGGTACGGGCTCCGGGACGACGTCCGCGCCGTGAACCTCTACGGGATGGGTTGCAGCGCCGGGGTGATCTCGGCGGGTCTCGCGGCGGGAATGCTGCAGGCGGCCGCCGGGACGCGGGACAAGGCCTATGCTCTGGTGGTGTCCACGGAGATCATCACCTCCAACTTCTACGTGGGGCGGGAGCGGGCCATGCAGCTCTCCAACGTGCTGTTCCGGGTCGGCGGCGCCGCGGCGCTGCTGCCGACGTCGGAGGACGGGGCGCGGTTCCGGCTGTCGCACCTGGTCGTCCGAACGAGCACCGCGGGCACGCACGACGGCTCCTACTCGTGCGTGTTCCAGGAAGAGGACGGCGAGGGCAACACGGGCGTGAACCTGTCCAAGAATCTCCTGGCAGTTGCCGGCGAGTCCCTAAGGGCCAACATCACCGCCGTCGCGCCCCTGGTGCTCCCCTTCTCTGAGCAGCTGCTCTTCGCGCTGGCCAGGCTGCGGCTGGTGAAGAGGCGGCGCGTGCCGGACTTGGGCAAGGTGTTCGACCACTTGTGCGTGCACTGCGGCGGACGCGCGGTGCTGGCTGGACAACGTGCAGCGTAGCCTGGGGCTGTCGGAGGAGCAGATGGAGGCGTCGCGCATGACGCTTCGCCGGTTCGGGAACACGTCCAGCAGCTCCGGCCGTGTGGTACGAGCTGGCCTACATCGAGGCCAAGGGACGGATGAGGGAGCGCCACAGGGTGTGGATGATGCTTGCCTTCGGATCCGGGTTCAAGTGCAACACCGCCGTCTGGGAGTGCATCCGACCACCACACAAGCCAGACACCGCATGGGCCAGCTCCATACATCCATACCCGGCCTAGCTATGAATGAACCATATCAACCAACTCACTCCGGAAATAAACTGATTTCCATTTATCTACACATACAAATCTACGTAGACAATTCGGACAGAGAAAGTATAATGTATACCACCCGTGCGATTGCTACTGAATAAGAAATTAAAAGACCAATAATTAAAAATAAATCAGTTAAGCAATCCCAGACTAATCTTTTTCCGGGTTCCCACCCGGACTCGTCATCTTTGACCTGGTAGTAGATTATTGCACCCGTCGTCCTGGCTATCTTTTATTTTTCATTGATTCTAGTGCGCGGTCAGTTTTTTCCCTGGCTGGTGTCTGTGGTTTTTTCCTCTCTTTGTTGGAGAGGTTTTTCCATGTTAAATCTGTGTCTCTTTGATGTGATCTCTTTTTGTTTTTCGTTATTTGCTTGTCGCGATTCTAACAAGTGGTATCAGAGTCGCAGGTTTATAATCTAGGGTTTGCGACATGTCGTCATTGAAGTAACCAGTAAGATGCATGTGAAGATGAAATTGTTCTTGCATAGGATGCAAGAAGATGGATCGGTAATGAATCACTTATCTATTTTTAGAGAGATCCTTTCTGATTTGCAGTCTATGGAAGTAAAATATGAAGATGACGATCTAGATCTCTTACTCTTATGCTCACTGCCTAGTTCTTATTCACACTTTTGTGATACAATATTGTTGAGCCGTGATAAACTAACCCTTGACGAAGTACAAGATACCCTCAAACAGAGGGAAAAGATGAAAACTATGGTGCAGGAAGATAGGTCGTCATCCAAGACTGAGGCCCTACAGGTTCGTGGCAGGACCGAGC
Source organism: Avena eriantha (assembly GCA_910589775.1). Taxonomy (NCBI): domain Eukaryota; kingdom Viridiplantae; phylum Streptophyta; class Magnoliopsida; order Poales; family Poaceae; genus Avena; species Avena eriantha. The sequence continues at coordinate 71,601,554 of OU342744.1, read as the reverse complement.
AGAGGAACAACTACGGCAACATAGATAAGAGCAAGGATGGCAGAGGTCGTTTAAAGTCCAAGAAAAATGACAAGTTCTGCAGGTATTGTAAGAAATCTAATCATGTTATTGATGATTATTGGAAGCTGCAAAATAAGGAAAAAAGCAATGCTACTTACCAATTGAAAGATAAGTCTAATGCCTCTAGTATGGCTGCTATTGTTTCTGGTGAGATTTCTGATGGTAAATGTTTAGCAATTTTTGATGCTTGTGCTTCTCGTGATGATGAATGGATACTTGATACTGCATGTTCCTTTCATATGTGCTTGGGCCTACACATGGCACCCACCTTCCACCACTCTCACACACATATCCTAGGGGCACATGCAAGTTTTCATGTGATTCCGACGCTCCGGTGGTCTTCCTCCGGTGAAACCCTAGACTAGGGGTCCCGAATCGTCTACCCATATAGCTATCTCCGTACGAGGATAGCCCGGTGGAATTTTCTATTTGTTTTGGTTTGTTTAAGACATATGTATATGGAGAGCAAAGGTTGGGCCAACTTTGCCACATTCTAGGCCCCTGTTGTCCCGCGGCGAGAGTTTCCACGTACAGATCCAGAATTTTACTAAGTGTTAACGCATGTTCAGGAAGGGGGTCACATCTGGGGCCTATACATGTCACCTACCAACCTTGCACCACTCTCACACACATATGCTAGGGGCACATGCAAGTTTTCATGTGATTCCGACGCTCAGATGGTCTTCCTCCGACGAAACCCTAGACTAGGGGCCCCAGATCGTCTACCCCTATAGCTATCTCCGTACGAGGGTAGCCCCATAGAACTTTCTATTTGTTTTGGTTCGTTATGACATATGTACATGGAGAGCAGAGGTTGGGCTAACTTTGCCACATTCTAGGCCCTGGTTATCCGGCGACGGCAATTTCCACGTATAGATCCAGGATTTTACTAAGTGTTAACACATGTCCGGGAAGGGGGGTCACACCTGGGGCCTACACATGGCACCTAACAACCTTGCACCAGTACTCTCACACACATATCCTAGGGGCACATGCAAGTTTTCATGTGATTCTGACGCTCTGGTGGTCTTCCTCCGGTGAAATCCTAGACCAGGGGCCCCGGATCGTCTACCCCTATATCTATCTCTATACGAGGGTAGCCCGGTGGACCTTTCTATTTGTTTTGGTTTGTTTAGGAAATATGTACATGGAGAGCAACGGTTGGGCCAACTTTGCCACATTCTAGGCCCCGGTTGTCCTACGGCGGGGATTTCCACGTACAGATCTAGAATTTTACTAAGTGTTAACGCATGTCCACATGCAAGTTTTGATGTGATTCCGATGCTCCGGTGGTCTTTCGCCATCGAAACCCTAGACCGGGGCCTCGAATCGTCTAACCCTATAGCTATCTCCGTACGAGGGTAGCCCGATGGACGTTTCTACTTGTTTTGGTTTGTTTAGGACATATGTACATAGAGAGCAAAGGTTGCGCCAACTTTGACACATTCTAGGCCCAGTTGTCCCGCGCCGAGAATTTCCACGTACAGATCGAGGATTTTACTAAGTGTTAACGCATGCCCGAGAAGGGGGTCACATCTAGGGCCTACACATGTCACCTACCAATCTTGCACCACTCTCACACACATATGCTAGGTGCATATGCAAGTTTTCATGTGATTCCGATGCTCAGGTGGTCTTCCTCCGGCGAAACCCTAGACCAGGGGCCCCAGATCGTCTACCCCTATAGCTATCTCCGTACAAGGGTAACCCGGTAGACCTTTCTATTTGTTTTGGTTCGTTAGGACATATGTACATGGAGATCAAAGGTTGGGCTGACTTTGCCACATTCTAGGCTCTGGTTATCCTGCGACGGCAGTTTTCACGTACAGATCCAGGATTTTACTAAACGTTTAAGGAATGTCCGGGAAGGGGGGTCACACCTGGGGCCTACACATGGCACCTACCAACCTTGCACCAGTACTCTCACACACATATCCTAGGGGCACATGCAAGTTTTCATGTGATTCTGACGCTCCGGTGGTCTTCCTCAGGCGAAACCCTATTCCGGGGGCCTCAGATCGTCTACCCCTATAGCTATCTCCGTACGAGGGTAGCCCGGTGTACCTTTCTATTTGTTTTGGTTTGTTTAGGACATATGTACATGGAGAGCAAAGGTTGGGCCAACTTTGCCACATTTTAGACCCCCGGTTGTCCCACGGCGGGAGTTTCCGTGTACAGATCCAGGATTTTACTAAGTGTTAACGCATGTCCAGGAAATTTAAGAAGAGGATGAGGGATTCAAAGAGCTGGATTAGCACAAATGCTCTAGTTCCAATATATCTAGTAGCTAATATGGAAGAACAAATAGGAGATGAGGAGAAGGACTAAAACTTTGAATCTTCGGACGAAGACTACAGTTATGATGAGGATTCAGATGGACATATAGTGAGGAGGAAATCCAAATATCCAAGGTTTAACACTGAAACTGAAATTCCTCACTTCAAATTAGAAATGGTATTCAGAAGTAAGAACCAGCTATGCAAAGCTCTGAGGAGGTATGGAATAGTTACAAAAAGGAGCATAGTTTTCCTTAAATCAGAAGTGGACAGGTTTAGGGCCAAATGTGATTGGCCAGGCTATCCTTGGCTCATTTATGCAGCAAAAACATCAAGATGTAGTAGATTCCAAGTGATCACATATGAAGATGAACACAGGTGTGCACAGAACAGGGAAAATAAACTTGTGACTGCTAAGGTAATTGCCCAACGATATGAACACTTTATCCTAGCAAATCCTATGTGGAAAATTGAAAGCATGAAATCAACGGTGCTTCAAGATATGTTCACTGATGTGTCAACTTCAAAATGCAAGCACGTGAAGAAACTAGTGATGGACAGACTCATGTGCGGAATCAAAAATGAGTACACCAGGGTATTTGACTACCAGTTGGAATTACTTAGGATCAACCCTGGTAGCACAGTTGCAGTTTGCTTGGATCCAACAAATATGCATCAAAATATTTTCCAAAGTTTCTATGTTTGCTTCCATGCATTAAAGGAAGGTTTCAAGGCTGGTTGTAGGGAAGTCATTGGACTGGATGGATGCTTCTTTAAAGGTGCAGTGAAGGGGGAATTGTTGTGTGCTATAGGCAGGGATGCCAACAACCAGATGTACCCAGTGGCATGTGCAGTTGTTGAGCAGGAAACAAATGAAACTTGGGCATGGTTTGTTGGCCTTCTCATTAAAGATCTGGGAATTAACAACAATGGAGCAGGTTGGGTCTTTATATCTGATCAACAGAAGGGCCTGATCAAAGCAATGAAAGATTATCCGCCAGCTGCTGAACATAGGATGTGTGCTCGACACATTTACGCAAACTGGAGAAAGAAGCATAGGGCCCATGAGTGGCAGAAAAAGTTTTGGGCAATTGCCAAAGCTTCAAATAGGTAAGACTTCAATTATTACAAAGCCAAACTTGCACAAGAAACACCAGATGGGGCAAAGGATATTATGAGGACAGAGCCTGTGCATTGGAAAAGGTCATTTTTCCAGTGGGAAGCAACTGTGAGTCAGTTGACAACAATATGTGTGAATCGTTTAATCATGCTATTGTTGAATCAAGATTTTATCCAATAATATCCATGCAAGAGAAAATCGGGAAGAAGATATTTGCTAGAATTCAAGAACAAAGGGACAAGGGTGGGAAGTTTCATGGGAAAATATGCCCAGGCATACTTAAAAAGTTGAAGGCCGCCATTGCAAGGACACAGTTCATGGACGTGCTATGGAATGGCAAGGATGGCTTTGAAGTGAGGTTGTTGACTGGGAGAAGAAGGCAATACACAGTCAGCCTTGACAATAGGACCTACTCATGTGGATACTTCCAGCTATCAGGAATTCCTTGCTCCCATGCAATAACAGCTATCTATAAGTGTGGGAAACTTGTGGAAGATTACATTGCTTCCTGCTACTCGGTTGAAGTGTTCAAAAAAATTTATGAGCACTGTTTGCAGCCAGTGGAAGGTGAGGAGATGTGGCCAATTTCTGAAAATCCTAGGCCTCAAGCTCCATAATATGTGCGAATGCCAGGGAGGCCGAAGAAAAATAATAGGAGGAGGGAAGAGCAAGAGAAACCTAAAGCAAAGAAAATGAGCAAACATGGCATAGTAATTGTTTGCTCTTTATGTGGAAATCCTGGCCACAACATGGCAGGGTGCAAGAATAATCCAGAGAGGGGTAAGAAGAAGTATTCACACCTGAAAAGGAGGACAACTGAGGTATTGTTTATGTTCTAATGATTTTAGTTCAGTTCTAGTGAATTTAGTTTAGTTATAGTCATTTTAATTGAGTTCTAGTGAATTTAGTTTAGTTATAGTAATTTAAGTTGTTGCGCCCCGCAAAAACCACTACTAGAAAATCGCTGTGTTTTTGTGCATTGCATCATCATGACCGCATGCTCATGTCATCATGCCACATTGCATTTGAGCATCGTCATCATCATGCATGGTTCTGCCTAAAACTATTTTCGAAACGCCTAGTTTTGTTTTCTAAATATTCCCGTCTTTATTCAAATTAAAACCCGGGTCTCCGGAATATTGTGTTTCATCTACCAACGGATTTCAAAAGCCCCGTTAAATAATAAAATATTTATTTTATTTTTTAGGAGGCAGCCCGCCAGGCCCGAAAGCCTAGCCGGCCACCTCCAAATAAATCCTATCCTAACCCAAAACCCTAATCCACCTACCCCTCCTCCCTCTTTTTCCCTCCCTAGCCGCCAACTCCCATCCTCCCGCCCAAATCCCAGTGCCACCAACCCCTGCCGCCACCTGGGCTGCCCTCCACCTCACTCCCTCCAATCTCGTCTCGCCACCTCTTTCCCCTGGCCCACTTCCCCACTCCCGCTCACTCCTCCCCCGCCACCTGCCCCGCACCTGCACGCTTTCCGCGCCCGCCTGGCCCACCACCCGCGCCACACCGACCGCAATCCCCTCGCACGCTCTTCTCCTGCCATGAAACCGTCTCTCCTCCGCGATTCTTCCTAGCCCCACGCCTCGATCTCCTCCATCCCTGCCGCTTTTCCCCTGCGTCGCGAGCTCCTATCCGCTTGCCCTTCCTCAACCGCCGCCAGGGCCAGAGCCAAGTCCCGCCGCCTCGCGACGCCTCTTCCCGCGCAACCCCGTCCGGGCCATCGCCGCCAAGGCCGCCTCTCCGTCGAGCCACGCGCTCGCCCACGTCTGCCTCCCGCCGTCTCGCCCTCTTTCCGCCGCCAGGAGATCCTCCCCGATGGTCGCCGGTCGCCCCATCTGCACATCCTCACCGCTCGGGCCGCTCCTCCTCCCCGGCTGACGCCCGAGCTCCTCCTCGACCTGCTCGTCCCTGCCGCGCGAGCCCCTCCTCCTCGCTTCCTCCTCGGCAGCGCCGTTTTCCCCTCCACCCTCGCGTCCTCCTTCCTCACCGTCCACCGCCCGCCTCTCTCCGGCTTGGCGCGGCCGCATCTTGCCGCCGCGGGTCGCCGGCCCCTGCTAGCCCTCGTCCTCCCACGGTCTTCCCCGAGCGCCGCCGCTCGAGCGCGACCGAGCCCCGCCGCCGCCTCGCGGATCCCCGCCATCGGGGCCCTTCGCTCGCCTCTGCAGCCGCGAGCCCGCCCCTCGTCACGCCGCCCTCGCCTCTAGCAAGCTCGGTCACCATCGTGCCCCTGCCGTGCCGCGCGACTTCGACCCCACGCTCGCCTCCGTCTCCTCTTGTGGCGGGTACCGCCACCGCAGTTCCTTCTTCATCGACTTGGCGCCTCCCAGCTCCTCTGCAGGCTACCTCGTCTCTCAGCTCACCCCGCGACCGCCCTCTGCTTTTGCCCGTGTGTTTGTTTTGCAGCATCACATATTTGTGCTCGCATGCCCGTGCACATGTGTATACGCCCTATGTGCTTGTGTGTTGCTTGCCGACTGTGTATCTATCTTGTTGGTCTGCCATCCAAGATCTTCCGAGGAGGTGAGACCCCGTGCTATGCGTGATGCTCCAAGGATGAATCAATGTCGCCGAATCTCGACACATTCGTCATGAATCCCTAGTACTCGGATATGGTCATGCTAGATCTCCTTCCCGGATCGTCAAGATCTTCCGATGCCCGAGAACCCGAACGCCAAGTTCGCCGATAACCCGAACGCCAAGATCTTCTCCTCGGAACGCCATGATCTCCTTCACAGATCCGAAGACCCTGAACCCCGGAGTCCGAACCCCGATCCCGCCGAGACCGAACCCGGACCACATCGAACCCCAAGCTCTTCGACCCCTAATGTGATCCCCTTTTCCGAGCCCTATTTTTTATAAATGCTTTATATAAAATTTGTTGCATTTAAATTGTACATCCCTGCATGCATATTCGGGTGTTTGGGGCTATTTCGGCAATTCATCATAATTAAATATGGAGACTATATGGGGGCTATTCTTGTATTATACCGCCTCCATTTAAATTTGAGTAGCGAATCGATGCCATGTCTCGCCCTGTTAATACAACATTTAAATTGCAGGGTAGTTAAATAACTTGAACCGTGTAATTAATTGTCGGGACCCCGGTTCCGCTTAATATTGCCTAATTGCAGCGCATCTGTGCCATGCCATGCATCATATCACGATCATGCCGGATCTTCTGCCGTGGTATTAAATATTGCATCCGGTGTTTCTGCTAGTGTTTGCTTCTTCGTGGATTAGACCGATGAGTGGATGCAAGTATCGACAAGTTCTTCGGATATGAACCTTCGGCTATGTTTTCCCAGGCGAGCATCTCTTCCCCTTCTACCTATTTTGCATTTATAGTCTTTATTTCCTCCTGTTGATCTATTGCTATCTGTGTCGCGATGCTTTAGCTTCCGTACACCAGTTATATCCCGTGCAGCCTCTATATTGCCTTGGACACCTCCTATCACCCGTGTTTGGTAGATAGCTGGCCTTGCGAGTCGTAGTTGCTTGCTCAGGTGCGATCTCGTGTTGTCCAGTACCACAGTTGTTGGAATGCTGGCAGATGTTGTTGGTGGAGATGCTTAATGGTGGAGTTGATCATGACTTTAATTACAACCATTAAAAATGCTAGATATAACTAATGCAGAGGCATCGGTGGGCAATAGATGTTATTTGGTTCTTCCACGCTCACTTGTGTCCCGTAGGACCCCGAGTACTTGATACCTGTTCCTTGATTTTTTGCACTATCCACATCCGGGAGGCCGTGGACCCCTCTGAGCCAGAGCTTGATTCATTTTTATTTCTTGGGGCCACAAAGTAGTTTGGGGTTTTATTACTATCCTGTACTTATGCCATGTTACTGCTTTATTTAAGATTGTGTGTGGAGCACCTGTACTGTTTTGGATGCGGAGTGTTTTCGCGGTATCGACAAGCCCAGTCACACTTTCGGGTTCCCAGTTGTTTACAGCCATTGGCGCAAACCTTGGGTCCGTCTCGGAGTCGGCCAACTTCGTTGCGGGTAGCTTAATGGGGTGGCCCCCTAAAATATTTATGAATCCTGTGATTGCTTTGTCGTGAAAGCCTCGTTGGGTTTTGAGTTGGTTTTTCCGAGGTTGATCGAGTGTGTGTTGCTATTTGTGCACCCCTACAGGGTAAAACTTTCTGAAAGCCGTGTCCGCGGTTATGGACGACTTGGAGCACAGTATCTCGATCATAGACAAGCATAACTAAAGTAGTGTTATAAACTTGACTTAATACATGACTAGTAATCAGATTCAACTATAACGGAATGGACATTAAAAATGCCAACAACTGCTGGATCTGGGTTGTTTTGTTATATATGCCTAGTAAGTATTGCAACTCCAATGGAATGTGATAAAAGTGCCAACAACTGCTGGGTTTTGGGATTCCTCAGGACTATTATATCTGACTAGTAAATGTTCCAACTACAACGGAATGGTGATTAAAACTGCCCACTACTTATGCTATCAGGATGACTCCTAATATCTATATCTGATTAGTAATTGCTGCAACTATAACGAAATGAATAAAACTGCCAACTGTGTGAGTTCCTTGGTCTGACTTCCTCGTTTGGTCTCGAGGGGGAAATACCAGGATGGGTTTGTTTGGTGTTAGCTTCAGGTTGGATCCGAATAGGTCTTTCTTACCCCTCTCTAATAGCCGCTAGTGATACCGAGTCTCTATAGGTTGTTTAGTGCCGCTGCGCTGCCGCTTCAGCCCACCATACCTATGTAGGCGAGAGCTACCGAATTCTAGCCTCCCCGTGTACTGGCCTCAGTACTGACGCTCCTCTTTTCCCTTTGCCCTTTGTCGGCACCCCTTTTGTTTTAGCAGGTTTGAGATCGACGTCGTTAGCAGGGTTACCCTTCTGGCTTGGCCTCGGCAGGGTTATGGACGCCATTGGTTATTCTTCAGGGCTTTTAGCCCCATTTGCCTCTTGTCCGTAGTCGGACGCTCTATCGTTTTCAAGGTGATTTGGATCTTTGTATTGTATATCTGTAAACTTGACTCCTGGAGTCGTTGTTGTATATATATATATATCTGTTCTGTGGGTCCCATCGGGGACTGTTGTGTAATGGTATTACTTCGTTTTCCACCCACACGAAAGTGCCTGCTGGGCGTCCTTGAATCGTTTCTATGCGGGTTTGGCGGAAAGGGCTAAAACTTGCATAGGGCCGATTTGAGGGTGTTACATAAGTTGAGTTCTATTGATTTAGTTCACTCATAGTCATGTAGGTTGAATTCTAGTGAATTTAGTTCAGTTATAGTCATTTTAATTGAGTTCTAGTGAATTTTTTTTAGTTATAGTAATTTAAGTTGAGTTCTAGTGATTTAGTTCACTCATAGTCATGTAGGTTGAGTTCTAGTGAATTTAGTTCAGTTATACTCATTTTAATTGAGTTCTAGTGAATTTAGTTTAGTACCCCTCCTCTGGCCCCTGCGCCAACCCTCTCCTTCCCGTTACCCCCTCTCCACCACCAACGATCTGTCGGCCTCCACCTCCACCTCCTCGCTACCAGCCGGCGGCGTGGTTGTTGGGCTGTTGGGGAAGACCAGCGAGGCCTTCGGCGACGCCCCTGTGCACGACAGCGAGGGGGAGACGCCCTGCAGCTGCTGTATGCCGTCGAGCCGAGAGAAACCCTAGCCGAGCCAAGTGTCTGCACCGTCGCCGATCTGCTGCTCCCCGTCCTGATCCGAGCCCTCCGACGAGTCCACGGTGAGCTGGCCTCCCTCTCTGACATCCTCTCTCTCTCCGTCGCGGTCAGGCCTCGTCGGACATTGTGCCGAGCACACTCGGTGCAGCGACAGGTGCTGGCGTCTGCCCGTCCCCGCGCCGTATCACGCCTTACCTAGCCCCCCTATACCCTCCTAACACCAATCCCCATCCACCGCAGTGGTTCCGCCGCCTGCGTGCACGGACCGCGTCGCGGGTTCGAACCCCCGCCTCACCGCGCCGCGCGCTGTCGTTCCGTCAGTTCGTCAGAGAAGATCCACAGTAGCGTTGGCAGATTTACAGAAAACCCCTTTTTATTTTTCTCCCTCAACCCGCGGTCCTTCCAGCCCCACCTGTCAGCCGCTGTTGTGTTTTTACAAAAGGGCACCCACGTTTTCGTAATCCCTAACCCACAGCCCCTAGCGCCGCCAGGTGTCACGCCCGCATCGGACGAGCGCGCGTGTGGGTCCGCTTAACACCGGTCCCGCTCGTCAGTGGGGGTGGCTAGTTAGGTCCCGGGTGAGAAAAGCCGCGGCTGCGCATCGTTGCGTCCTAGGCCCAGTCCGCGCAGGTCCCACCTGTCTGCGACTGTGGCTAGATCTGGCTGAGTAGAAAAAGTCTGGCTGTTTAACTGTTTAAACAAAATGATTTCAGGAAATGTTTAAATACAAATTTAAATCTATTTTAAAGAACTTTTGATTTATAATTCCAAATATTACAAATGATATATGTTTTTGAATCAGAAAAATGTGAGGATTTCAAATATGCCATTCAAAATAATGTTTGACCACTTTAAATTTTCGAGATGATTAGAATTACAATAAAATGCCCTTTTCTTAATTAATTAATAACTTTTAACCTATAACTCCAAATTCAACAAATAATATGTCTAAATCGATCAGCGCGACGAGCCCGTTCTATACATGCATTCCTTGTTCTGAATTGAAGCATGCATCATGTCATCATTAAAAATCAGAACTGTTTATGGCAATAAAACTTGACCACATAAATAATAAAATGCTTTATTTTTGTACCCCACACCTCACCATGCCATGCTACATTATTGCCATGTAAATTGTGCATCATTCATCATGGCATGCTTGTTTGCTTGTCGCATTTTATTCATATGCTTGTGCACTCTATTTATGTTGGCCCTTATTTGTTTGGTTCTTCTTCGAATAGATGCCCAGCAGGAGAATTATCAGGAATCCCAGGAGTTCTACCCAGATCCATCTCTCGCTTCAACTGAGCTACCAGGAAAGCACTACCACATGCTTGCATACATATAGTACCTAATGCCTCTATCTTATTCTTGCATCATTGAGTCGCGATTGCATTAAATTGAATCCCAAGTACTGCATAGCCTTTACTTTTAAACCCCACCGAAGCTTGTTCCTCCATCCCATGAGCCATTACTACAGGAGTTGTTCGAGCCATGCGAGTCATAGAAAAGCATGCGTAGGGTATGTGAGTGTCTGATGGATAACGAGGTACCTAAACAACTTAACCTGAGTAGTAATGGGATAACTAATGAAAGAGGCGCCGGTGAGCAGTCTCTGCTATTTGGTTTTTCATGCTCAATTGTGTCCCGTAGGACCCCGAGTACTTGATTCCTGTTCCTTGACTATTCGCACTATCCACATCCGGGAGGCCTTATGGACCCCCCTGAGCCAGAGCTTGATTCATTTCTATTTCTTGGGGCCACAATTAGTTTGGGGTTTTATTACTATCCTGTACTTATGCCATGTTTACTGTTTATTTACGATTGTGCGTGGAGCACCTGTACTGTTTTGGATCGTGACACGTTTTCGCTGTATCAACAAGCCCAGTCACACTTTCGGGTTCCCAGTCGTTTACCGCCGTCCACACAAACCCTGGGTCCGTTCCGGAGCCGTCCAACTTCGTTGTGGGTAGCTTAGTGGGGTGGCCCCCTGAAATATTTCTGAATCCTGTGATCGCTTTGTCGTGAATGCCTCGTTGGGTTTTGAGTTGGTTTTTCCGAGGTTGATCGAGTGTGTGTTGCTATTTGTGCACCCCTGCAGGGTAAATCTTTCTGAAAGACGTGTCCGAGGTTATGGACGACTTGGAGCACAGTTTCTCGATCATAGACAAGTATAACTAAAGTACCGCTTTTAATCTGACTAAATACCTGACTAGTAAATAGTGCAATACTCATGGAATGGTTAATAAAACTGCGAACGGATGGGTTGTTCGTCCGCTTTCTCGTTGGTGAGCGAGAAGGAGGATGGATCTGTTAATTATATTGTTATAACTGTTGTTACTACTTAACAGACATCCGTCTATCATTGGTTAGGCGGATGGTTAGCGGGTATCTATAGACTTGTTAGTTATTATCTTTTGCTGCAATTGCGTCACCCCAGGTATATGTCCCCTTTAGAGGCATAAAGACTTACTAAGTACCCCTAGGGTCTCACACGATAAATTGTTTGATTCATATGAACATGTGTTTTCGCAAGATGGATACTGGGTGGAGGAGACGGATAATGTTGGCAACGATCACTCGGTGTAGAGATTCCGGGGATGGGGATCCGTGAGATCTATGGGCGGGATGTGTTTATTTATGTGGCATCTTATGCCGAGTTGCTTCTTATCCGTACTCGGATCTTGTTTTCCGCTTCCGTCTGATACTCTGATGTTTGATGTATGAGGAGTTATCCCAAACTATTATCTCTATCTAGGATATTTGGATCTTGCCGTATGGCGTTGCAATATTTCTATTTCTTTTAGATGGAATGGCTCTGTGAACAGTTGTATGGTGGCTTGCATACATACTCACTTGTGTATGTAGTTGATCCCTTCGCCTGCCAATTACGCCGCTCGTTCTTGTCCCGATGTTCTGGAAGTGGTTAGGACGGCCGACAGGTCTACCCGTGAGTGGCCCCTGGGCCCCACCGTATTATTTTAACCATTTTCGCTCATCCAGGCATGCAACTAAGAGCGTAATTCACCGAGGTAGTTACACAGCTGCACGAGCAGCAAACTCTCAAGCAGCAGCTCCAGCAGCAACGTCTCAAGCTGCAGCCCTAGCTGCAAGATCTCAGCCAGCTGCACCTGCTTCTAGGTTTAAACCTCCGAGGAAGAGTTCTGGAAGTGCACAAACTCGAGATTCTGGAAGTGCACAAGCTGGATCATCTAGCACTACATCAACTGGAGAAAAAATAGGGAGGAAGAGAGCTACATCTTCAGTTCGTAGCTATTCATACTTTACATGTAGTGGCAACTACTAAGTTTATCTGTCATTTTTATGCTAATAATGTCATGGATCAAGTTATATAGTCACATAAGTTAGTAATGGCGTAAGATAATGTTCAGGATGTTTGTGTTTGACATAACATTGCTATGGAAATGACAGGATGTTTATGTTTCCATGTTTATTTAGCTCTTACAAATGCCAGAAATATTTGCTACAGTATTTACAATGGAAATGCCAGAATTTGACTGCAAGAGATAGCTATGGACATGGCATGACTTGTTGGATGAAACAATTTGTTTATCCGTGAGACAGTACAAATATCAGTACAGAACATGCGTTCTCTGAAATAAGCTAGATATTCAACTTACATACATCTCAGAGCTAACATCTTTGCTGCAACTAAACCTGACACAAAGATCAATACCACTAACACCACATTTCTATAAACCATCACCCTAGTCTCATATCTAGCCTTAATAGATACAATTTCTTTATTCTTCAGTACAAGTGAACTCGCAGTGCATCCACAACGTCTTTTCTTCCTGTATGCTCTTTGCTGCATTGTGCTCTTCCTTCGATACTTAGCTTGTACACTTCATCACCTAAATCACCCAGAAAATCAAGCAGAAAATTCTTTGTAGCTTCATTAGACCATTCAACATACCCACAACCACCAGTCTGTTCATATTTTCCAAAAAAAACATAAGAATTGGAAAAGAAGAACAACAGGGATAACTAAGAGGAATCAGACTCCAAGTACGTTCTCCACCGGCACCACGTTCAGCGCAGTGTGGCGCCGTGCCGTGCAGCGTCGTGCAGTTGAACCAATCGACGAGGTGCGTCCGGGCTGCTGCAATCGCGGGGCGGATCGATTGGGCCTTGGCCTCGCCGCCGGCCGCGCCATGGGCACCAACGCACGACGCACGCTCTTGTCGCGGGCAACCTCTGCTCCTTCATCCGCATGACCTGGAGGTGCGAGTTCGAGGCGAGCACGGCCGTCGGCGGCGAGGGGAGCTAAGGGCAGCGGCGAGCGCAGTGGTAGGCGAGGAGGGGGCGCGAGAGCGGCGGTCGGTGGCGAGGGGAGCCAAGCGCGGCTGTAGGCGGCGAGGGGAGCCGAGAGTAGCGGTAGGCGGCGAGGGGAGCCGAGAGTGGCGGTCAGCGGCCAGAGGAGCCGAGGGGGGCGGCGAGGGGAGCCGAGAGCGGTGGTCGTGCGTTGGTGCCCATGGTTAGCACCCGCATAGTCAACAGTTCCAGGCTTTTTTTTCGGGTAAAAAAAGAAAAACAATCCCAGGCTTTGCCACGTCAGCGATTTCCCCTCAAACAGAGCTAAAGTTAGAATTAGACTGGGATTTGAAAGTTTGGTGTGCTAACTACCAGGAATCATAGTTTGGGGTTCGATTTAGTCCAGACCTATAACTTCAGGGTTTAAAATAGACTTAACTCTTTATTTATTTATATCTCTCGGGTGGTGTCCGTATCGCACCAGTTTGGCGCGCGACCGTGTACAATACCACATATACGTAGTACAAAACGTAGGAGTACCCGGATATGCCACGCACCACTCTTGACCATGTGTTTGTCGAAGGTATACACACATCCACCGTCCACCACGGCCACGATCGGCGGCACCGGCATCCAACGATTCTCCTCCAAGGGCAGTTATCTTCCTTCTGGATTCATCGAGTAGAAGAAATAGGATCGGATCTGGCCAATCACGATCGACCTCGGTCGAGCCATGGCCATGTCGAAGGCTCCTTATCCGCCGTCAGAGAGATTCTTGCTGCTATCCGACATGGTGCAAGATTTCGCCTACTACGCTGACAAAACAGCTTTTCGGATCGTCAAGTGCCGGCGGCAGGAGGCCTATGGCTGCGGGCCCAACGGCGATGCCATCGTTCGCGGCCTCGCCATCTTCGTGCGCCTCGGCGGCGGCGACGACGACCCATACAGAAACCCCAAGCTGTGTCTCTACGCCACCGACGAGGTCTTCGACCGCGTCGGGTCGGAGATCGGCGCACAAGATGCCAAGCTCTACGGGAGGCACATCCGCTTCTCCGCCCGCATCTGCGCCATCGACGGGAACGTCATGGTCATCCGCGTCTCGTTCCTTGCTAGTTTCAGCAGAGGCAACTTCCGGTCCTACTACCTCGTCTACCACTCTGCTGCCGCGTCGCTCTTCCTGCTTCCATGCCGACCTACCTCCTGTCAGCCCGCCTGCACCACGACCCCTCTCAAGGTTAATGTTGGAGAAGACACTGACGCCGATGACGACTACTCGCTTGTACTAATGGCAGATATGTCTGGACAGGGATCAGCCCCCCTTCTCTGCATGTGGTCGCCGCCGTCCAGCAGCAGACGGGATTACAACAGAGGCGTGTGGGAAGTCAAGGCCCGTGTAGGCTTCAATTCCTTCGCCGACCCTTTCAAAGCGAACGTGGTGTTCTCGTTCAAGGAGGGCAATGTTGCTGTCTGGGCCGATCTGGCGCAAGGTATCATGTACTGCAATTGCAGTGATCTGATGATGACGGAGCCCCCCGTGGATTTCGAGCACATCGTGTTCCCCCCGGAGGGCGGCGCTATGGACCACATGAAACACATGGACATGGACGTCTTGGAACACTACGCTTTGCCTCTGTACCGAACCATGGGCTGCGTCGGGGACTCCATCTGGTTTGTCACCATCGAGCCAAACTATGCTTGCCCCGACGATACCATGGTGAAAGTGTGGACTCTGGATCTCATGTCAGTGGAGAAGGAGGAGAAGAAGTGGAACCCGCACCGAGAGTTCAAGATGATGGAGGTCTTGAGGAGGGCACAAGGGCTTCCAAAGATGGTTCCCAAGTTTCCCATCCTTAGACCAGGACTGCAGGCTGATTGCGCCCTCTACATGGTGCTACCTGAGCCCTACTCTGGCGGAATAGCAGCATATGGTCACCTTGTGTGCATTGACTTGGCAACCGCTATGAGGTGCGTCTCCAGTCGATCAGACGCGTGGCCATACCGTTGATGGATCACCCTGTCGTATTGGATCTAGATTTCTTCAGTCACTCTGACCTGAGCAGCAGCTATGAGGTGCATCCAAACAAGGGTGCTTGAGGTGGACAATTTGTTAAACTAGATGATACGCCGCCGGTTGGTTGGTGCGGGATACCAAACAAATAGTTTCGAGAAATATAAGAATGAACAGTTTTGGTTGTACATTTTCGTGGAAGGGAGACACTTTAGCATGTAACAAAAAGTATGTAACATGCATTTTTTGTGTTGAGATCTCACACAGCAAACTGGGGAGGTCGGGAAGGGAATTCGCCCGCGCAGCCTCCCAGTGATTTTTCTTTCTTGGTGGGCAAATTTTGGTGGACGGACCGCGAGCCCTACGAGCCGACCCTCGAGCCCACTTTTCTGTTTCCCATCTGTAGCAAGCCAAGCCCGGCTCGGCTCGATTCCACCCCTAAATATTCTACACAAACTAAAAATAATTCCCATCGTATTAGCCTAGTATAAAGCATTTCATGGTTCCTTGTGTACAGAGTGTGGGAAAAATTAATAACCTTCATAGATCAATAGCAAATATCCAGTCAGACTAAATTTATGCACTGAAACGGATTGTCCTATTTGTTGTCATGCCCACTTTCCAGGGAAGAAGAGAACTGAGAAAATATTATTATGAAGTTAATATAGAGTAGGAGGCAGAACTGTACTAAGATCCCAAAGTAACGCAATTGCCAGTATTAAGATCCCAAAGTAAGCACTTAGAAATTCAAATACACATGGATTAGTGCTAGTCAAGAGATAAACATGATGTTTTTTGTCATATCCGTGAGGGTTAACAGAAGTAGATAATTGGTGTAGGATAAGCACATCAAACCCAATTCTAGGTCACCGAACAATAGATAATTCGTTTAAATGAGGAAATCAAGAAAACACATAAAAATAAGAGGAGAGTTGGTAAATAAAAGACGCTTTCAAAGGTTTTTTATGTAGACTTGCCACGCACTAAGATATTTGTAGTACAGACCATGGAATCTGTTTACATGTGAGGGAATCCGGTTCAACACCGTCGTACCAAGTATATAGAGATCGACATTCATTTTGTTCGAGAGAAGGTGGCTCTCGGTCAAGTTCGTGTTCTACACGTGCCTACTTCAGCTCAGTTCGCTGATATCTTTACTAAAGGCCTGACGACTACTCCATTTTAAGACATTAGTTTCAGTCTCAACGTCGTCGAGCCTACCGTTGACACTGCGGGATGTTAAAATACAACTCTTGTTAGGTTTTAGATTCCTAGTCGGTTTGTTCTAGGCTAGGCCGGTGCACCTAGACCCTCATATATACCTCTTGTAATTGCTACAATATCGTCATCGATTATTATTCTATACATTTCTACAGAAACGAAATAGGCCTCATTTGATTACTAATGTATTTTAGTAACCTCAAGAAATAGCCTTGTGCCAAACTTAACTGTTTCAATTCCAATAATCAGAAGTTTGTTTATGCGCTCAAACATACTGTGTCAGTTATATAGATCGCGTCAAGAATACCTGTAGCCCTTGTGTAAATATTGAACACTACTTGGTATAGCATTCAGGCATTGAGCCTCAAATCAAAATCGGGCAAGTAAAATTGGACTGACATCTGTATCAGCAAAAGGATTGTGCCTGAAAGATCAACAATTGAGCAGCCACTTATAAGCGCAGCTTATAAAGCAACACTGTTTATTCATATCTGCAGTACGATAAGTCACTTTTGGCGTTGAAGCTGATATTGTTTTCATCCTCTATTCTTCCATGTCAATGTACTTCCATATAAAATCCCTATAGTTACAAATGGATTTGTTCGTCTCTTTGCCGCACCATACATTTGGTTTAATTCCTACTGCGATTAAACTGTTGTCTGTGCTTCGTCAGGATGAGCATTGACTCAAGGATACCAGTGCGACCTATCGGTTCGGTACTCCACGCGTCGCAAAGAGATCTCTCTCCCACCCTGACCTCCTCAGGTCACTAAGGTATTGACACCCTCACAAAAGAGATATGCTATTTCCGTTTTTATTAACTTCTTTTCAAGACCTCGTCGTAAGTTCATTATCCCGGGACATCCGAGATGAGGAGGCTCATCGGACATGCGCTGGAAACGAGTACTTTAGAATAGCAGCACCTTCGGGACACTAGTACAAGCCGGAGACTATTTTTTCAAGACCTCTGACGTATGCTAGACCTGTTGCATCAAGATCAAGTTGAACTCATCGATCTCACCAGTTGGAGGTTGAACACAAGCTCAAGGCAACTTTGTGGAAGCAAAAGACCGTCTTATAAAAGGTAGTGATCGGGGGTTCTCGGCGATGGATGGATTTAGGCCTGTACGATGCATGGGCCTAATCCACGATCCCTATCCATGAAGACCTCAACGTACAAGATTCAAAAGGCCTGCGCCTAGGATCTCCCAACGGACCTGATATGTGGGGCTGTAAGACGGCACACTGGATATTTCCGAAGACTAAACGTGAATACAAGGGAGGTGAACGATCAACTTAACGTGAAAGAAAGGATGAAGACATGTCATGACTACAGGAGAGTCTAATGCTACCGATGCCAATATGTACCTGAAGACATCAACCTGAAGAGGACATGCCATGATCGCCCAAGTCGTAGCCATTAGCCTTACTCATAAACCCTAGATTTATCTACTCTCATTGGGTATTGTTATAAGACCATCAGGATCATCTTGTAGACATATTGTATGATCAATCAATTACCTTATGAATAAAGTCTGGGTGAATCCTTCCTGTTATACACATATTTTTGTCTTTGAGATCCAAACCTACTGACCCGAGTCAATTGTCGAATAAATAAAAAACTCTTTGGATCTCCGGAAGTGAGGCCGCCATGGGATCGTAAAACAATCCTTGGTCAATCTTGAAGACATTAACCTGAAGAGGATATGCGTTAATCTTCCAAGTCGTAGCCATTAGCATTAGTCATAAACCAAGATTCATCTACTCTTGCCGGGTATTGTTATAAGACCGTCGGGATCATCTTGTAGACACATTGTACGATCCATTGATCAACTTATGAATAAAGTTGAGGTAATCTTCCCTATTATACACCTATTTTTGTCTCTGAGATCCAAACATGCTGACCCAAGTCAATTGCCGAATAAATAAATTTTCTCTTTGGATCTCCGGAAGTGAGGCCGCCATGGGATCGTAAAACCATCCTTCATCAATCAGGTCGTTAATGAAATGGAATCAATTAAACAGAAATAAAAGAATTTGCTACAAAAAACATATTCTCTACCGTAGAATGATTCTAATGGCTATATAGCCATAAAACTTTGCATTTCATATGCCAAAAAAAGCTGTAACGATGACACCCTCGCATTTACAAGGACACCTTGCTAGTTGGTATAACGATAAGAAGTTCAACAAATTTCTACTTGAACAAACAATCAAGTCTGTTTTTGGCTCAAACCTGACGATGCAGGATCGACAAAAAGGAGAACTTCTTAAGGATTGTAAGGACATGAGCTTACTCCTGATGGGTCTATTCTACTCGGAGCGACAATACAAATGAGTAAGTGTGTGTGAAGAAATGCTATACTACCTCTGTCCGAAAATAAGTGAATTGGATTTGACTAGATTTGACGTGTTTTAGTGTGTAGATGCATATGAATATACACAAATTTAAATCACATATTAATGGACAGAGGAAGTATATAACATTTACACAACGTCCGGTGATTACCGAGTGAACTTAAGGTGACATGTGATTACGAGTGAGTACATACCTATACATTTGCGAAAGTTGTTTGTTTGGGTCATTATTGACCTAGTGTAGAAAATATTAGATATACGCACTAGCCATCAATATTCTACATGCTGTGCATAATCGAAAGGATGGATGCTCTGCTCCTTGTTTCTTCAGAATTAGCCTTTACTTGCCATGTACTCCATCCGTTTACTAATGTAAGATATTCTAGATATTTTTAAAAACACATATACCTAGACGAGTTTTAATGTATAAGTTCACTCATTTCGAAGTGTATCTAGTGGACTTTCAAATATCCAAAAGTGAGGGCACATCACTCATTCTTGATGTCTATCCAAAAGTGTTAGCAAAGCCTAGACCTCCCAAGTTTTCTTCGGTATTGTAATACACCAGGTTTGGGCATCCTGGTATGATTGTTCCCGATGACTTCTATTCACTAATACTTTTTTCGCATCACTCCTATTTTCCCCTCTCATCTACCAACAATTTGATTGTGTGGGGCATCATGTAGAGTTCGGTACTACTAGCCTACTGCTCAGCCGAAGACAGAGTGATTTATATACACACAAGCCTCACGAGATACTCATTGTTGAAGGTAGTTGGATCATTACTTTGTTTCATTGATTTGATGTCATAACTCTTTATAAAGTTCAATACGAGGCACATCATACACTGAAAAATAATAATAGGCGTGTCTATCTTTATAAAGATCAGTACCAAGGCACAAATGTCAAAGCTCTTTCTTCCGGGAACTTTCTTCTCTGTCTCATCCATTAGAAGGCAGTCAAGCAAATGTAGCAGCCTGCGCTCGGTTACTGAATTTATTTAACACACCACAGCATGTGGTCACAGACCTGGCCCAGTTGCTGCACCACCATCCTGCATCCAGTGCCCACGAACTCCACCAATTTGAAGATGCGCCAACAAAACGAAGGCTTCCCAAGAATAACATGAGCGTTCATGCCATTGATGCATAAGCTTTTCCTTGTAAAGAAATTTGAATCTCTATACAACATAGTTTCCTACGTAGTTTGCCAAAACTTTCTATAATACGAAACAGACAGTAGTATTCTTTTTTAACTTCCGTCTATTACCAAGCACCGTTGTGTGCTGACTACATGCGGAGCATGTTTTGTACTCCCTCCGTCATAAAATAGATACCGGAAGTTTGTCTAAATTTACAGTAAATAGTGTATAGATTCATCCAAATTTTAAAAAGTTTGCGACATCTATTCACTACAGGAATAGATAGCTACGTCGACGGCTGGGAGCTACGCCGACGGCCAAACGTCGGGGCCGTCGGCGTAGGTCACGAGCTGGGCGCCCCAGAAAGCTGGCTGTCGGCGTAGAATTGCCCTCGGCGTACGAGAGCTACGCCGACGGCTATTTTTCCTTTTACCTCATTAATCTTTGAAAAATCATAACTAAATCATTCTAATTCAGAAAAATACAAATAATATATCAAAATTTGCAAAAAATAAGATCTATCTATCTACACTCAAATATTACACATTTGTAAATAAAAAATAAGTAAAACATAAAACATTACATATAGTTTGAAACGAGCATAAAAAATTCAAAAACAATCCAAACAATGCGAAACCTTCGCGCGGGGTCATATTATGTGATATAGTTGCAAGAAAAAATATCAAACTTGGTATATTGATTATGTCTCCAAAAAACCTTCACAAAATGACCTATGTCATTCGAGGTTTATTGACTTTCGGGTCAAATGACCAATGTTACGGCTAGAATTAAGGCATAGTTTGTGATAATGTGTCTATATTGTGCATATATATGCATCATGGGATGGCGAACAATATTGTAGGAGGAAGTTTTCCTTTTCATCGCACCAAAAAGGCATTTTCCATTTTCCGAGCGCAAAAACGGGGGGGGGGGGGGGGGGGGGGGGGGGGGGTGTGAAACAACTACCAAATGGCTAATTCAAAATGCTACCACCCTATTTTAAAAAAATACTAACCACCTTAAATGAACAATGTCCTAACATGGGGATCTCAAACCTTTCCGTCCATCTGTGATGAAAAAGACAAATTTTACCGAATCAGCAGGAAGTGGGCCAGATATGAACTACATGTACATGTTTTGATGCTCATTATTTTTTACAAAAATCATTTTAGGTTCAAAATATGCTATTTCATCAGATCCACTTCAAGTTTAGCGAGACTCAGCCCTGAGCTAAGAATCTTTATGTCTACCGTTTTAAACGGGCAAATAAAATTATGGCTAGAATCACGTCATCATTAGTTATAAGTTAATATGGATATCATAGTTGGATTCCTATCATTTTTCTGATCAATTTATACATATTATTTGTCGAATTCCGATTTACGGATTTAGAGATATTAATTATTCTATATTAAATACAAAAATACAAAATAAATAAAATCATTATATTTTTATTTGAATTCAATAATATTTTTACTTATTCATTGTTGTTTACTTAAATAATTGTTTGTAATTTCAAAAAAATACAAACATGTGACATGATGATATAAAAGTTAATATGATTGATATCATAGTATTAACAACAATGTATAAACTACTTTACGGGAATAGATTTTGAAGGAACAAAGAAGTTAAGCGTGCTGGGGGTGGAGTAGTGCTAGGATGGGTGACCGATCGGGAAGTTTCATCATAAGTGCAATTTGACCTAATATTAAGTGTAATTAGTGTTAAAATTATTCCAAGTGAGAGATTAACGAGTCAAACATTAAAAAATAGAGGAAACAAATTTTTTTTTTTTTTTTGAATTTTTTTTTTAAATTTTTTTTGCAATCGGTCGTTAGGTTATGCCGACGGTAGCTACGCCGAGGGATGCCGTCGACGTAGCCTACGCCGACGGTTTTTCCATACGCCGACGGCCTCCTCGCGCTCTACCGAGGAGCTACCCTCAGCGTAGCCTACGCCGACGAGGATCGGGGCTACGCCGACGGCTTTTGGCCCTCGGCGTAGCTTGCGATTCCTGTAGTGATTTTAAAACGGAGTACATTTCAATTAGATTAGAATGTTGGGCATTTTAACCGTGAATTCTTATGCTAGAAAAACAGCTGCACTGTGGCTGGGACAATTTCTAATTCTGTGGCTTCGTGAGTGTTTAGAGAACCCAGGAACCTAATGTTCGGCTTTAACGGGTGCCGTCAGATTTTCATCTTCCATTGGCGGGCATCTAAGATGCACATCCTTATTCCAGATGTTTATGTGGGATGAGGTGGCTCCAGTTACACCTTTTAATATCAGTCCGAGAATCCGAGAATGGTTTCTCTGATTGAGAATTTGTCGCTCGCCACCCTATTCTGATGGTTTTCTTACTCCCGATGCCTCATATTCCCCAATATTTCTCACGTCGACTTATGCTCTTTTTTTTTCTCACGTCGTCTTATGCTCTTTCTTGTAAGTTCACACTCTAACTCCTATACTTGCTTCTCACGATCTGTGGACAATTGATGGTGTGCCAAAAAAGTGTTTCCACGGCTCGACGTCACTACTTGGCTCAAGACAGACCGGTATATATATATATATATATATATATATATATATATATATATATATATATATATATATATATATATATATATATATATATATATATACTACTCATATACTACCTTGCAAGTATACTCATAGTTTGCAATATATATGTAAAATACCGTCATATTTGTACGTAAAAAGAGTATGTGAAAAAAAAGTTACATACTACCAAAAAACAACATATATATTTCCTAAATATTCTTATATACTTCATACTACACATACATAGTCTCCGGTATGATAGATACTGCCTATATAGTGTGAAACACATGAGGATGTAACTACACCCGGGAGTAGTATGAATATGTCCTATATTAGTGTGAAACACGTGCGTGTTTCACACTATATAGGCAGTATCTACCATACCGCAAGGTATGTACGTATAGTATGAAGTATATAAGAATATTTGTGCAGTATATATACTATGTTTTCGGTAGTATGTAATTTTTATTCACATACTCCTTTTGTACGTACAAATATGACGGTATTTTACATATATAGTGCAAACTATGGGCGCACTTGCAATTTTTTCACCTAACATATTCAAATAGATAAAGTATTACAAATACTTCTATAAGATAGTATATGAGATGCGGGTTTAGTTACACCCGGGAGTAAAAAGTATTTTTCCTATATATATATTAACGGGGACCGGTATATATATTGGTAGGAGCAAGAAAGTAATGGTGGTTGACTTGCCATTATTTACGGAGAACGAGTCATTAATTCAGTACTAGTGGTATTTTAAAAGGATGGATGTGACTATGTACTATTTACCAGGGCCGGGCCCACTGTTGTGCCGAATGTGCGGCCCGCACAGGTCTCCAAAATTTGGAGGGCCCCAAAATTTTATAAAAGTCTGCTCTACATATTTATTTAAATAAAAAAAATAGTAGATATAATATGCCTTCCTTATGTTTAGCTGAGCCGCTCAAACAGCCCACATAGTGAGTGAGTCGGTGGACTCCATTTACTTAAATCGTGGTCAGCTAGAAAACACCCAAAAGGCCCTCAAAAAAAAAAGGCCATAGGAGAACACGTCTGATCGCCTCCACCTCCACGCCAAAAAATCGTGGATACGCCTCCACATACGCTGATACGTTGACGCGGGTCGCTGGTCGCCGGTCGCCAGGTGAGCTCCATTTTGTTTCCTATCTCTCGTTGATCACTTGGTCGCTAATTGTATCCACACTGTGATTGACACCGGTACAGTCTAAGGCTGGGCAAATTTTAAAATTTTCAATCTTTTGTATGTATTTTCACCAGCGTTTTCATAATCATGGGGCATGAATCTGGTTCCAAAAAGCGCGAGAGAAAAGAAAAGGAACATAATCTAATTACATCTCAAAATTAGGCTATGGACAAATTTGTTATAAAAGAAACACAAGTGTCCTTAGACAACCAGTCAGTTAATCTTTCTACTCTTGCACTTGATATTGTTACTTACAATGATCCTACGGATGGTCAGACAGAGACAAAAATAGTGTTGAAATAGAGAAAGACCATATTCCTATCATGGTTGCAGATTGAAGCTTTTAAAATCATGTATGCCTACTACAATAACACAATAAAGACCCAACGATTTGACTACAATATCACTTGAGAGTGAAGTGTGGAGAAAATTGATTATGAGGATATGATTGAAGATTTCATTTCGAAGAACCCTAAAAGAGTGATGTTGTTCAAATAAACATTATGCATCCAAAAGTTGACTAGGTAGGATATATATCTAATTGTAATGCACGATATTATGATATATATATATATACATTATAGTTGTTAAATAGTTTAAAATTTCTAGTAAGGCCCCATTTTAGAGTTTCGCATAGGTAAAATAGGGCCCCATTTTAGAGTTTCGCACATTATAGTTGTCAATCTAACCGGTTTTGCTGAAAACAAAATATTAAACGTATAGTGTGGAAGATAGTAATTGCTTGCAGAAAGTAACAGTAAACGGTAAATAGTAAATGGTATATCAATGGTAAAAGCATGGACCTAGGTCCATAGTTCACTAGAGGTGTTTCTCCTTAAGATAGATAACATGTTGGGTAAACAAATTACAGCGAGGCAATTGACAGATTTGAGAAAGCATAACAATGCATATATACTAGACATCTTGACTCCTATGAGATTTGATTATCCATTACAACATTATACATAGACCATAATCCAACTGCATCTATGACTAATAATCCACCTTCAGGTTATCATCGGAACCCCCTCCAGTATTAAATTGCAAGCAACAGATAATTGCATTAAGCAAAGTGTGTAAAGTAAATAATACAATTGCCCCATGGACTTGGCCAAGATAGCTACTAACGACGGAGAGCATGCAAGATCACAAATAACATAGACATGATAGAATCAATAATCAATCTAAAATAGTATCTCAATATCCATCGGATCTCCGCAAACACAACATGTAAGATTACAAATAGATAATCTTGATCATGAATGGAGCTCACAAGATCTAAACATGATAGAACAAAGGAGGAGAACCAACCATCTAGCTACTACATGGACCCATAGTCCAAGGATGAACTACTCACGCATCACTCCGGAGGCTTGCATGATGATGAAGAAGACCTCCAGGGTGATCTCTCCCCTCTGGCAGGGTGCTGGGAAGAGTTTCAGATCCCTCCCGTGTTGGAGATATGCCCAAGAGGCAATAATAAAGTGGTTATTATTATATCTTTATGTTTATGATAAATGTTTACATCCCATGCTATAATTGTATTATTAGGAAACACTAATACATGTGTGTTTTGTAAACATAAAAGAGTCCCTAGTAAGCCTCTTGTTGAACTAGCTTGTTGATTAATTGATGATCATGGTTTCCTGATCATGGACATTAGGATGTGATTAATAACAAGGTTATATCATTAGGAGAATAATGTGATGGACACACACCCATAGTAAGCGTAGCATAAGATCAAGTCATTAAGTTCGTATTGCTGTAAGCTTTCAAATACATAGTAACCTAATCCTTCGACCATGAGGTTATGTTAATCACCATCACCGGGTGGGTACTTTGATGACATCAAACACCGCTTCGTAACTGGGTGGTCATAATGGTGTCATTGGGTATTCTGAAAGTATGTGTTGAAGCGCATGGACCAAGATTGGGATTTGTCCATCCATATGACGGATAGATATGCTCTGGGCCCTCTCGGTGGAATGTCATCTAATTAGCTTGCAAGCATGTGACTGGGTCACAAGGGATGACATATCACGGAACGAGTAAAGAGTACTTATCAGTAACGAGGTAGAACTAGGTATGGAGATGCTGACGATCAAACCTCGGATAAGTATAGTATCGCGAGACAAAGGGAATTGGTTTCATATGTAAGTGGTTCAATCGATCGTGAAGTCATCGTTGAGTATGTGGGAGCCATTATGGATCTCCAGGTCCCGCTGATGGTTATTGATAGGAGATGTGTCTCTATCATGTCTACATATTCACGAACCGTAGGGTGACACACTTAAGGTTCGAAGTTGTTTTAAGTAGATATGGAATGTGCGTTGGAGACCGAATGTTGTTCGGAGTCTCGGATTGGATTCGGGACATCACGAGGAGATCCGGAATGGTCCGGAGAATAAGATTCATATATAGGAGATCATTTTATGAGTTAGGAAATGTTCCGGAGTGTTTGTATGAGGATTCTAGAAGGTTTCGGAATGTTCCGGAAGGTTCTAGAAGATATCTTGGAGTTTGCTTGAAAATCAAGATAGGGATCAAGGAGTCCTGGTGGGTCAAGACACGGATTCGTGGGGGAGGAGGACTCCTCCCCCTCCCCAAATTCGTTGGCCATAGAGGAGGGGAGTCCTACAAGGACTCCCCCTCCCCAGGCGCGCCTCCTCCCCTTAAATAGAAGGGCAGGGGCGCCCCCTCCACACACGCTCTCATAACGTCCAATCTCTGCCGCCTCTCTCCTCCACCATATTCTGCACAGGCATAGGCGAAGCCCTGCAGAATTCTCTACTCCACCACCACCACCACGCCGTCGTGCTGCTGGGATTCCGTGGAGAAGATCTACTACCTCCGCTGCTCGCTGGAACGGGGAGAGGAAGGTCTGCTTCGACTCCGCACGTGTGACCGACTGCGGAAGCGCTGCCGAATCGTGGCGCCGGAAGGATCGTCTACTTGACCAAGGGCGGAAGCGCTGCTGGAACGCGACGCCGGAAGGATCGTCTACTTGACCAAGGGCGGAAGCGCTGCTGGAACGCGACGCCGGAAGGATCGTCTACTTGACCGAGGGCGGAAGCGCTGCTGGATCGCGACGCCGGAAGGATCGTCCACACGATCTTGAGATCGGCAAGTGATCGACTACATCAACCACGAGATCTAATCTCGTTAACGCTTTCGGATCTACGAGGGTTAGTTCCTATCTATCTCGTTGCTCATGTCTCATAGATTGGATCTTGGCTTTTATCTAGATTAGATCTAGGTTTTGTTCGTTCTTGCGGTAGAAATTTTTTGTTTTCCATGCTACGAACCCTTCAGTGGTATCAGAGCCGTATCTATGCGTAGATCTGTTGCACGAGTAGAACACAATGATGTTGTGGGCGTTGATGCTTTTGTTGTCGGTGTCTTAGCGTGTACTTTGCATCTTGCGGCATGGTGGGATGAAGCGGCTCGGGCTAACATTACATGTCATCGCACATGAGACTTGCTCCACGCTTGACGTGCAACTTGCTTTGCACAAGTGGCTTTGCGGGTGTCTGTCTCTCCCACCATAGTTAAGATTCAATTTACAATGAGCATCTTGACAACACTTGTATCAACGTTGTGGTCCTTGTTCGTAGGTAAGATCGGTCTTATGCGAAAGCCCCAAACCACGTAAAACATGCAAAGAAAATTAGAGGCGTCTAACTTGTTTTTGCAGGGGTTTTGTGATGTGATATGGCCATCATGTGATTATGATTATATTTGATGTATGCAATGATCCTTGTTGTAATATGGCAACCGGCAGGAGCCTAATGGTTGTCTTTTAATTCTGTTAAGACCTGCGTGTCTATTCATCTTGTAATAGCTTTATTCCAAGTAGTTGTAATAGTTGCTAGTGATGATGGACAATCATGAAGCGGCGCCACGGACCTTGACGCCACGCCGGTGATGATGGAAATCTTGTCCATGCTTTGGAGATGGAGATCAAAGGCACAAGAAGAAAGGCCATATCATATCACATATTATGAATTGCCTGTGATGTTAATCCTTTATGCATCTTGTATTGCTTAGATCGCGACGGTAGCATTATAAGATGATCCCTCTCACTAAATATCAAGTAATAAAGTGTTCATCCTTAGTTGGCACCGTTGCTAAGACTCGTCGTTTCGAAGCATCTCGTGATGATCGGGTGTGATAGACTCTACGTGTGCATACAACGGGTGCAAGCCAGATTTGCACATGCAGAAACTAAGGTTAACCTTGACGAGCCTAGCATGTACAGACATGGTCTCGGAACACAGAATACCGAAAGGTAAAGCATGAGTCATATGGATGATATGATGAACATGTTGATTGTTCGCCTTTAAAGCTACATCATCTCACGTGATGATCGGACTTGGTGTAGTGGATTTGGTTCATGTAATCACTAAAACAACTTGAGGGATGTTGTTTTGAGTGGGAGTTCGTTTGTAATTTGGATTAGTCGAACTCAATTTATCATAAACACAATCAAAGTGAATTTGCATAGTTTGTTGTAGTCATTGGCATCCGTTCACCACCTTACGCTTAGTTATAGTTGAGATAGTGGAACTATAGAAATTCTGGATATTTACTTTACGAACTGGTATCGTATTGTTTTGAATGTCAATTTAAAGATTATAAGTCCTATTGCAAACTTTCAGCAAACTCTATTTACTCCATGAAGTTTAATAAGTAGTATTAAATCAAGAGTAAGAATTCCAATGTTAGTATCTAAAGTATCATGTTTGCCTCCATGATTCTTGATACTCAAAAGATTGTTTTTAATATCAAGTTTATCTAAGAGCTGAAAGCAATGTTTCAGAAACCATCATATGTGAAAGGTATTCCGATATCTAAAACAATGTGTTGGTTACAACATGATAGAGTATACGTCCTCATATTTGATGAGAATTTGTGAAGGTTGGAGACGCTAGTCATCCTAATCCTCCAAAAGGTTTTGAAAAAGAAACATTATACTCGCAATTCACCTTTATAAGCTATAGCAGCTTGATCATGAAAGATTTCATGATAAGGATGAATAGAAGATGTAAGTAAAATGTTTACTACACTAATAGATTACTAAAGAATGGATTTTTGAAAGAATGCCAAACATTTGATGAAGGTGATCCACTTCAAAGTGCAAGTCCAAAGGTATTGGTATTTGACTATACACACTTTGTACTATGTGTCATGTGAATGACACCACGATTGATGTTGATAGATTCTTTTAAAAGAAAAAGGAATTGCTGAAAGAGAATCTATAAAATATTTGGCAGAAATTATAAGGTTGGAGATGTCCAACTTGGGTATATAGAAGATATACATGTTATGGTTGTATTCCTTGCTTGTTAAACAATGTGGTTCTCCGGTATTGGATACCGAATTGGTTGGTATGCTATGTCATACAGGACAACGTAATTCATGAACTACAATGGCCTAAGTAACTAGCAAGAGAATAAGTAATGATGTTCATCGAAAACAAATAAAGTGTTATTGTGTTTTTCGTTGACGTCAAATCTAGCCTTCAAGATTTGTTATTTTGTTCCGGTATTACGAGAACAATGGTTGTTCAAATAATTACCTTATTCCATAAAGGATGGATGAACTTTTACAAGTCTGGTGGGAGAAATCACATCCATAAACACTATTGCTAAAATGTCGCAAGACAAAAGATTGAAAGATCACTTGCGAAGTGACATCGCTGTTTAAATTGTATTGGAAAGAAAACATGAAGAAACTCCATGTTGATGGAATTTTGGAGTCTTTTGATTTTGATCAAATGACGCTTGTGAAACTTTCTACAGATAATTAAAACTTCGTTCATAGGCCAAAAGGAACGAATGACTGGCTTATTGGAACTTGTACATATTGATATATGAAGCCCATTATGTAGTCAAGAGCGATGGATTTCAACTTCATATGCTTTCTCCGAGAATTTGAGTGAATATATGTATACTTACTCAATAAGGAGGAAGTATGAAACATTTGAAAATTGTTCAAAGACTTTCAAGATGAAGTTAAAAATCATTGTAACAAGAAAATAAAGAGTTTATGATTCGATCATAAAGGAAGATATTTGAGTTACATGTTTAGCAAAAACACCTAAGACTTGAGGAATTGTTCTATGATTTGTGTTTCCCGATAAACCATAGGATTATGGCATATTCGAGAGATAAAATCAAACCATGTTTGAGATGGTAAGATCAAGGGTGTCATTTATAAAACTGCCATTATGTTTTTAAAGATTAAAGCTTTTGTGACTACCGCTTTTACACTAAAAAAAGGAGCTCCATCGTGATCCGTTGAAACGACACCATATAAGTCATGGTTTGGGATAAAACCCGAATTGTCTTTTCTTAAATTTTGGTATGTTATGCATAAGTAAAATGTTTACAACCAAAGTCGGATAAGCACGTCTTTGTAGGTTATCCCAAAGAGTTTGTTGGGAATTTCTCCATAACACCGAGGACAAAAGAGTTTGTTACTTGGAACGTCAAGTTTCTTGAGAAGGAATTTTTCGTGTAAAGTTAAGTGGGAGGACAGTAGAACTTTGATAAGGTTGTTGAACCTTAGCGATATGTGCTAAGTAGCGCAGCGCCGGAAAGTGTCCCGGTGGCGGCCACAATGCTCATGGCTCTCGTGATTACAAAAGTTGTGATCTCGGAGATTAGAGTTCCTATAGAACCGTGTGGGTCGGTAAGAATCAAATAGTAAGATTTGATAAGCAAGTCGTTATTGTTTTGACAATGATGAACCGACTACATGCAAAGAAGCGATGATGGGCCCTGACTCCATAAAATGACTAGAAGTCATAGAATCCGTGATAGTATCCATACACAAGAAATCAAGTTTCTGAACTTTGAAGACCCTCCGGAAAGGCGTGAAGCCTATCGGTCGTGTTTGGATCTATAAAGAAATAGACATGGATGTTTCAAATCTATGAAATAGTCGACATGTCGGAAAGAGTTTACGACAATGTTCAAGGAATTGACTATGATAAGATTTGATCTTTCATAGCGATATTTAGTCTGGACGGATTAATGTAGCAACCACTACATATATTTTGGTATATGGTAGTTGAACAAACAAAACAAGTTCTTCTAATAGAATGGTTACCTAGGACATGTACATGACACGATCCAAAGGGTTTTGTTAATTCAAAGGATGCTAAAAGAGTATGCAAAACTTCAATGGTTGAAGTAAGCATAGCGGAGTTGGAATCTTCACCATGATGAAACTGTTAAAAGAGTTTAAATTCATCGGAGATGATGAAGATACTTGCATTTGCAAGAAATTAAGTGGGAGCGCTGAGACATATTTCTAATACATTATGTAGAGGACATATTGTTGATTGGAAATGATGTATCTTGTATTGACACAGGTTAAGAATTTCATTTCGATGAAAGACTTAGGCATAACTCAAGAATTCGGCATCAATGTCTATATGGATAGATTGAGGCGCTAATATAGTTTTGCCAAATGTACATAGATAAAATGTTGAATGAGTTCAATATGGAAACAACAAGAAAGGTTCTTGATGCACGGAAAGGACTGAATCAAGATTCAAGTGTGTTGACACGAGATTCAAGTGTTTTGACACTTGGTAAAATCGCAAGAGTATTTTGATCAATCATTCTTTAAGATGTACACATCCAGATATGTCCTATGCTCTAAATGTTATGAGCATATACCAGAATGATTCATAAGATGATCATTGGACAATAGTAAAATATTCTTATGAGCTTTGGAAGAACTAAGAATATATCATGTATAAGTGACAAATAGTTAAAGGTAGTTCATTGTAAAGTGTTACATTGATACTAGTTTTGTCACAGGATACAAATTAAGTTTATCTCAATTTAAACTATGGGTGGCACAATGTAATGAAAGGAAGTTCCATAACGGATTTGGTTGAGTACCAAAGTTAAAACATTGTGACAGATACTACAACAAAAGGCTAAGTATATAAACTGCTATAGTAGTAGCAAAGGAGGGCATTTGTGTTAAGTAGTTTGTTATCAAACTAGGTGTGGTTCATAGCGGGATAATACTATGAAGATACATTGTATGACAATTGTATCAACATGATTTAATCCCGAGGAACTAAAGGTCTCACCAAAGGACCAAATTTATACAATGCCATCTCATTGGAGAATGAGTAATGCGTAGAGACGCAAGGACATGCAAATACACACGGACCTGGAAGTGTCAGATCCGAAGATTATGTTTACCACTAGCAATGGTGTCTATACAACACCAGAAAGCCATAGGTGTTGAATGCACAAGTTTTTAACTAGATTATTGACTCTAGTGCAAGTGGGAGACTGTTGGAGATATGCCCAAGAGGCAATAATAAAGTGGTTATTATTATATCTTTATGTTTATGATAAATGTTTACATCCCATGCTATAATTGTATTATTAGGAAACACTAATACATGTGTGTTTTGTAAACATAAAAGAGTCCCTAGTAAGCCTCTTGTTGAACTAGCTTGTTGATTAATTGATGATCATGGTTACCTGATCATGGACATTAGGATGTGATTAATAACAAGGTTATATCATTAGGAGAATGATGTGATGGACACACACCCATAGTAAGCGTAGCATAAGATCAAGTCATTAAGTTCGTATTGCTGTAAGCTTTCAAATACATAGTAACCTAATCCTTCGACCATGAGGTTATGTTAATCACCATCACCGGATGGGTACTTTGATGACATCAAACACCGCTTCGTAACTCGGTGGTCATAAAGGTGTCATTGGGTATTCTGAAAGTATGTGTTGAAGCGCATGGACCAAGATTGGGATTTGTCCATCCATATGACGGATAGATATGCTCTGGGCCCTCTCGGTGGAATGTCATCTAGTTAGCTTGCAAGCATGTGACTAGGTCACAAGGGATGACATATCACGGAACGAGTAAAGAGTACTTATCAGTAACGAGGTAGAACTAGGTATGGAGATACCAACGATCAAACCTCGGATAAGTATAGTATCGCGAGACAAAGGGAATTGGTTTCATATGTAAGTGGTTCAATCGATCGCGAAGTCATCGTTGAGTATGTGGGAGCCATTATGGATCTCCAGGTCCCGCTGATGGTTATTGATAGGAGGTGTGTCTCTATCATGTCTACATATTCACGAACCGTAGGGTGACACACTTAAGGTTCGAAGTTGTTTTAAGTAGATATGGAATGTGCGTTGGAGACCGAATGTTGTTCGGAGTCTCGGAATGGATCCGGGACATCACGAGGAGATCCGGAATGGTCCGGAGAATAAGATTCACATATAGGAGATCATTTTATGAGATAGGAAATGTTCCGGAGTGTTTGTATGAGGATTCTAGAAGGTTTCGGAATGTTCTGGAAGGTTCTAGAAGATATCTTGGAGTTTGCTTGAAAATCAAGGTAGGGATCAAGGAGTCCTGGTGGGTCAAGATACGGATTCGTGGGGGAGGAGGACTCCTCCCCCCCACCTCCAACCCGCCGGCCTAGGGAGGAGAGGAGTCCTACAAGGACTCCCCTCCCCATGGCGCCATCCCCTCTTTAAATAGAGGGGCAGGGGCGCCCCCTCCTCTAACGCTCTCATAACGTCCAATCTCTGCCGCCTCTCTCCTCCACCATATTCTGCACAGGCATAGGCGAAGCCCTGCAGAATTCTCTACTCCACCACCACCACCACGCCGTCGTGCTGCTGGGATTCCGTGGAGAAGATCTACTACCTCCGCTGCTCGCTGGAACGGGGAGAGGAAGGTCTGCTTCGACTCCGCACGTGTGACCGACTGCGGAAGCGCTGCCGAATCGTGGCGCCGGAAGGATCGTCTACTTGACCAAGGGCGGAAGCGCTGCTGGAACGCGACGCCGGAAGGATCGTCTACTTGACCAAGGGCGGAAGCGCTGCTGGAACGCGACGCCGGAAGGATCGTCTACTTGACCGAGGGCGGAAGCGCTGCTGGATCGCGACGCTGGAAGGATCGTCCACACGATCTTGAGATCGGCAAGTGATCGACTACATCAACCACGAGATCTAATCTCGTTAACGCTTTCGGATCTACGAGGGTTAGTTCCTATCTATCTCGTTGCTGCTCATGTCTCATAGATTGGATCTTGGCTTTTATCTAGATTAGATCTAGGTTTTGTTCGTTCTTGCGGTAGAAATTTTTTGTTTTCTATGCTACGAACCCTTCATCCCGATCTAAGAATGGAGATGGCGACGGCTATAGACTCTTCGTGGATTTTTAATCGGATACTTAGGGTTTTCGTCCCGAGAGGCTTTTATAGGCGAAGGGGTAAGGTCGGTGGAGCACCAGGGGGCCCACACCCCTGGTTACGCGCCCCCCAGGCCGCACCGCCGCCAGGTGTGGCCGCCCTGGTGCGCCACTTCGTCTCCCCTTCGGTCTCCGTATTGCTTCGGGTAAAATATTGACTTTGGCTTTTGTCCCGTCCAATTCCGAGAATATTTCTTTACTAGCTTTTATGAAACCAAAAACAGCAGAAAACAGGCAACTAGCACTGTGGCATCTTGTTAATAGGTTAGTGCCAGAAATTGTATAAAAATACCTCAAAGCGTGAACAAAACATAAGAAAGTAGATATAAAACAAGCATGAAACATAAAAAATTATAGATACGTTTACGATGTATCAAGGAGTGCACCGCCGATTCGACTGGGCGTCCACAAGGACTCGCCTACTCCGACTACCAAGTTAACATCTGCGCCGAATCACCGTTGGCCTCAGAAATACTGATGGGGATATTCCGAACGGGGTATGCCAGAAGGACGTTTCGACTGGTCCAAGCCATTGCGAGTGGGCCTGCAGGACGGCAACTGGAAAGCGGCTGTAAGAAATTCCTAGCGACTGGAAGCAGGAGGCCCAGAAGCGTAGATAGGCGCAGTCGGATTCGATCAAATCCTCCGAAGCCTTAACTGATTTGGTTGTAATTCTGTAAACCCTAGCGAGATACCCCTATATAAGCCTCCGTAGGGTACTCTCTATACTCACGTTCTATCATACACCCCATCCAAGCTACTCGCTGCCTAGCCGCCGAGGTCGCCACCCTTGTAATCCACTCGAGATAATACAATCTAGCGGGAGTAGGTCTTTACCCTACGGGGGGCCGAACCTGGGTAAACCCCTGTGCCTTTGCCCTCAATCTCGCACCGCTCTTGCCCCAAAACCTTCCAATCGCTACCCCTGGTAGCGACTGCCATGGTCATTCCCATGACAACATGAGGATGGTGGAGCTGAGCAGAGAAGATGGCTGTCTTGGTCGTCTGGGAGGCGACAGGGCGCTTTCCAAGTCATGGAGCACACACATGGCAGACAAGTCGGTGATGGGGGAGCCGCCGTCGAGGTGAGCAGCTGCGCCGAGGATCCGGACTCCGGAGCGTCTCGCCGATGGCCACAAAGCATGAGGAGGACCCGATATTTCCCAGCGGCTGTGCGCCTTGCCCACGGCCGCAACGCTAGAGTAGGACATGACCCATGAGTCGTGGCATGGCCGGCTGGCCAGGGGGAACTAGCAGCAAGGGAGAACTCCAGCGGGGTCGGGGACCGCCGTCTAGGCGGCAGGAAGTGGGGTGGTCGTAACGCCGGAGAGGATCCGACCCACAACACGGCCGTTGGGCAGGGGAGATGGCAGGAAGGGAGAGCTCCAGCACATAAGTGGCATAGGCAGCAGGTGGCGGCGTGTGAGGTGTCGGGGAAGCGCTGTGGTTGCCGGAATCATACGGGTGTGTGGCAGCAGCAGCGAGCTGTCCAGTTCATACACACAGCTGGGTTATCTACTAATTGAGCAACCATGGTTATAGAACAACTTGTGACATATAAACCAAATCAGACACGGCAAGAAAATATTTTTTTATTTCCAGATGATACATAACCACAAGACAAGCATGAGAAGTGAAAATGTCGTCAGGAAAGAAGACGCGTGTTGTTAGATGGATCTGTGTCGCTTGTTGAGCATGACTTTGAGCCCATGTTTCATCTGCAGAAGACAGGAGAGCTTGGTCCGGATGGCCTGTCCATCCAGCACATCCACGTCGAAGTTCCAGACGACAGAAGCGACGATGATCTTGAGCAGCGTGATTGCGATGTCCTTGCCGAGGCACAGCCTGGGCCCCATGACAAACACTGGAAACTTGTGGGAGGGCATGTGTCGCAGCAGCCGGCCGTCTTTCAAGAGCCACCTCTCCGGCCTGAACTCCTGGGAATCAGGGCCCCAAACTGCCTCCATCCTGCCCGTGGACTGCAAGGAGACGAGGACAATGTCCCCGGCGCACACCTTGTCTCCGGTAGGCATCACGTCTTGCGCCGCCACTGACTTGCGCACCATGGGTATCGGTGGGTGCAGCCTCAGCGTCTCCAACAAGACGGCCTGCAAATACACCAGTGGCTTGACATCCTCTGCCTCAAACATGGTCGTGGTCGTGGTCGTGGCTAATTTGCGGGACACAATGGGTGCCAGCTCGTCGCGTATGGCCGACACGACGTGCGGGTGCTTGGAGAGGTTGTAGAAGATCCACGGCAAGGTGGTGCTCACCGTGTCCCTCCCGGCGATCATGTAGGTGATGAGTGTTGCCTGGAGAAGACTGTCGTCATAGTCGGGGTCATCGATGTAGCTAGACATGACGTCCACGGGCTCTTGGCCAATTGGGATAAGCCCCTTCTTCTTGACCCTCCTCCTCTCCGCGATCATGTCCGCGGCGAAGCTGCGAAGCAGTGCCTGCGCGGCGGAGAGCCTCCTCTCCGGGCCGACGTTCAGGCGCCTCATCGCCTTCCAGCAGGACGGCGGCACGATGTGCCGGAGGAAGCCCACCTCCATGACGGTGTCCATCGCGTCCGCGACGCCCATCGGCGGCATACGGAGCGACAGGCGAGCGGGGTCGACGCCGAAGACGCTGGCCGCATTCAGGTCGAACACGAGCCTCACCATGAGATCGCTCATGTCGACGGGGGCACCACCGGTTGTGGCGAGGTGGGCCATCATGGGCAGGAGGCCTTGCTCCACCTTGTCGCGGCAGGTCTTGATCATCAGGCCAACCAGGAGTGGGTTGCTCAGCACGCCCTGGTAGCTGGCACGCGACCGGCGGAACAGCTCGCCGTCGACGGTGAAGAGAGAGCCCCTCGCCACGTCGAAGATCTCGGCGAACTCCTCGCCCTTGGGATAGTTCGCCTGGTTGGTGGTGAAGATGTGGTGGAGGTTGTCGGGGTGGGAGGTGATGAAGATGCGGATGGTGGCGATGCCCACCTTTAGGGTGTGCACTGTGCTACTAAATTCCAAGATGTAGTCGCGCAACCTGTGGAGGTTGATGACCAGGGAAGGGAGAACGCCCACTACTGGCCAGTTCGTCGGCACCCTTCTTGTCGAGTACTTTGACGACGACCTACACTTTTTCATGTACAAACCTAGAACCACAAGTAGCACCACTACAAGTATGGAGATGAGTAGATCTGGCGAGGAGGACGAGAATGCCATTGTCGTCGCCGTTGTAGCCTGCAGGGATCGAGTAGATCCAGTGCACGAAGAGATCATGGATATTTATATACAGATATCAGACGGCAACTATGTTGGTCTTTCCTTAATGAGAAAAATAAATGTGACAGGTTTCAACTGTTATTGTGGTGCGTTATTAGTCATACTATATATACCCATCAGACAGTTGATGCATGGAAGAGGTTTGGCTGTCACAGTCAGTTGATGGAAGGTTTGCTAGCTTGTCACAGTACACAACATAGAAGCCAAACCTTCAATCAGCTGTGTGATGGCTAGTATCACTAACACTGCCATGCACCAACTGTCACATTAAATTTTTTCATTAAGGAAGACCAAACGAGTTGTCGAGTCATATCTGTATTTTGGAGTTTTCTCTATAAACTAGATAGCGACACAAAACAACATCTTTCAGTACTACTAAAACATTATGTCCCAAGATATAAAACATGTTTTGACTGTCTAAAAATACTTTTGACCATTCAAAATGTATGGTCAACGGTCGTAGAAAATAAGAATCATCCCAAGAACGTAGATTGATGTCTCTCGTCCCAGTGGAAAGGGTGAGCTGAGCTCAATGGTGTTGGTTGGTCACTGCTGAGATCACTCGGCTACGGTGCCTTCTTCCGGATTTTGGTGCATATGCTGCTGCACCGACCACCCTATTGTTGGATACCACTTTTGTCATAGCATTGCCCATGATCCGGTGAAGTATGATCTCACCAACACATTAGAGTTGATGCAACCTTCATGTGATCAACGGTGCAGACACTATTAGAAAAAGGGTCCGTCCGGAGCATTAGTCTCGGTCGTGTCTGGACCCGGAACTAATGTAGCACTAGTCGCGGTTCCAACGACTAGTACTGCCCCAGGGGCATAACCAGCTCTATTCCCTGGTTAAACGGGACCTTTAGTTCCGATTAGAGATACCAACTAGGACTAAATAGTTCCGATTAGAGATACCAACTAGGACTAAAGGGGTTACGGCAGGCTGCGGCCAGTGCCAACCCACCAATCGGGACTAAAAAGGAGACCTTTAGCCCTGGTTCATGACACCAATCAGGACTAAAAAAACAGGCAAAAAAATCTCGGATTCTGCCGCGGTAGAAAAACATGCAAAACTACTGCCGCGGCAGGAGAACGGCTCTCCACCCCCCACCCCCTCGTGGCAGGAGATCGCATTTTCTAGTTTCAAAAGCATGCCAACAAAGTATACAAAAATTCCCAAAAAATCCTTCATACTGTTGTTATATTAAGTGATTTAGTTGTTACAAAAATTAACAAACATGAATTTCGACATAATTTGCAAAGAAAAGTCATGAAAACTTCAAATGGCCATAACTTTTGCATATGATGTTAAAAAAAGTACAACCTATCAAAACATGCAGAAACAAGTCTAGTTCGATTTCAATGGTAGTAGGCTGTTTTGGACATTTTTTAGATTTTTAAAATTCGAAAAGGAAAAAAGTTATTTCAAAAATTAATTTTTTAAGTAATTATGTCATATTTGGATTCCTCGCATATTTCTGATAATAATGAATATATTATTTGTCTAATTTCGCTTTACAGATTTAAATATATTATGTATGTCATATTAAATGAATAAATGGCAAAAAATGAATAAAATATTAGTTTTTTATTTTCATTGGAATAAAATATTGTTATTACTTATTTATTGTTTTTACTTAAATAGTTGTTTTTAATTTTGAAAAATAAACGTGTGACATATTGATATGAGTTAATATGATTGATATAATAGTCTTAACAACAAGGTACAAGGTCCTTCGCGCGAGAAGATCCTGGTGAAATGGGAAAGTTAAACTTGTTGGGGATGGAGTAGTGCTACAATGGGTGAGCGACCGAAAAGTTTGACCATAAATACAATTTCATCTCACATTAAGCATAGTTGGTGTTAAAAATGAGAGATTGGAGAGATTAACGAGTCAAATAATTCAAAAGTTCAAGAAAAAATTGAAAAACAAATCTTTAGTCCCGCGCTCGACCGCAGCCCCGTGAGAGCCTTTAGTCCCGGTTTATGGCCGACCGGGACTAAAGGGGGAGAGGGGGCTTTAGTCTCGATTCCGTTGTCCCGGTTAGGAAACCGGAACTAAAGGCCCGAACTGGGACTATAAGTCCGTTTTCCACTAGTGAGGATCAGATTGTGGCACTTCTTCAGTACGCATGCCTTGTGAGCTTCAGCTAGATGATTTCCTCACGGAGGCTCGGACCCGATCACAACACAGCTTCTTTCTACCTAAACTTATTGTTGAAGACCCACCATCAGTTTGAGTGGGGTCGTAGAACATATAGAAGCTCATCTAAGACAGAAACATGTAAAATGTTGTTGCTGCCACTGCTACATGCTAATGATTTTCTGCTAAGTAAATGTGCTAGATTTGATCAATCTGGGTGTAGTTATGATTCTTGCCAAGGTCGATGACTTTTTCTTCAAATTTTTTTATCTTCTTGGTGTTGATGCGGCACATATGTCCATGTGGTTTTCTTTCATATAAATAGATATCTGCGACATTTCTTCTGAGTAGAATTGCGCACAACTGTTGGTTTATCCATACATTATCGTTCACTAACACGCATGCTTGGTTTTGAAAGGTCTCAGCCTTCGGCGTGGTGGGTGTTTTAGGTGCAGAGGAAAAATCTCACTTGTGTGTTGCCATGTTCTCTCGCGCACATGTGGTAAAAGTGTCGAACCTTACCAAGGGGCCTTTTACTTTTTGTTCATTGGTTTTGTTAGAGTATGATATATACACGGATATTGTGGTAGTTTAGGATAGTTAGGATTCTAGCCTAACTCGTTTTGTACTCCAAGTTGATCCCTGTATGCCTGTATATACTCGTCCATGAGGCTTAATAATATATCCATCATATTCCGCCAAACTCATACTCTTTCATGGTATCAGCCTAAATCGATCTCAAACCCTAGCTTCCACCGTGCTGCCCCTGGGGAGGTCGATCTCCATGATCTTCGCCGGAGGCTGCGTAACCCGTATGCAGGATTCGTCCGTCAATCCGTGATCGGCTGCCCTGTAAGTCCTTTTCTCCGATCTCTTGATCGGTTTTCTTTTTGGTTTACCGATCTAAGATCGGATTGAATCGCCCACCATCGTTGTCATCGCCACGCCTCTACTCCGACCATCGGCATCGAGGATCTACATTGAGGATCTACATCGCGTCCGTGCGCCTGCCCCCTCCGCTGCCGCGCCTACTTCGGCAGCCTGCCGCGCACCACGGACGGCTACTACGCCTTCCTCTGAAGGCTACCGCGGCCGCCCCCCTCGGATCCTCTTCGTCGTCATCGTCCGGGACTTCACCGACAACGTCGCCATCGAATCTGATCTACGCGTCGTCCACGCCATGGCGCATACGGTGCACCGTCGGTCTGATCAACGGATTCCGCGCCTGTCTACGCCAAGCACGTCCCAGAGCACGTGCCTACCACCGATCGAGCTACGGGTTGCCGCTGTGTCGCCCCGTCGGGCCGCAGCGCCGCCTCCTTTGGTCCACGCTATCGGCTTCCAACGCGCCTTCCTTGGTTTGTACGTCGCTGGTGGTCTCCCAACCGTTGGACCGACTTGCGCCCTGCAGCTATGCCGCCCCCTTGGGTCGTAGCGTGGCTGCACGCAGTCTACTTCGCCGTCCTCGTGCATCGACGGCCTCCACTTTCACTGCGCCATCTTCTACGGCGCGGATCACCGCCGTCTGCACATGGTCTTCGTCACGTAGCCGGGTCTTTCTCGCCTACTTCAAGCACCGCCGTCGCGCTTCACAAGGTAACCTGCAGGGCACCCTCTCACCGTCACAGGTCCCGCTGACTACCCCGTCGCCACTCTAGGCATCCAGCATGACTAACCCAGGTCGCCGCCGGTTTCGTCGCCTTGTACGTCTTCGTCCACTACAACTTCGCCGCCAGCGTCATCGCCTCATCCCCGACTACACCACCTGCTACTCTTCTCCGACAACCGCGGACAGCGCCGACATCTCTTCCTTAGCCGCTCTGCGCGTCGCAACCTCTCTGGAGGCTTTCTCTGCTAGTCTTTCTGACATGACGACAAGTTCATGATGGTCCCTGCCCCCGCACGCCTGGTACTGGCAACACTGGGAGTGCCTTCATCCCCGGCGCGTCTGGCAAACTCGGATCGGTGCCTCGTCTTCATCGACATCGACCCCTCTACGACTGCCTCGACCGCGTCACCGACGAGTTCTTCTTTGCATACTCGGTTCTGGCAAAACCGGAGTACGCGTTCGTCCTCGACGTGCGCCTAGTTCTGGCAAAACTATGGCCGCATCTCGTCCTCGATGGCTCGGACTGTATCGACTTCGGCATCGACACCCTCAACGACTGCCTCGACGCGTCTCCGTCATCCTCCTCGCGCACTTGCGCATGCGGCTTCACGTGCGGCTACCTTGACACGGGCATCCCCGACCACGACATCGACCACGGCGACCCATCGCACGGCTACCTCGACCATGGAACCGTCTCACGCTCTCGGCTCCCTCGACATCGGCACAAGGGCTACCACCTCGCGTGAGCATCACCAGCTTCCTCTACAGTTCAAGCTACCGCGACGCGACACCGTCCAAAACGTTTCCGCTACGACTGCGGGGGGATGTCAGCCTACTGGATGCTACTTCAGTTTATATCTAATCCGACCGTCCGCAATGTTCCGGTTGTTTACGACGCTACCGCTACGACTGCGGGGGGATGTTAGAGTATGATACGTACACGGTTATTGTGGTAGTTTAGGATAGTTAGGATTCTAGCCTAACTCGTCTTGTACTCCAAATTAATCCCTGTACGCCTATATATACTCGCCCATGAGCCTCAATAATATATCGATCATTTTCTACCAAACTCATACTCTTTCCGGTTTCATGTCATAACTCTTTATAAAGTTCAATACGGGGCACAACATACTCTGAAAAATAATAAGTGGCGTGTCTATCTTTATAAAGATCACTACCAATGCACACATGAGCTCTTTCTTCCTGGAACTTTCTTGTCTGTCTCATCCATTAGAAGGCAGTCGAGCAAATTAATGTAGCAGCCTGCGTCGGTTACTGAATTTATTTAACACACCAAACCATTACTTTCTCTGTCTCTGACCACGAACTCCACCAATTTGAAGATGCGCCCTACATTCTCTGCGCCAAAACAACGAAGGCTTCCCAAGAATAACATGAGCGTTCACCGTGTAGAAATAGTATACAGAACCCAGGAACTTCATGATCGGCTTTAACTGGTGCCGTCAGATTTTCATCTTCCCTTTGCGGGCATCTAAGATGCACATCCTTGTTCCAGATGTTTCTGTGGGATGA
Source organism: Avena eriantha (assembly GCA_910589775.1). Lineage (NCBI taxonomy): Eukaryota > Viridiplantae > Streptophyta > Magnoliopsida > Poales > Poaceae > Avena > Avena eriantha. Next base: position 71,558,821 of record OU342744.1, on the reverse strand, counting down.
GGTGGCTACACTTGCACCTTTGAATATCAGTCGGAGAATCCTCAAATGGCGACGCTGATTGAGAATTTGTCGCTCGCCACCCTATTCTGATAGTTTTCTTACCCCCGATGCCTCATATTCCCCAATATTTCTCACCTTGTCTTATGCTCTTTCTTGTAAATTCAGACTCTAACTCCTATACTTGCTTCTCATGATCTGTGGACAATTGATTGTGTGCCAAAAAAGTGTTTCCATGCCTCAATGCTACTTCTTGGTTAAAGATAGAGCGGTATATATATTGGTAGCAGCAAGAAAGTAATGGTCGTTGACGGGCCTTTGCCATTATTTACCAAGAACGAGTTATTAATTCTGTAGTACTGGTATTTTAAAAGGATAGGTGTGACTATGTACTTCCTCCGTCTCAAAATAGATGTCACGGTTTTGTTAAAATTTAAATGAATCTATATACTAAATAGTATCTAGATTTATCCAAATTTTGACAAATCTGCGACATCTATTTTGATAGGAAGGGAGTACTATTTACCATTACCCCCGTTTCCTTAAATCCGACGGCTATTAAATACTATCATCTCATAAGGCAGTACCCCTTATTTCTGTATTTTTTTTGTGAAGATTCAACCGGATAATCATCCATAGCTATTTTATAAAAATAATATATGTTTTAATCAATTCTCAAAATAATACATAAATTTTGGAATAGATCATTGGACCACCTAGCGATGACTACAGACACTACCATTAGGCCTCCATTACCACCGGAGAGACGGTAGGATGGGGAGGACCTATTCTGACTTCAATATGTAGCGGCCACCTCACCTTCTCGAAGAAGGCACTGAAAAATAATCTAAACAAAGGACATGAACCCTCCCTACGAAAGGCCAGTGTCTGCCACGCCTCCAAAGCTACAACTGGCCGGTGGATTGGGACCATCAACGCCAAGAGGGAAGGAATCCTAGTTGAGTTTTATATGGCGGCTCGCGATCACGTCTCGGGTAGGAATCCAAGTGGAGACATATGATTGGAAAATGCAGAAAACTTTCTTAAATAACCATTTGCAATGCAGAAAAAAGTAAACCATGGGAACCTTAGCCTCCCTCCCATAATCCAACCCTCCCTCCCGTAATCCAGATCCCGCCACCGCCGCCGGAGGCGCCGCCGGGGAAAGCTCGGACGGCGTGGCGGTGGCGGCGGCCTCCCTCGGCCGCCATTGGCCTCTCCCTGGGTATGCGGTCTATCCCTCCCCATGGCGGCATGTACCTCCCCCTGGAGGCGCAAATCCTCCCCAAGGCGGCGCCTCTCTTGCCCCAGTGGCGTGGCCATGGCGGACCTCCCACACCGGTGGTGCTTGCGGCGCCCTCAACGGTGGTGTGACCTTGTGCTGTCCAGGCGGAGGCGGCGGCTTCGGAGGCTGGGCAGCCGTGAGACCCGGATGTTTTGGCGGCGGCACGCTGTGGGGAGGCGGCGGCTCGATGACCTCCTATTGGACGATGACACGAGACATCGGGTTTCTCCCGCAGCACGAGGACGCCTAGGGCAGCAGCCCTAGGTATGATGGTGGAGGTGGCTTTCTTCTTCGCTGGAGGTGGTCGGCCTGAGGTTGGTTTGACGGATCTTGGAATCCGTCATCTAGTCTCGGCAGCGAGGCGGGAGACCTAGGTGCCGGTAAAAACTGAGCCGTTGGCGGGCAATGGCGGCGTTAATACGTCATTACCTTGATGAAGGCATCGCCGTGCAACTAGTGTCGACCTCAATCATGCTGTTCCGGGGAAAACCGTAAGATCTTCGTGCCAGGCGATGGCGGCGTTGCGGTGTCGCGTTCTCTCTTGGGAGCATTGTTTGTGGAGCAGCACTGGAGGGCAACGGCAAGAGGTGGAGCGGCTTCGTCTTGCATGGAGTCTTCAGTATAGATGTCAAGTCATGCCTAGACGCCAGGTGCTACGCTCAGTCATGCATGGTTCGGTAGGTGCTACGCGCGACAGATCTTCCGGAGGTCTCTAGTTGCGTCTGTTGGCGGGACCCATCGGCATGGTGCTAAGAGGTCTTGGTGGCGATCAACGTGCTTGGATGGATGCACGCAGGGCGGTGGCGTCGTCTGGCGTCATGATGGCGTCGGTGGCAAGCCTTGCAAGGTCAGTGCATTGATCTCTCCATAAGTTGGGTATGCGAAAGAAGGCGGCGGCTAGGACTTTCTGGAGCGTGTATGTTGGTACGTGTTGAGGGTCTGCCGGATCAGTTGTGCCACTTGTTCGTCATTGGGCGACTTGTTGAGGCCTTCGGTTTTAGATGATGCGCGTTGGTTGGATGTTAGGGATATTGGCCCTGTTCATAGACATCCCCTTCATCAGGGTTGTAGGATCAGCGAGTTGTCGCTTGTTTTGGTAGGCTTTGGTTTGATCTTTGTAATCCCTCCTGTAATATTTTTGAGAATAATCTATTGAAACAAGCTGTGTGCATCTCTTGGATGCAGAGACCGGGGCGATCTTCCCCATTTCAAAAAAATGGGAACCTTAGCTTAAAAATATAAATTTCTTTTTATCAATAATAGAAATCACACTATTTATTTCTCATCGTAGTGTCCAACAGAGAAATTTTGGCAACACACAATGATGCAAACTCCAAGTTGCAGTACATGAACAACGAGAACATGGTGAAACTAAAATCTTGCTAGAAGAGAAGTTCGTGAAGCTTCCTACTTTCATCGAACCTTGGCATAGTGATGTTCTCATTTTCAGTGAAGAGCCGTGGAAGAGCCAACACACACAAGGTAATCTACGCTTAAAAATCTTGAAGAACTAACTAAGAAAAAGTTGCATTCACAACCAACTATACATATGTGGTGACCCAGTACATCACTGCATGTTTTAGTGCGCAAGTTGCTGATATAACACTTACAAACACCTATTACATAAATATTACATCCCTGGGACAGGTACAACATACATATTACGGGTCTAATTTATCATATATTCATCAGAAGCCAAATGTGTACGAAACCTTTGTGATCTTCCTCCGTCCAACGAGAATTCACTGATAAATTTAAATTCAAGTTAACTAGCTTAAAAATCAATGGTACAGCAACGATTAAGCACCAAATGTAGCTCAACAACTTATTTAGTAAAGTTCTATACTGCTCGGCTCATGTACGATATGCTTGCTTTAACTAAGTTTGTATGTCAACAATTTCAGTTCCGTAGACCATGTCATAGTCTAGTCCTTGTATGTTTCCATAAAGATATGTTTCTTCATAGTAGATTTATCCCTCTTCGAGTTTATCAGAAGTTGTCTCTTAGGTATTCTCAAAATGTAAACAAGGGTTTAAGATAGTATGGTTTAGTACAAGAATACCAATCAAGTTCTAGATAACTGGATACTTGAAGCAATATCTATAGTTGTGGATCGTAGATCCTAGGCATATTCAAGTTTTTTTAAAAGTATTCTTAAAAAGGTAATTTTTATGAATAACCTTACCCCATCGGTCTTCACGGGATGTTAGCTCTTCACGGATGTTAGCTCTTCTGCGAACAAGGAGTCACAAGCCACATTTATTAAACTCTATATAGGTGTGCTACTTTTTCTACAAAATTCCTTGTCCTTGTTGCTCTTATTCACACTTCCCTAGGGATGAGGCATGCACCAAATATATGCCAGTCATGTCGAGTACTTCTCCACGATCCCGGAGTCCATCCTTTGTAACAAGATTCAGTCATAAGCGTTATACTTAATTAACGTCCCTTCAAAGATACTCACGTTGCCATCCTACAACAAATGATAGGGACGTTACAGGTTCTCACTCGCTGCTCTCCACTTAGGATTATAGCCCGACCTAGTATCAAAGACATACAAAAAGAAGATGGTACTTCTGATTCGCTCATCCCATAAAAATAACTAGATCATGATGGTGCGCGTTGCCGCACCTGTCTATTTTAAATTCAAATATATATTTATAGAAATATGTGGATAAATATTATACAATTTACTATTGTTAAGGTATTCTTAAAATATGATTCATTAAAGGTTAATTATTAAATACACAAGTTTGTAGTTGCTCTAGCCTTTATCTTATTTATTTTGTTATAGAGTAGAAAAAGAAAAAAAAACTTTAACTTGTCTAAGACAAATATAAATAAGTGAAATGATCAATTACTTTGTGTTCAGCTCAAAATTCTTGGAAAACTAACAATGTCTTTTCTCCAATGTCCTCCTTGAGAGTATTGGCATGTTGGAGATCATATCTTATATGTGAGGCGACATCTTTGACGGCGGCTCAAGGAACATGGGGGATGAGGACAAAAAAAAGACATGGACGAGGCTACAATCTCCTTCATGACGCCAAAGAAGTCCTGAGTCACTAGAACTATGTCCATCATATCATTTGTAGTGGTACCAGTGCCATTCTTAAAGAATGCCAAGAGGATGTTCAATCCTGAAGCAAAATATAGCATGTTTGGACAATCTCTTATAAAACAAGTTGAACATCATATGGTATATGCCAGAAATATGGCAATTTCTACCTATGTGGATTTTTTGTCGTATGAACATGTATACCTTTTGTTGATAAAGATCATGCATTGTACATAAACAGCAGCCTCCCGTAAAAGAATATTTGAGTGGCATGCATAGTCCCAATTGTAATGTCCTGCAGCACTAATTTTTTGGAAAGCATACATGAGAGCAAAAATAAAAATAATGGTAATGATATGAAGTTGCAAAAATAAAAGAATTTAGTTACCCGATAGATACATATACTTGGCCAGCTTTTTCTCTAATAATAAATCGGTTGATGCCAAATTCAACCCTTTCCAACTTCGTTACAGTTGTTAGCACGTGAAAGATACTTAGAAATTGTGTTTAATATAAAAAAACGGAGATATTTAATAGATGAGGTGTAAATATAAAGAACAAGTACAGCTACAATGTTTGTACAATTCCTGAGCACGTCTGTAATAGGTCGGTGGCAGAGATGTACCTGATCTGATCAATGATCAAAAGATGCATTGTTTCTATCTGTCACCCAGCTAGTAATCCTTGGGGATGCAATGTTGACGTGAAACTACTCTAACCATACAAATAAAAGTAGGCGGAGGCACACCTTTGCTAGCTCTTTTACTAAAAACAGATGATACAACTTTCTGCAACAAAATGAACTTCATTTTTCATATATGCGAGTTTCCACCAAAACGGAAAATAGAGGTGCATGAAACATACATAGGTGACGTGGGAAAAAATCAATAGGCCAGCTGCACGATGTTGTGGCTGTAAAGCAGGTAAAAAATAGGAAGTTGTAACTGGGGATTTGGACTGACCGGTTACAGGGGATTGAAATGACGTCTGCGAGGGCGAAGGCTTCAGATGCCAATATTCATGCCGCTCAGCACAAGCGGCAAGGGTAGGCTATGAGCACGGACGACCAAGACTGCAAAATCATCATGTCATGTATGCTTCGCTCTCATGTCCTCTTCCAATCGGATTGCCACAAGAGTGCGGTCTATAGTCGTAGCAACCAAGGTGAATGATCGGTAGATTCTCATAGGTCATGAGAGAAGGACATGTGCCGCCACAATCGTTGGACGAGCTGTCAGGTTTTCCCAAATAAATCAGGGATCAGCATATGTAGGCTCGTAAAGGGAAGGAGAAGAGGCGAGAGAGTAATAACTTGCGTCCACTACCGTCGCCAAGTAGTGGCCAGTACTTCTGCCGTTAAGCGGCGGACCAACATGCAGCACGGTGGCGCACCTCCATCGTCTTGTGTTCGCCTACCGAAGTCGTGGGTACCTGCTCTCGCACGACGCTGCCTTGACGGTGTAGGTGCTACACGAAATTGCCTAGGTACCGAGCTTTAGTGAATTTTAGGCTCTGTTCGGTTCAAAGGAAGAAAACCGTAGGAACAAATAACTGCACCAGAATAGAGTTGAGGATGAAGAGCAAACCTGTGGCCTGTTCGGTTCAGAGGAAATGTCACCCTTGGAGTACAATGGAGGGATGGGCATTCTCGCTGCTGATTACAGTTTTTATTGTCTTGAAAAGTGATTAGCTCTCACAATTCTCATGCAGCTGCATTGTTTATTCGGCTGGATCACCAATAGCCAGCGCTTAGCCTCGGGCCTCCGCGAGAACATGAGGTTCTATTGGATTTTCGTTTTCCTTTGAAAAGTACAGGTTTTCATGACTTTCTGGGGGAATGGGTCACCGAGATTCCTCCGAACCGAACGCACTGCGGGTAGAAATTCCTGCGGAAATGGATCCTCCAAAAGTTCATGTGAAATTCCTGTATGGGCCCTTAGTGCTCAATTAACCAGGGTGGACCGATTTGACCTGTAGAGTAGCTTCCCCTAGGGACATCCGGCCCAAATGCGGGATTGAGGGAGATCAAATGGTCGAAAACTGCAGGGAAGGGCGATCCAATGGCCAGAAATGGTGAAGGCGTGAGAGGCTTCCTAGTTGACTCGGTTATAATATCCCTAATGTTTGTGGTCAGCACTGTCTATGCGGCGCAAGAATGATTGACTACATTTTCTATTAATCCTATATGCACTTTCCCGGTACAATGGATCCTCCACTTCAGGTTTCTCGGTATGTATTCGACTCATAGTATCATTGCCGATTATCTCATAGTTACATGAAAGATTGAACCTATATGTTACCTGCAAGATAATGATGTGTGAAAATTCTACTTGACCATGGACCCTGGGTTCTAAAATAGGATCATTGTAAGGTAAGAATTCTATTTTTGAAAACCAGTTCATTCTATTAAGCAAAGATATGAAATGCATTCTTGCTGTGTTGTAAAGCCCCCCTATTAAATTTTCCTACTCAAAACTATTTTACTTTATTTTCCTTTATAATATTTTTTATACATTATGTGTATTTGATAAAATAGCCAAAATACCAATTGTGACACCCCGGGGACAGTGCTAGAAAACACCTGATAGCAATCATATTCCTTACTATTAAGATGAACAAGCCTAGCTCAACTGGTTGGGGGAGTGGATGTACAAACCCAACACCGGAGTTCAAATCCTCACGGAAGCGAATAAAGGTTCCTATTTATACTTGAGGACCAGGCTCTCCTGGTACTCATGTAATTTATCTTGAGGACCAGGCTTGGTGCTTAACCAAGTTTACAAATCCTGGTACTCATGCTTAATGGTTGTGTGCATCCCTAGTTGGTGCAGAGGCCGGGGAAGTAAAATCCTCCCTCCATTTTAGATTGATAGGTTGGATAGCGCCCCCTGATACGACCGCTCGAGGCGCTCCCTCCCGCGCGTCTCTGGCGGCGCCCACCCCCACCAAACCCTAGGCGGCGCTCCCACCTCCCCGCCCCCCGGCCGCCCCCGCTGCCCTCCTCGGCAGCGGTAGCGGCCCCTTTCGCGTCGAAGACGGTGGCAGGGATGGAGAGGTGCCTCTGCTGTTTTTCCTTGGGAGTTGGAGGATCACCAACGGAGGCGCAGGGCGGCGCGGTTGTTCGGGCCGGGGCCTGAGGCCCTCCGGCAGGACGGCAGGGAGGAGGCGGCGGTGTGCCCTCAACTCGTCTCCAGCGAGTGGGCGGCGCGCTAGCTTGTTGGGCCAAGATCTGGGAGAGGCCGATCTAGCCAGATGGGTCCAGTCATGGCCGGGGCAGAGGGATCTGGCGGTTCGTTGGATCACCGGTACCGGCAGCCTTACGCTTGGACTGCTTCTTTCCTTTCTTGTCTCCAGCATAGAGGTGACTGGTGGCGTGGGGGCCTGCTAGGCTTGCGAATAATGGTGGCGGTCCTAGGATTCCTTATGTCGCCTAGATGATGATCTGCCGGCGCTTGTCCCCATTAATCTGGCGGAAGTGGCGTGTTCCGGAAGGCTCCACCAGCGAACTCCCATGGGCGAATAATGCTTGGAGATTGCTGGATAGGAGGGATTCGGTCGGACGCACCCATATTTTCTTCTGACCGTTTGGGCTCAGAGGGAGCGCTTCGAAGCTCTCTTGGCTGTTAATATCATGGGGCATGTTCTCGTTCCATGGTGCTGAGGAAGAATGTCATGGAGACCGAGATCTGAGGATTGACAATGGTGGTTCGAGTCTGGGTGGTGATGAGGAATTGGCTTGATGACTCGTGACTTGGTGCAGTGGCAATGCAAGTGGGGGCGACTGCACATGAGAGTTTCTCAGTCCTACCTTTCAGGATGAAAACCTAGGTTCTGGCCTTAATTAGTTGTGCCTGGCAATGGCCTTGTTGAAGGTATTGTTTGAGAGCGTGGACTTTCTTCAGGGTGAAAACCTAAGATCTATGATCGGGCAATGACGGTGTTGGTGCACTGTTCCCTTCTTGGAGGAGTCGCTTTTGGAGAAGCTGGACTTCTGGTGTTGTCTTGGTGGTGGTAGTACCGTTGTTTCAACGGATGGGTCACTGTAGCGGGATTTTTCTTTTTTGTAATTCTTCTTTCTTTTTTGGCTGTGTGCATCCGTACAGCCGTTAGGGCAATGCGTTGTGGCAGAGGCTGGGTGTAATTGGTATCTTCTGATATTAATATATGCTTCTTTCAAAAAAAATACGAACAAATGATATTCTTCTTCAGGAGACCTTCAAGACTATGCATCCAACTTGCCGACTAACTAGAAGTAGGGCCGCTGGGATGCTTCATCAACAAGATGGCTAAATATCTTAAAGTTCTCTAGGACTACTGCTAGGGATTATACAAATGGGTATAGCACCAGTATGTCGTTATACTGGCATCCATGCATGGTCCTCATTTGGTGGTAAGGTCAATGGTCTACCGGACGACCAGTTATGAAGATAAAGAAGGAAGCCTGGCCGGATAATGAAAGATGATGATGCACCGTGTTGTGCGGGAAGTCTGAAGCCTTGGAGGATAAGACATTGTAGTTTACTTATTATTCCATGGAATAAAAATATTATTATGAATTTAAAACTGTTTAAATGGATTAAAAATATTATTTTGAATTTAAATTTTGTTTACATAGTTTGAAACAATGTTCACGAGGCTTAATCAAATGGTCATGAGGTTAAAACAATTCGTGTAATAGAAAATATAAATTCCCTAAAATCTTAAAACAGATAACTAAATTTGAAAATGTTCACGGGTTCACAAAAAAGGTTCATGCATACAAAATATATATTTACAAGGTTCAAAAACTATGCTTTCCTTTTTCATTTCATTATATTTTTATATTTCTTTCATGTTTCAAAAAGGGGAAGCTCCAGCCTCTGCATCAATCGGTGCATACGGCCATTTGTGAAGAAGATTATTTGAAATCTTACAGAAGTCTCAGAAACCGCTACACTAAGCAATTATTAGAAATTATGGATTGGAAAGCGTGGAAACATGGATAAGCCATCTAAAAAGTTAAAATAACACGCTGCGTGTTGGCATCGACATGTTAGTTCTCTATCAAACCGCTAATCAAATGTATGTACATATCCTGTGCTACCATTGCCAAATGGTTGCACACAATATCCATGTCATGGCGCTCCTCCAGTGATTGGAGATAAGACCACATTTTGTTAAAGATAAAGTCATCTCGAACATTGCTAGATAGCGCATAACAAAGCTCAAACACCCACCGTAATGCGTGCCTTTCTTTGTTTTGCACTCCATACAACCAATTGACAAACCAATTTGTTACATTTCTTTCATGTCGTTGTATCGGATCTGGTCAGCTGGCGTGTTCATTGGTGTGGTTTCAGGTTGTTTTTTTTTGGATCAACGGTTGTTATAATTAATGTTGGTGATGGTTGCTGCTCTGTTGTGCTGGTTATTTGAGGCCTTAGCACGACATCTTTTTTGTCTGTCTACCAGAACCTCTGCTACGACAAACTTTATCCGGCTCGAGTAATGGAGAGACGAGGACGGCATCTACTCGTTGTAGTGTCTATAGTCGTTTATTTCTAATTTTTATTACTTTTATGAATTTTTGTACTATTGTTGATGATTATTAATAGATCAGTAAAATTTTCACAAAAACACATAATAATTTCACGTACGTTACTACATTTTTTATCTACGTTGCTACATGTTTTATCATCTAATATAATTTGAAAATTCAATTCAACCCAACGCACGGGCAAATTTACTAATGAATAATAATAGTTCCAACTATACTTTTGAGAAAACCCACAAGCTCAACAGCCACCCTTACATGGCCCAGGTCTTCTCCATTACCGACTATACAAAATAAAAGCCTGGTCTGTGTACCATGTGGAGACGGCACATCCTTCTAATTACTCGATGCACATACATATACCATTATTTACCTGTCCGTTATTGATGATCACATTTTGCACCTAAGTGACAGGTTGGTACTAAGCGAGAGTTTATCAAAGCTAATTAAGTACGTAACCTTCCCTTGGTCGTAGCAGAATGGAAGACCTAGCACAAAGCCCTTGGAGACTCACACTCTCAGATAGAGCATCAGCGACAAATATTGTGGGTTGCAGGAATGAACATAGGGGTAGGGTGACTTTATGTGCATCATGCGGACGATGCTGCATATCTAGCCCTTCCGACGCTCGCCTAGTAATTCCGCATAGTAGTGCCCACATCTTCCCCAATGCCTCCTATTCCCCAATGTAAATTAATCGCCTTGTCTGTAAGCCAGGAATAATACTGTGTTCTGTTCAAGTATATGACCTATATATTGGTAGCAGCAGAAAAAGAGTGTGTGCCACACGACATTAATGGTTAGCAAGGTGTGATGCGTCTATGCCATTTTGTATATTTTGTGTCAGTGAATAGAAGTAGTGATTTTAATTACGAGTGACCTAAGCATCACGGATGACTGCCAGTGGGCCACCTTTACACTCCGACAATTGCAAAAAAAAAGTACTGAACGTGTATAGCCATGATCCATATTTCAAAGGTTGCAAAGATGATCTTAAGTTGATCTGCTGGATTTTACTAAAGTTTCAAAATCAAAATCATGTTAATTGGAGTTAATATGAAAAGTTATAAAGAAAACACAAAAAAGAAAGAGAATAAAACAAAAAGAAAAAATATATATAAACATAACCTAAACAGGTCAGCCCGAGCCGGCCCACAGCTATCTACCACGCACGCCTGCCGAGAGAGCGACGTGTAGCGCAGCCCAAGTGGGCAGGCCCAAACCAAGCCGCAACGCTGCAGCAGCGCGTGGCGCATCTGCCAACTGCCACCGACGCTCCGGCCCCACCTAGTCGTCTCCTGCCTCTCGCTAGAGTCCGGGTTGAACACGTTCAACCACACGACACCAAATCCCGAGGAAATCGGTGATTTCCATGTCGATCTGGACACCCTCCAGCATGCAAACCACCTCTATTTATACTCCCGAATCCTTTGTCACCGAAGCTCGTAAAGGTTAGCTCGCCTCTGATTCTGGGCACCATCTTAAACACCTTTGCGACCACATCTTCATTACCGCCTTTCCCCTCGTGTAGAGCTACAGAGATCACCCGGGACGCCGCCAGAGTTCTTCGGAGTCTAGAACGGGCAGCCGCGCACTAACGCCATTCCAGGAGGAGAAGGAAGATGTAGAGGAGACAAACGTGACCGCAGAGTGAAGCGGAGTACCATCATCCACTCCACCGAGCCAGAGGAGGACCAGCTCATCGCCCAAGTCAACCACCAGAGCTGCAATTTCCGTCCTCTTCATCGTTGTTGACCGCCGCCGCCGCTGTAAGTGACTCTCGCTCCCAACCATCCGATCATAAGTGTACGCCGTAGATTAGATTCCTTAGAAGAATCGGTATAGACCACTCGTGCGTCGCCACGTCGTCAAGCCAACCCGAGCCGGAGCCGCAAGTCGTGCCAAGCCGTGGGAAGGCGAGGATCCATGCGCTTGTGTTAGAGTCAGATGGAGATCCGACGACCTAGATTAATCGCGATATTCGGAAAACCTGGAAAACTTTGAATCCTGCAAAATGTTGCATGCATGCATAGATACTATTGTGGCATTGCTTTTGTGCATATTCTGATTGGAACTATTCTATGTTTTCATTAGATTGCTCGGAGTGTGATGAGGAGTATTGTTGCTTAGAGTGTTGTTTGGATCAAGAAAAGTTACACATTTGTTCATATTATGTCCTAGTTTTCCTACTATGCATGTTTTTGTGTTCAAAATAGTAGTATGCATGTGAATGATGTTTTTAGTAGAAGTATTTAGAAATATTTTACAAGTGCGGTGATGTTTTGTAGATAAGGTAATGCTTGGTGTTGTGATAAGATATTCAAGCATAAGTAATTAAACTATTGTTCTACAGATCTATCTCTTTTTTGCAATATTTATTCCACAAAAGATGATCTTCACTATTCATGAACATGCTAGAGCCATTTCGGAAAAAAATGAACATACTAGAGCCCTTAAATTATTGTTCGTCCAGTTACTAATTTTAACATGCTAGAGCCCTTAAACATGCTCTGGGTTACTAAGGGTCATCATAGGTTTCTAACTGAACCAAGTTTCTCCATAACCATAGAATGCATTGCTCTGTCCATGTGAATATATTGTGATGTTATTTTTAAATCTATGTGTATTTCTTTCTAACACTTCGATGAGTATTGCAAAGAGTAAAATCTTTGGTGCCTTCATTAGTAGCTTTATTGGATTCAATGTACACATCAGGACAGTTGATTCATTTCCAACTTTTTCAGATACTTAAAAATTACTCCACTGTAGCCGAGTATAGTATTAAATAGCAAACACTTACAGTACTATTGTTCATGTCAATTGTCACTGGAAGGTTAAAAGAATTAACACTTATGTAGCTCGGCTTCTCCGGATGCATATAAGCATATATACATGAAACTAGTCTTCATCTTAAAAAATGATTTAACCATGCTGATGTATGCACATATGGATCTAGCAAATAAATTAATAAAATCAATTTCTGCTTTTTTCAGTTTATCATCTACCTAATGCTCAAACTTGGTCAACACACACTGGTTTATCACCAATTGTTAATCCCTCTGTTTACTGCATGTGTTGTATCTAAGCCTACCAACTAGTCATGATGATTCATCCTACAACAAATTTTGTAAATGTTATGTCATTACAGCAATAGCTGAACAATATTTTTGTGGAGAAAGAGAAGGAGCATCCGTGGATCTAGGTGGTGCATGGTGCTATTCCATGTATACCATCCTAAAAGCCTTTTAATATCGTATTTGAGCTGTTATAAATTTGACACAATGAATAATATAATTTCCATTAATATTTACATGTTATTTAGAATTACTAGCCCGTGCAGCTGTACTGGTGAGTTGATGACAAGTGTGAGTAATTAAAGGGAAAGCGAGACAGAAAAGACGCAACCGTTAGCTTTTCTCCTAAGTCCTAACTCTGCAGGTCCTATAGGCTAAACTTTGTCAAGCAACGTCTGGCTAGTGGACCTGGTGTGTGCGGCTTCTGACACTGAACAATACTTTTGGGATAGCCCCGGCTAGGCCTTCTAGACTCCATTCACTGGAAATTCCATTGTCGGTATTTGCACCGAGTTGTTTATGTTTGGCATACCAACCTCGGTTCGAAGGACAGTCGCACACGGTCTTCAACAACATTAAGACTTTTCTTCGATAATTGCTACCCACCTAACGCTTTGCCATGATCTTTGTCTGGTCCCTTCGGTTCTATGGGATGCCTCGGCTCCACTACACATCCAGAAAGCTCTCTGAAGATTTTCGAGCAGCGATGCAGAATAGAATACGGCCTGCTCGCTCGCCACCCTAGTCTGATGCTTTTCTTGTTCCCAACCCATCCTATTCCCTAATGTCACATTGTATTATATGTTAGCTTTGCGACAAGTAAATAACGAAGAACGAAAATAAAATCGCAGCAAAGGGACACAGATTTAACGTGGAAAACCCTCTCCAATAAAGAGAGGGGGAAAACCAAGGGCGCCAGCCAGCGAAACTTCACTCTAACGGAGAGTATTTACACAACGCCGGTGATTTCACAGATGCAACTTATCCCAACCGGCGGCTTACAAGAAGTATATATAGCGGTGGTAACCTAGGTCATCAATGATTCGTACCTCCGCATCGGCCCAAGCCTCCGGCGACGGGCCTCGCTCCGCTCCATCAGAAGTTGGCCTTTACTTTGTAGAATTTGCATCAACATATAACATTATACTCTTTCATCTATTCCGTGGCAAAATATTAAAATGTTTGGTTGGGCTTAAACCTAGCTTTTGGATTCTGTCTTATAAGCCACAAAATGAGTGTTTTTGGTTTTGGCTTTTGGGCTTTTAAATAGACAGGTTTTGGGCTTTTGGGCTTTTAAATAATCCAAAAGCTAAAATCAAAACCACCTATTTAGGTATTTTTTTGTCGTATAAGCCAAAAGCTACAAGCCACAAATAAGCTAAACCAAATAGCCCATAAGTGCTTGCACGGGTAGAGCTTCGTGCTACAACTTGACAAGAGACAATGCGGTAGAAGACCAATAAATAGGATTGGATGTTGTTGGGTCATTACTCATTACTCCCTCCATCCCAAGATAAGTGACTTGTATTTGTCTATATTCGTATATATTTATAGAGTAAAACGTGTCTAGATGCATACGAATCTAGATAACTCGAAGTGACTTATTTTGGGACGTAGGGAGTACTAGTTTTCATTTATTTCATGTCATGACTTTGTGTTAAGATCAAGATACACAACTTTATCCTTCTTTCTTATTATGTTGAAATTTGAATAACTGTAAATTGAATCAACAATAAGATAGGATGTTTGATCAAAGGAACCAAATAGACATGGAAGGTGAATTACTTGACAAAAGTAAAAGCTGGATTAGATCCTCCAGATTTTCTTATTAGCCTTCGGACATTTTTATCTCGGAGTAATTGTCAGCCTCCAATGAGGCCATTTAGAAGAGTAGACATGTATATGGTAGTCTACACAAAGCCAACTAGGAGAAATCTGCATTCCTAACTGTGAAACGGTAGGATTAGAGTTTGTTGGTAGTTTGACCTACCTAACTCGTATCAACGGGAGACACAATTTGATTGATCTCTATCTTGTAATCCCCTTGTAACAATCGGCATTGCCATGCTATACGTGTGAGAGGTGGCCCGACCCTAGAGGGTATGAGGGCCAGAGCCTACCTTCTCTTCGAACGTCACGGCTTCCTCTTCCTCGTCCACTGGGCAGTATTCCTTCACCCATCTCATCACTGTCAAGCTTGGTCGTGACAACTTATCTCTCTGAAAGTCACTGTTCGTTCTAAGCCTTCGTGGTCACCACCGTTATGTCTAGATGCATACGAATCTAGATAAATCGAAGTGACTTATTTTAGGACGTAGGGAGTGCTAGTTTTCATTTATTCCATGTCATGACTTTGTGTTAAGATCAAGATACACAACTTAATCCTTCTTTCTTCTTATGTTGAAATGACGTAATTGAATAACCATAAATTGAATCAACAATAAGATAGGATGTTTGATCAAAGGAACCAAATAAACATGGAAGATGAATTACTTGACAAAAGTAAAAGCAGATTTTCTTATTAGCCTTCGGACATTTTTATCTCGACTTACTTGTGAGCCTCCAATGAGGCCATTTAGAAGAGTAGACATGTATATGGTAGTATACACAAAGCCAATTAGGAGAAATCTGCATTCCTAACTGTGAAACGGTAGGATTGGAGTTTGTTTGTAGTTTGATCTACCTATCTCGTATCAATCGTGAGGCATAATTTGATTGATCTCTATCTTGTAATCCCCTTGTAACAACCGGCATTGCCATGCTATACGTGTGAGAGGTGGCCCGACCCTAGAGGGTACGAGGGCCAGAGCCTACCTTCTCTTCGAACGTCACGGCTTCCTCTTCCTCGTCCACTAGGCAGTATTCCTTCACCCATCTCATCACTGTCAAGCTTGGTCGTGACAACTTATCTCTCTGAAAGTCACTGTTCGTTCTAAGCCTTCGTGGTCAACACCGTTATGTCTAGATGCATACGAATCTAGATAAATCGAAGCGACTTATTTTAGGACGTAGGGAGTGCTAGTTTTCATTTATTCCATGTCATGACTTTGTGTTAAGATCAAGATACACAACTTAATCCTTCTTTCTTCTTATGTTGAAATGACGTAATTGAATAACCATAAATTGAATCAACAATAAGATAGGATGTTTGATCAAAGGAACCAAATAAACATGAAAGATGAATTACTTGACAAAAGTAAAAGCTAGATTAGATCCTGCAGATTTTCTTATTAGCCTTCGGACATTTTTATCTCGAAGTACTTGCAAGCCTCCAATGAGGCCATTTAGAAGAGTAGACATGTATATGGTAGTCTACACAAAGCCAATTAGGAGAAATCTGCATTCCTAACTGTGAAACGGTATGATTGGAGTTTGTTTGTAGTTTGATCTACCTATCTCGTATCAATCGTGAGGCACAATTTGATTGATCTCTATCTTGTAATCCCCTTGTAACAACCGGCATTGCCATGCTATACGTGTGAGAGGTGGCCCGACCCTAGAGGGTATGAGGGCCAGAGCCTACCTTCTCTTCGAACGTCACGGCTTCCTTTTCCTCGTCCACTGGGCAGTATTCCTTTACCCATCTCATCACTGTCAAGCTTGGTCGTGACAACTTATCTCTCTGAAAGTCACTGTTCGTTCTAAGCCTTCGTGGTCACCACCGTTATGTCTAGATGCATACGAATCTAGATAAATCGAAGTGACTTATTTTAGGACGTAGGGAGTGCTAGTTTTCATTTATTCCATGTCATGACTTTGTGATAAGATCAAGATACACAACTTAATCCTTCTTTCTTCTTATGTTGAAATGACGTAATTGAATAACCATAAATTGAATCAACAATCAGATAGGATGTTTGATCAAAGGAACCAAATAAACATGAAAGATGAATTACTTGACAAAAGTAAAAGCTGGATTAGATCCTGCAGATTTTCTTATTAGCCTTCGGACATTTTTATCTCGAAGTACTTGTGAGCCTCCAATGAGGCCATTTTGAAGAGTATACATGTATATGGTACTCTACACAAAGCCAATTAGGAGAAATCTGCATTCCTAACTGTGAAACGGTAGGATTAGAGTTTGTTGGTAGTTTGATCTACCTAACTCGTATCAACTGTGAGGCACACTTTGATTGATCTCTATCTTGTAATCCCCTTGTAACAACCGGCATTGCCATGCTATACGTGTGAGAGGTGGCCCGACCCAAGAAGGTACGAGGCATTCCCCAAATCATATTTCTTTCCCATATGGTATCAGAGCCTACCTTCTCTTCAAACGTCATGGCTTCCTCTTGCTCGTCCACTGAGCAGTATTCATTAGCCCATCTCATCACCGTCAAGCTTGGCCGTGACAACTTATCTCTCTGGAAGTCACTGTTCGTTCTGAGCCTTCGTGGTCACACCACCGTTATGTTGATTGGTCGAATGCAGCACCAGCCGAGGAGGGTGTCGAATCAGGCATACAACACCTGGTACTTGCAGGATCAGCTCATTATGAGCTCGCCTTTTGCATCTCTATCCCTAGAGGTGGGGGCAGGTCTGCTCAGCGACTGCGATGTTTCTTCGATACCTGCATGCATTCTACACAAACATCCGCGACTGCGATGTTTCTTCGATAATTGCTACTTGTGCCCTTTGTGTATCCAGAGCTTCAAACCCACCTAAAACCTTGTCATCATCATTGTCTGGTCCCTTCAGATCTTTCCTACCGTGAAGTCCCAGATGAGTGGAACTTCTTTTATCACTCACAGTTCTACGGGATGCAGCGGCTCCACTACACATCCAGAAAGCCCTCTCAAAACTTTCAAGCAGCGATGCAGTATACGGCCTGCTCGCTTGCCACCCTAGTCTAACGCTTTTCTTCTTCCCGACCTCTCCTATTCCCTAATTCTTTTCACATTGTCTTATGCTCTTTGGAGTATATGTACAAAAATACTACTTCCATTTTTGCTTCTGATAGCGTATCAACTCCTATTCCGTGGCAAAAAAGTGCGTCCACCAGTAGAGATTGATGCTACAACTTGACAAAAGACAAAACGGTATATATAGGAGCATAAGACAAATTAATAGGATTGGAGGTTGTTGGGTCATTACTCATTACCAGTTTTCATTGATTCCTCGTGTCATGACTTTCCGTAAAGATCAAGATGACACAACTTTATCATTGTTTCTTGTTATGTTGAAATGACTTAATTGAATAATCATAAGTTGAAGCAACAATAAGACAGGATGTCTGATCAAAGGAACTGAATAAACACGGAAGATGAATGATTTGATAAAAGTAAAAGCTGGATTAGATCCTCCAGAATTTCTTATTAGCCTTCAAACATTTTATTCTCGAAGTACTTGTTATCCTCCAACGAGGAAAGTTAGAATAGACATGTACTAGTATATGGTAGTCTACACGAACCAAATGAGGAGAAATCTGTGTTCCTAAGACATGTATATGGTAGTCTACTTTGTGGAAATGGATGCTGTGGATATTCTCCGAACTCCAATAGGCGGGCCGGGGTCGACTGATTTTCAGGCTTGGAACTACATGAAGATTGGCATCTTCTCGGTCAAGTTGGCTTATCATTTGGCGATGCAAAGAAAGAGGTTTGCGAAGGGGTGTTCGGAAGCGTCCAGATCCTGTGATCAACATAAGGGTTGGCTTGCTCTATGGGATGCGCAGGTGCCAGGCAAGGTAAAGGTCCATGTTTGGAGAATTGTGGAGAATGGACTAGCGGTTGGTGATGAACTCAGTCATAGGAAAATAAAAGACGGCATGGTCTGTCTAGTGTGCGGCGGAACGAAGACTTTACACCACCGATTTTGGTCTTGTCCACATTCGGCTCAAGCATGGGCTGTTCTGTCGGCAGAAACCGGGATCATCTTTGAACCACCTCTAAGAAAATTACCCTGCCATGCGGATCTGTGAGGATGGCTGTTAGACTGGATTGGGAAGACACAGAGCGATCAAGTGTCGCTCGTATTCCAGATGTTGTACAGGTTATGGTCAGCCAGGAATGATGCTAGAGAGAGCCGGAATATCGATGACCCACGGGTGATTGCTGCTATGTCGATGGTGGCCAATGAGGAGTGGTACATGGTGCATAGGTCAGAGTCCAGTGCAAAGGGATATCAGAAGGAGCACTGGCTTCCTCCCGATACTGGGTGGGTCAAGATCAACACGGATGGAGCTTTTCGACAGAGCAGCGGTGATGGAGGGGGGTGGTGTGGTCATCCGTGATCACCATGGTGTCTTCAAAGCTGGAGCGTGCCATTTTTTCCCCTGTTGCAGATGTTGAATGCTCGGAGGTCCTTGCGTGTCGGATAGGCCTTCTCCTAGCGAGAGAGTTACAGCTACGCCATGTGGTTCTGGACACAGACTGTGTTCGGGCCGTGGGGAAGCTGCAAGGAGTTGATCATGACCGTTCAATTCAGGGGCCGTTAATAGAAGAGATCAAAGAGATGGCTAAGGACTTCGAGAACTTTTCTGTTCGAGCGATCTGGAGATTGGGAAATGGTGCTACGCACCGGTTAGAAAAAGAGGGCTACGATAATAAGCTTTGTAAAACATGGCTGGGTGTCCCACCTGCTGGAATTGTAAGCATGATAGACTTGGACATAGTCGTTTAATAAAATCGCGGCAGCCTTGATCTAAAAAAAAAAGAGGAAACAATGCGCAAGTGTTATCGTCGCTCGATCATAGATCTTTGGTTTCAGCCTAGAGAATATTCGAGTTTCTAAAACAGTTTCTTCAGCAAGACTATTGCTAGGTACAATCAATAAAGGCCAGATCTTGGATTTTTAATTTGAAAATCATGGCTCGATACACAAGGAGCACCACCAAAAATGCAGTCCACATGTGCTGCCACTATAAGAAATGTCTCCATCCGCAACGGTTAGGTATGTCGGTCGTCGTAGAAGTGCGTCTTCCGCGACAATTTCTTCCGCTTGACCATGGCCAATGGAAAACTTTTTTTGTTGTTTTCTCGGCATTGTACTACCACGAAATCGCTAAAAACATGGAGGAAAACTCGACCGACGCGTGGCAGAAGTAAGATTTTGGGTTCCTCGCGCGATGTTGACTCACCAAAATCTTTTGATACTTGTGGGTACTAGATGTCAGTGTCTCTAGCGAACCATACTTTTCTGTCGCGTCTCCTTGATTTGAACTCGATAACATTGCTTGACGCAGCCACCATTTAGTCAGCTGATGGGACCCCCATGTCTGACTCTTATTAGAAGAATCGTTGGTATGATGAAAAACATTCTTTCGCTTGCGCTACCTTGTTCCAAATTGACAGCGTGCTTGATGCACCTGCCATTTATTCAAGTTTATGGGTCCCACATGTTAGCCTCTCATCAGAAAAATCATGTGTATGATGGAATTTTTTCGCGCCTACCTGATTTGAACTCGATATAGTTGCTCGATGCATCTTCCATTTAGTCACGCTACTGGATCCCCATGTCAGCCTCTCATTAGAAAAAACGTAATGTATGATGGAATTTGTTTCTTTGCTCCGTTGTTTTGAGACCTTGGAAATGTTTCTCGGTGTAGCAGCCGTTTAAGGTCTGGCTGCTGGGTCATATATATCAGACTCTCTTTCAAAAAAACATGTGTATGTTGGATTATTTTTTCTGGTCGAGTCCGCCGTTTTGACCTTGGAAACAGTGCTCGATGCGACATCCGTTTATCTAGGACCCAGACGCGCGTCCATTGTTTGACTTTTCCAACATTGTTCATTGCAGCCGTATATGGTCTGGCTACTGGGTCACTGATGCCAGTCTCTTTGTACAAGTATGTTGGATAATTTGTTAAGCGTTATCACTGTACATGTATTTTTTTAAAACTTGCTAGTTAAATTTGATCTCTTGAATGTTAAAATTGATGGAGGCTAGTTGTAGGCAGATCGGTCGGCGATCTTAGCCTCTCGGTACAATCTACGTAGCATATATAAAAATATACATAAGCCTAAGATTCGAACTTCAAACCCGATACTTCAGCATAGGTAAACTGCATGCCTTGCTACTACGCGAGAAAAATGTTATGCTTTTATCAAACATTAAAAATTGTATACTAAAAACGTATACAACTTACGTATTTATCTCCTTAAAAAAATTCCATGAGCTACGTGTGATTGCTGGTAGCTGAATAAAAAAATGTATACGTAATGTAGTACTAGTTTCTACTTAAAAAACATGAATATGTGGAGTTAGTTAGGGGTGGGGGAACAATGCCAAAAAAGGTTGAATTAAAAAAAATGGGCTAGATAGGGGTTGGTGAGCTATTATCCATGGGCTCTCACCTACACTATTTGGGCTATGTGTCCAAACCAATAATCCTTTTTTGCCTCTCATGGTCTATCAGTTATCAATTGTGCCAAAAAAAGTGGTTCCTCTCGATGCTACTACTCCCTCTCGTTCACGAGGAGTAATAAGGACATCACGAGGATGAAGAGGATGGTTAGGAAAAAAGAAGGAAGAGACACATGTCCTGATGTGGAGACGGGAACAGAGGAGCCAACAGTAACATGTTGATAAATAGGGGGTGGGGAGAGAGATGAAAGGATATACCGGCGTCCTTGGAGAGATTGGCGGTGGCGCCGTTGTCCATGATCCACTCAGGAGGCGGCTGCTGTAGCGTCATGTTGTTGAAGTGTTGCGCAAGGACAGAGGGGTCCCATGTTTGCGCCGAAGCATGTGGCGCAATGTAGTGGGCCTGACCGTGGGGGGCGTCGCCGTGCGTGGCACCCGAGGGAGCAGCATCGTAGGGGCGACACAATAGAGGGCAGCGCCATAGCCCCCGGTCGGAGCGGCCATGTAGGTGCGGGGGGGGGGGGGGGGGGGGGGTGGCAGGCCACCGCCGAGGATGCTGTCGTGGCCATGCTGCATGGGCCACATCTGGATGGCCCTCGTCCAAGGGTTGAACGGTGTCGGCATTGGAGGAGCACCTCCGGGGCGGCGATACCCCTTGGTCTTCCCCTTGTGGTGCGAGTTGGGGGTTACGGGAGGGGGCGCCAGGTTTGGCCGCCGACTGTAGGAGAGCCACCATTGGCTGGGGGAGTAGTGGAGTCCTTGGCGACGAAGGCCAAGGCAGAGGTGTTTGAGGAGCGGCACGAGATCTTCATCTCTTGGAGGAGCAGCATGCTGCGGAAGTTGAGGAAGGTGGGAAATGGCGTGAGGAGAGGCGCGATGAAGGAAATGATGTCGAAGCGGTCGATCAGCCCCTTGATGACATTGGTGACGAGGTCCGAATGGAGACCGGGGCGTTGAATTCACCGAGGGCGTCAGGCACCGCCTTTTGGAGCTGGAGATAGTCAGTGATGCCACGGTCCTCCTGTTTGATGTTGCAGAATTCCTCAGCAAGGTAATCTTGGTGGGTATTCTTGTTGTCATTGAAGAGGCCATGGACCGCCATCTAGACCGTGTACGCGGTGGCGGCAAGGGCGTCAGAGTCGATGGAGGTACACATGACGAGGTCGACGATGTCCATGGCCATGGAGCCATAGAGGCAACGGAGAACCGTGGTGTCGAGACGGAGCCACGTTGTGTCGGCTGGAGGCGTGGTGGTGGTGAGGTGATCCTCGAGGGCGTAGGTGGTGACGGCGGTGGTGAAGAAGGTGCGCCACTTGGGAAAGACGTTGGTCTTGAAGTCGGGGACGTCCGGGACGAGGGAGGGGACGCTCTAGATGGCGGTGGCCTTGCCTAGAGATGGGCGTTAGGTTGAGGCGCCGAGGGCTTGGGCGACACCATGGGAGGAGGAGAGAAGGAGAGAGGGTGCGGCCGGCTAGGGTTAGGAGCCGGTGGCGGCTAGAGGGAGGAGCGGAAGCGGTTTGAGAATTTTCTGGCTGATACCATGTGAGAAGATTGACCACACTTGGGCCTTTTCCAGTCCATATATATATAGACAGATTACAAACAATATTAACCATAAATGAGAGATCACGATAATAGCAACTCCACAATTTACGGGATATAGGAGTTATGGCACGATACGGGCCATAATAGACTAACAGCACATATACAATTATTTTACCTGTCCGTTGTTGATGATCACATTTTGCACCTAAGTGACAGGTTGTACAATACATGATTACATTTTACCTAACATTACCTTGCTTTAAATCTTAACGTTATAATTGGATTCATGATTTTACGCAGCCATTATCCATCCAAGTTTCGACCAAAGTACGGGTAAAGCTGTACTAAGCTCGATCGACTTTAGTCATGATCAGAGCGTGTTAGTTAATCTCGATATATTCAGCTCAAGAGGCGTGGGAACCTTATTCAGACCGATAAATTTATTGTGACGAGGTTATAGCATACCCCGTGTAGATATCTATAGCTTGATCGCGTCTTCTTAGCCATACTAAGCGAGAGTTTATCAAAGCTAATTAAGTATGTAACCTTCCCTTGGTCGTAGCAGAATGGAAGACCTAGCGCAAAGCCCTTAGACACTCACACTCTCAGATAGAGCATCACCGACAAATATTGTGGGTTGCAGGAATGAACATAGGGGTAGGGTGAATTTATGTGCATCATGTGGACGATGCTGCATAACTAGCCCTTCCGACGCTCGCCTAGTAATTCCTCATAGCAGTGGCCACATCTTCCCCAAAGCCTCGTATTCCCCGATGCAAATTAATCGCCTTGTTTTTTCTTCTTCCATGCATCTGGGCTGTAGGCCAGCAATACTTTGTTCTGTCCAAGTATGTGACGACCTATATATTGGTAGCAGCAGAAAAAGAGTGTGTCTCACACGACATTAATGGTTAGCAAGGTGTGATGAGTCAGTGTCATTTTGTATATTTTGTGTCAGTGATTAGCAGTATACTTATAGCATTAGTATCACTAGATCCATTAGTTGGGAAATTTAGTTTCATGATATACCGATTCTATGCCATATATGTTGCAAATCATATTTATAGTAGTTCAATTTTTTAAATTGACTATGCACTTATTAGGGGATGGAGGGAATATGCATAGCGGATAAATACCGCTTTTATGTATTGACGAATGAAAATAGGAACCATGATAGAAAATTATTGTTTAACTCTCATGCACTTCATTTAGTGATGTAAAATTTCATGCTTTCACCAAAGTATCATAAAAAATTAGCTACAATAAAGGTTTTCATAATAATGAGCATTCTTCACAAATATCCTTATGTTTCGTTAATACAACTAATCCTTCACTGGTATTTTATGATAATACAAATTAGATAATTATTAATGACATACTCGAAAACATATTAGAGAGGTCCAAGTTTTACGATAAAAAGTGCATCGAATTTTGGTTTGAGCCTTCGAAGTAATTTTCGAAACGGAGGTGCAACACCTCGGCCTCTACATCAAAATAATGCACACAACCTTCTTTATTGATTATTCAACATAACCTTACAAAGAAAATACAGAGATCAACCTGAAGCCACCTCATCAACGATAGTTGTCCGGACACTAGCATCCTTGATGAAGGGTTGGCCATGTCAGGTCCATATCCTTGTTGAGGGGCCACATGGGCCACACCAGGCCGCGCGCATGGGAGAAGAGGGACCCTGGCGGAGTCGGTCATCCCCCTCCCCGGTCGGAGGGTGAGGCGAAAGGCGGGGGACGATTCCACCCGGGACTCGTAATCCCCCTCTGTGAGTTGGAGGAGGAGGGGGAGAAGGATTCCGTGATGGAATCCAACTCCCCTCTCTCTCTATGTGTTTGTGGAGGATTGGAAGGAGGAGTCCTCATTAGTCTTGGAATCCTACTCCTACTCCCTCCCTTGAAAAGGGGGCTGGCCACACATATATATGGGGGGAGGGCCAAGGGCACAGAAGATGTTTTTGGAGAGCCAAGCACCAGCCCATGCCCGACCCACCAGGCGCCCGCCGCTAGCCTCCGTCACCATCTCCTGGTTCTTCGTATTCCTCCTCACGTCGTCGTCATCATCGCAGAGAGATCACCTTCATCATCATCGCCAGAGTACTCGTTTACTACCTCTATCTAGTTCTAAAGTAGGCGGACGATGAAGTGTTGCCGGATCTTCACCGACTCGTTCCTGCTTCATTCAAGAGCTTGATCTCACTTCAACGCGGTGCCGAGCTAATCGTACATGTGGATACCATGGAGGTGATACACTTGGAGCACTAGTTCGTGGGATAATACATCTCCTTGCGACTCGCTAAGACTTGTTGCGGGTATTGACGCTCGTCTTCATCAACCTCGTCATCGACAACTTCCACTAGCTCGACCTTTGGGGGTATGATCTATTTCCTCTCCCCTTGAATTTGATCTTAGTTATGTGTTAGAATTTTTTTGTTTTGCGTAGCGCATTCCCTAACAGTCCAGTGAGTTCATTGCTCCAAAGGAAAATCCAATCCGTTTTAGTTACATCTGGCGGTCCCAAATTTGGCTCTTAATTTACCCTCGGTGAGACCATAGGTTTTGGCCTTGGCCCTTGGTTGACTGAAATAAGAATATGTGGCACACGATACGGATGGCCTTCATTTAGCTATAACCTCCCGCGTAGTTTTTTGGCATTTTTTTGGAAAGGAGCATATATTAATATCAGAAGATACCAATTACACCCAGCCTCTGCAACAACACATTGCCCTAGCGACCGTACGGATGCACACAGCCAAAAAAGAAAGAAGAATTACAAAAAAGAAAAATCCTGCTACAGTGACCTATTCGTTGAAACAGCAGTACTACCACCACCAAGACAACACCAGAAGTCCAGCTTCTCCAAAAGCGACGCCTCTAAGAAGGGAACAGTGCACAAACACCGTCATCGCTCGATCATAGATCTTAGGTTTTCACCCTGAAGAAAGTCCATGCTCTCAAACAATACCTTCAACAAGACCATTGCCAGGCACAACCAATTAAGGCCAGACCCTAGGTTTTCACCCTGAATAGTAGGACTGAGAACCTCTCATGTGCAGTCGCCCCCACTTGCATGCCACTGCACCAAGTCACGAGTCACCAAGCCAATTCCTCATCACCACCTAGACTCGAACCACCATTGTCAATCCTCAGATCTCGGTCTCCATGACATTCTCCCTCAGCACCATGGAACGAGAACTTCCCCATGATATTAACAGCCAAGAGAGCTTCGAAGCGCTCCCTCTGAGCCCAAACGGTCAGAATAAAACATGGGTGCGCACAACCGAATCCCTCCAATCCAGCAATCTCCAGGCATTGTTCGCCCATGGGAGTTCGCCGACGGAGCCTTCCGGAACACGCCACTTCCGCTAGATCGATAGGGACAAGCACCGGCAGATCATCATCTTGGTGACAAAAGTAATCCTAGGACCGCCGCCATTATTTGCAAGACTATCAGGCCCCCACGCCGCCAGTCACCTCCATGCCGGAGACAAGAAAGGAAGGAAGCAGTCCAAGCGCAAGGCTGCAGGTACCGGCGATCCAAGGAACCGCCAGATCCCTCCGTCTCGGCCGTGGCTGGACCCATCTGGCAAGATCGGCCACTCAGCTCAGATCTTGGCCCGGCGAGCCAGCACGCCGCCAAGCTCGTGGAAGACGAGTTGAGGGCACACTGCCAAGCTCGTTGGCATTTTCTTGCCCTGCAGCTCACATGCTCTACCCTTGTTCAAGAGGTTTCTATGGGACCTGGAGATCAAGCTGCTCGCCACCTGTCCCTGACGCTTGCCATCCCTAATGCCTTTTTGCATCGTCTTACGCTATGTCCAAACCAATAATCATTTTTTGCCTCTCATGGTCAATCAGTTATCCATCGTGTGCCAAAAAAAGAGGTTCCGCTCGATGCTACTAACTTGGTAAAGATAGAACAGTATGTATGTACAAACGTGGCCAAGGATCATGGTTGGTGGTTGTTGGATGACTATTTATTTTCATTGATTTCATGTCAGAAGCTTGTGTAAACATAATGAATAATCTTTCTTGTTTCATCATACGTTCAACATGAGTTAATGGAATATCCACAAACTAGGCTATAATAAGATCTGACGTCTTATCTAGAAAACAGAAAAATAAAAATAAAAATAGACTAACTTCATAAATATTTTTTTAGATCAAACCATCGGAAATTACTTATTAGGATTTTCAATTTAGATCAAACCAAAATGGATCCCCGGGGACCAGCGAGACCTGGTGAATGAGTTGTTGCAACATGTCGGCCATCATGAGGAACATGTTGGGTAACAATGCATCTCTTGATTCGGTGATGTACCATTTTTCAGTCAATCCACGGACCCAGTACCCCATTGAGCAGAACCTTATACTTGGACAAGGTGAGGGTCATATCCATACAACCACACAGTAGTGTGTTGGGAGCCTCTTGCAAGCGTTGCCGATCGCAAATCCTGCAGATTTATAAAATCGAACAACTTGCAGAAGTCCATCTTGAGAAAGAGAGTGGGAGCACGATGTTTGAGACATCATTGGAACAGCTTGGTGGCACATACACTTCAATAATATAATCATCCACTTTTGCTTCGGTGTCCCCCCTTCCCAAAACTTTGAAGGGGTAAGGTGGTCTTTTACCATTAATTGCTGATTATTTGTTGCTAAACCAAATTAGATTACGTTGGTCTGCAAAGACCATACCCAGTATTTACGTGTGCCAACTAAAACCGTCTGCCCGAAAAATAATCATCGTCTTTTGACGGGTTAACAAGCACAATGGCAGCGAGCCGTCACACGATCTGATTCAGTGAACGTCGTAAAAACCGCATCGCGTGAAGCGGGCAAGCAGAGGTCCTCGTTGCAAACCATGCCAGTCGCCATCATAGTGTGCGTGGTCGCTGAACTGCAGGTGTCAGTAGCCGTGGTCGTGTCCACTCTGGCAAGACGTGCACGTATAGGTAATACAATATACTAGACTAGCAAGATGATGATTTTGGATGGACTTTGATAATCACCTCTACCAATCCCAAATTGTGTCTATGCGTGTATGCTTTAGTAACTAATAATCAGTAATTAATAGTAAAAGACCATATTACCCCTCCAAAGTATGGGGAACACCGTGCAATCAACCATTGATTAATTCTTCTAGAACTTTATGGCTACGTGTCAACATCAAAACATCCGGAAATTATGTCATCAACACATGTCAACTGAGGACATTATAAGACTGCTACCTACACAATTCAATATCAGTGGTAAAGAGAATTACTTCCTATATTCATTTACTTCAACTAAAGTTGATAGGAGGGTGTCCTAATGGTGACTCTTCCATGCATATCATCACAATGAACTGATAGAGGATCTAACGTGTGGCTTCAATGACTCCTTTCTTGGACAACTCATTAGGTTAGCCATCAGAGGGAATACATCGTCGACATGTCCAATGAACCTACACAATTCATAGGACCTTACGCGTATCATGCTACCTGGATATGTGCTTTAACCGTGAATTCTTAGGCCCGACACATGATTGCACTATGGCTGGGATAATTTTCTACTTGTTATTTCTTTGTGGCCAGAGTTTATTGGCACCCTAGCACCCTTTGTTCAGTTGATGCTACTAATGTCATTTTTTGCCTTTGCTTGCCACGAGTCTCAAATGCACTTCCCTTATTTGAGATGCTTATATGTCACGTGGTGGTTTCACTTACACCTTGAGAGATCAGTGTGGGATTGTTTAGATGGCGCTTTTATATGAGATCTGGTCGCTCTATACTATAGTATGATGGGTTTCATTTTCCCGACGCCTTCTATCCCTTGATTCTTATTTGCGTCGTCGTATACTCTTTGTTTGTATTTCAAGATCACTACTCCCTTTTTGCCTATCATAGTCCGTGTCCTATTGAGTGTGGCCAAGGATTGTTTGGACTAATAAAGTTGGATGCTTCTATTTATCTAAATAGAGCGGTATATATGTACACACATTTCCTACGACTAGGGCTGGTGGTTGTTAGATCGTTACTCCCTTCGATCCATAATAGGTGTCCGTGATTTAGTACTGTTCTCCAACACTTATTTTAGATTGGAGGAAGTACTATTTTTCACTAATTTTTGTGTCGTAACTTTGTGTAATTACAAAGATGAGACCCTTCTATCATCAACATTTCGTCCTAGGTTCAACACGATGGAATTAAATGAGCACAAACAGAGGGCACAATAACCTGCCACTTGCATCTCAAAGTTACTCTCGGGCTCCAAAGAGGAACCGTGCAAAAGTAATCTTGCACAAGTTAGTCCAGGTTCCTGGTTTTTGGAGTAATAATTCGCTGAAAACCAGATTTACTAGAAAAAGGGTGCCCTCTCCAGCAGGGTGATTTTTAGGCCCTCCCATGCGATGAGTGGCGCATTGTGGGAGGTTCTCCCTCCCGCCCGCGGCCGCGACCACATCATGCCACTTGGAACACTGTGAGTAATTCCCTTAGTGGAGAGGCACGGGTTGGTTTTTCTATTTTCTTTTGTGAATTTGAATGGGAATAAATAAATATTTTTCGAACCTAATGTTCGAATCAAAATCCGTTTCCGCCATTGTGCTAGTCGCTTTGAGATCTACAAATCTAGAGCCCATGTTGATAGGTTTTGAGGAACTTTCTATTTGCACTGCATTTCATTCCTAGGTTGCACAACCTTATGTTCTCTGGTACAAACATCGGTGCAGTAGAAGTGCACTGCCTTTCTCCTCTGCATTGTACTATCTTTCATCGTGGCAGTGCACTGTCCGTGCGCTGCCTTTTGATTCTGCATTGCATTGCCTTAGGTCGCAGTGCACTGGCTAATACAGTGGTAATGCACTGGATAGTGCAGTGACAGTGCAGTGTGCGGGCACCGCTTGTCCGTTCCGAGTTGCATTGCCTTTGGTCACAAGGCATGGGCCTTCAATCGCAGTGCATAAAGAGGTGCATTAGCAGTGTACTCCTTTTTGTTACGTGTTATACCGCCTTCGATTGCAGTGCACGGGGCGGTGCACTGGGACTGTCCTGATCATTCACTGTCTATATGTTATGTCTTGCTTGTTTTGAACAACACCGATGTCTTACCATTGTCAATGTTCTTCTACGAGAGTGTTAGAGTATGATATGTACACGGTTATTGTGGTTGTTTAGGATAGTTAGGATTCTAGCCTAACTTGTCTCTTATTCCAAGTTGATCCCTGTACGCCTATATATACTCGCTCATGAGGCTCAATAATATATCCATCATATTCCGCCAAACTCATACTCTTTCATGGTATCAGCCTAAATCGATCTCAAACCCTAGCTTCCGCCGCGCTGCCCCTGGGGAGGTCGATCTCCATGATCTCCGCCGGGGGCTGCGCAACCCATATGCAGGGTTCGTCCGCTGATCCGTGATTGGCTGCCCTGTAAGTGTTTTTCTCCGATCTCTTGATCGGGTTTCTTTTTGGTTTACCGATCTTAGATCGGACTGAGTTGCCCACCGCCATCGTCATCGCCACGCCTCGACTCCGACCATCGGCATCGAGGATCTACATCGCGTCTGTGCGCCTGCCCCCTCCGCTGTTGCGCCTACCTCGGCAGGCTGCCACGCACCACGGACGGCTGCTACACCTTCCTCAGAAGGCTACCGCGGCCGCCCTCCTCAGATCCTATTCGTCGTCATCGCCCGGGACTTCACCGACAACGTTGCCATCAAATCCGATCTACGCGTCGTCCACGCCATGGCGCATACGGTGCACCGTCGGTCTGATCAACCGATCCCACGCCTGTATACGCCAAGCACGTCCCCCAGCACACGCCTACGACCGATCGAGCTACGGGCTGCCGCTGTGTCGCCCCGTCGGGCCGCATCGCCGCCGCCTTTGGTCCATGCTACCGGCTTCCAACGTGCCTTCCTTGGTGTGTACGTCGCTGGTGGTCTCCTAGCCACTGCACCGACTTGTGCCCTGCAGCTATGCCGCTCCCTCGGGTCGTAGCGTGGCTGCACGCAGTCTACTTCGCCGTCCTCGTGCATCGACGGGCTCGACTTTCACCGTGCCATCTCTTACGGCGCAGATCGCCGCCGTCTGCACATGGTCTTCGTCACGTTGCCGGGTCTTCCTCGCCTACTTCGAGCACCGCCGCCGTGCTTCACAAGGCAACCTATAGGGCGCCCTCTCGCCGTCGCAGGTCCCGCCGACTACCCCATCACCACTCTAGGCATCCAGCATGACTAACCCAGGTCGCTGCTGGTTTCGTATCCTTCTATGTCTTCGTCCACTACAACTTCGCCGCCAGCGTCATCGCCTCATCCCTGACTAGACCACCTGCTACTCAACTCCAACAACCGTGGACAGCGCCGACATCTCTCACTTAGTCGCTATGCGCGTCGTAACCGCTCTGGAGGCTTCCTCTGCTAGTCTTTCTGACATGGCGACAAGTTCATGATGGTCCCTGCCCCCGCACGCCTGGTACTGACAACACCGGGAGTGCCTTCGTCCACGACGCGTTCCAGATTTTGGAAAACTCGGATCGGTGCCTCGTCTTCATCGGCACAAGAGACTTCTTGTATCTTGATTGCAGGGTTGCTTGAGAGGGAATACCTTTGACCACTTCCTCCCTGAGTTCGATAAACCTTGGGTGATCCACTTAAGGGAAAACATGCTGCTGTTCTACAAACCTCTGCACTTGGAGGCCCAACAACTGTCTACAAGAATAGAAGTGCGTAGACATCAAGCAATTTTCTGGCGCCGTTGCCGGGGAGGTAAGGTAAAAGGTACTCACATCCTCTGGTGTGAGTGCTCAAAGTTATTTACTTTAGATTCTGCAATTTTGTCTTTTTGTTTCTTGTTTTCACTAGTTAGGCTTAATGGAAAACAACAACAAAATTAGAGAGCTTTATAGTATTTATCTTGAGTTAGGACATGAAGTGTTTGAAGAGAAAATTAAAAAACCTATGGAACTTTATTTGCATGGTAATAGCAATGTTATTAGTATGAATTCTTTGAACACCATTATTGCTAATGCTGTGGAAAAGTCTAAGCTTGGGGAAGCTAGTTTTGATGAGCATGATATTTTTAGTCCCCCAAGCACGGAAGATAACTATTGTATTGCTTATGATGATACAAAACCTCCAATATATGATGATTACAATGATGAATATGATATTTTCAGTCCACCTACTTGTGGGTACTAGATGTCAGTGTCTCTAGCGAACCATACTTTTATGTCGCGTCTCCTTGATTTGAACTCGATAACATTGCTTGACGCAGCCACCATTTAGTCAGCTGATGGGACCCCCATGTCTGACTCTTATTAGAAGAATCGTTGGTATGATGAAAAACATTCTTTCGCTTGCGCTACCTTGTTCCGAATTGACAGCGTGCTTGATGCACCTGCCATTTATTCAGGTTCATGGGTCCCACATGTTAGCCTCTCATCAGAAAAATCATGTGTATGATGGAATTTTTTCACGCCTACCTGATTTGAACTCGATATAGTTGCTCGATGCATCTTCCATTTAGTCACGCTACTGGATCCCCATGTCAGCCTCTCATTAGAAAAAACGTAATGTATGATGGAATTTGTTTCTTTGCTCCGTTGTTTTGAGACCTTGGAAATGTTTCTCGGTGTAGCAGCCGTTTAAGGTCTGGCTACTAGGTCATATATATCAGACTCTCTTTCAAAAAAACATGTGTATGTTGGATTATTTTTTCTGGTCGAGTCCGCCGTTTTGACCTTGGAAACAGTGCTCGATGCGACATCCGTTTATCTAGGACCCAGACGCGCGTCCATTGTTTGACTTTCCCAACATTGTTCATTGCAGCCGTATATGGTCTGGCTACTGGGTCACTGATGCCAGTCTCTTTGTACAAGTATGTTAGATAATTTGTTAAGCGTTATCACTGTACATGTATTTTTTTTAAACTTGCTAGTTAAATTTGATCTCTTGAATGTTAAAATTGAGGGAGGCTAGTTGTAGGCAGATCGGTCGGCGATCTTAGCCTCTCGGTACAATCTACGTAGCATATATAAAAATATACATAAGCCTAAGATTCGAACTTCAAACCCGATACTTCAGCATAGGTAAACTGCATGCCTTGCTACTACGCGAGAAAAATGTTATGCTTTTATCAAACATTAAAAATTGTATACTAAAAACGTATACAACTTACGTATTTATCTCCTTAAAAAAATTCCATGAGCTACGTGTGATTGCTGGTAGCTGAATAAAAAATGTATACGTAATGTAGTACTAGTTTCTACTTAAAAAACATGAATATGTGGAGTTAGTTAGGGGTGGGGGAACAATGCCAAAAAAGGTTGAATTAAAAAAAATGGGCTAGATAGGGGTTGGTGAGCTATTATCCATGGGCTCTCACCTACACTATTTGGGCTATGTGTCCAAACCAATAATCCTTTTTTGCCTCTCATGGTCTATCAGTTATCAATTGTGCCAAAAAAAGTGGTTCCTCTCGATGCTACTACTCCCTCTCGTTCACGAGGAGTAATAAGGACATCACGAGGATGAAGAGGATGGTTAGGAAAAAAGAAGGAAGAGACACATGTCCTGATGTGGAGACGGGAACAGAGGAGCCAACAGTAACATGTTGATAAATAGGGGGTGGGGAGAGAGATGAAAGGATATACCGGCATCCTTGGAGAGATTGGCGGTGGCGCCGTTGTCCATGATCCACTCAGGAGGCGGCTGCTGTAGCATCATGTTGTTGAAGTGTTGCGCAAGGACAGAGGGGTCCCATGTTTGCGCCGAAGCATGTGGCGCAATGTAGTGGGCCTGACCGTGGGGGGCGTCTTTACCTGCTGGTCTGTTTTGACATATTTCTGCCATTATTTACATTTGCTTCTTGTTGATTTCTTTTTGAGTTCTTCTAGGGAATTGAGCTTTTTGAGGGAAGTGCTACAGTAGCTAGTGTTTTAATGGAAGTTTTATTGGTGTTGGAACTGAACCTAAAGACTTGTTATCTTGAGTGCACTAATGTTGCAAATAAAGATTGTGTGAAGTTTTGTATGAAGGAAAAATTCCAGGTGTATGGAAGGAATGAGTAATGAGATGAAGGATGGACTAAAGCTCAAGCTTGGGGATGCCACACTTGTCACCCCAAGAAATATCCAAGAAGTACAAGCGTCAAAGCTTGGGGATGCCCAACGCATCCCCTTCCTCATCAATAAAAATCCCAGGTTTCTTCCAAACACTTCATTTTTATTGTTTCATACATAGTTGTGTTGTTCTTGGAGCGTCTTCCTTTTCGTTTTCGTTTTGGTTTTTCGTTTGCTTGGTTTTCTTAGTTTTCTGAATAAATTGGTTGGACCCCCTCTTTCATACATTGGTTTTCAAATAGTTTGGTTTGGATTGGAAAAGAGTAGGAAAGTTCATGCTTATGTGGTAAAAAGAGCTCGTTTTTTACTGTGGCCTATGCTTTGTCATGCCATGCTTGATATTGTTTTGGCTTTATGCTTAGTATTCTTTGCTGTAGGATGACTTGTTATAAACAATTGAGATTGCTTAATGTGCCTTGGATGAATCATGCGTTGTTTTAGCACATTAAAGCATAGTATAGTTGTATTCTCCTTTGATGCTTTATTTGGGTTGACTTGGCGCATGCTCACACCATGTTATGACTATCCCAAGTCACCATAGCCTTTATGATCCTTTAGTTTTCAACTTGTAGTATCACGTTATGCTTCGATTAATGATGTTTTGTCGCTCTGCGTGATTATGGCCATTATTGCTCTCTTAGTTTGTCGCTCCCAGTCTTTTGCTAACCTCCACAACCAAGTATGAGTTCCACTCATGCATCCAACTCCCTAAACCAAGTTATTCCAAAGAGTCCACCATACCTACCTACTAGCTTATGCTATTCCAAGTATATTCGTGCTTTTTTTTACCTTCCACTTGTTATGAGAAAACTAGTGATTAAAGCTCTCACGAACTTGATGGCACACTTTACTTTACTTGCCCTTAATAAACTCGAACCATTGTGTCTTCTATGTTGTATATGCTTGCACTTATTTGTTGGGAATTAGCAGAACCATGCTTTCATGGGGAATGCTTTCAACATTGCACTTGGTACTTGTACCTAGTTGATATCATGCTCTTTTGTATATGGATGTCGTCGGTGTGAAATGAAAGGGGAGCTTGTAAGTCCATGGAGTTATGTATATGTGTTAGAGAAAACCCTGGGCCGCTGGTCTAATCCATGCTGACATGGTGGAAATCTACAGCGTAACCATAATGAGCTATCTATGAAGCATTCTTCTTATAAAAAAAAGAGTCCTACATTGAGAAAAAAGAGAAAAAAAGAGATACTATGAAAAGAGGAAAGAGAGAAAAAAGCACCATATTCCCATGGTAAATAAGAAGAATGCTGAGATGCTCGTTGTCTGCTTGCCTTGTCATTTTGATATGGGGATTCTTTCGTATCATCGGGCAAGGCGTACCCCGTTGGCGGTTCTCTATGATACACATGTACTTACGATGACAAGAACTTACCAGTGACTAAACTTGAGTAGCATGAGGAGCGGCCCTCGTATACAAGGGACATGAGATTTCTAACTTATAGTTCGTCAAGCATGTACACCATAGTTTGTTCACTTTAACCTTAACCACTTCAAGATGCTTATGATAGATGCAATGAGAGCTGAAAGCTATAAGTACCATAAATTTTGGAAGCTCTTTATGAGACTTGAATCCCTACTTCCTTTTACAAAGGCTTTTCTTCCACCTTCTATCTTTATGCACCTTCTTTGAGAGCATAGTGGCCATTCTTAGTTCTATGTGCATTGTCCCAAGACTAGTTGATTGATGCATAACTTGTTATTGCTTGTTTGAAACTATTGTATCTAGTCACTCTTATGAACTTTGAAGGTGTCCTATGCATTTATATTTGCTACTCTATTGAGGGACAAGCTGAATACTATTATGCTATGTTTTCTTTATGTGAAACAAACAAACGTCTTGCAAAGCATTGTTATTTATGAATCTTTTGTTTGTGCCTTTTCATGTTGCATCATAGTTTCTTTGTTTTATTGCGAGAACTTTGTCTTTCATGTTATAATTGAAGTACTATGATCCCAGCTTTGAATGTTTTATAAATACTTTGATCAAGTCTTTGATGGTGCATGTCACCTCAAAAATTATTCTTTCTTTTTATCACTTACCTACTCGAGGAAGGGCAAGAGTTAAGCTTGGGGATGTTGATACATTGCATGGACGGGCGTTGCATGGACAAGACAATTCATATAGCAATCAGAACATAGGCAATTGTAGATAAATGAGATAAAGCATCCAAGTACTAGATAATCCTAGGCATGTGTTCCATATATAGTCATACGTGCTCGCAATGAGAACTTGCACAACATATTTTGTCCTGCCAGCCCGTTTGTAGCAGGGCCTCAAGGGAACTACTGGGAATTAAGGTACTCCTTTTAATAGAGCACCGGAGAAAAGCATTAACACTCCGTGAAAACATGTGATCCTCACATCAAAGCCATTCCCTCCGGTTATCCCGATTTCTATCACTTCGGGGCCATTGGTTCCAGACAACAACGTGTGTATACAACTTGGAGATAAGACCATAAACAATACTATAATAATGGATCAATAACATGTTCAGATCTAAAATCATGGCACTCGGGCCCTAGTGACAAGCATTAAGCAAAACAAGTCACAACAAAGTCATAAAGAACTAATAGAAGATACTAGGCACCATGCCCTAACAATCTGATGCCATTACATGAACGATCTCATCCAATCCCTACCATCCCCATAGCCTACAGCGGGGGATTACTCACTCATAGATGGGGGAAACATGGATGGTCGATGGAGAAGCGATGGTGATGATGATGGCGATGATCTCCTCCAATTCCCCGTCCCGGCAGGGTGCCAGAACGGAGTTTCTAGTGCTGTTTCGTGGAATCTTGTGGTGGCGGCGGAGCGGAACTCCTTTTGGAAAAACATCTAACCCCCTTGAGTTTTTAGGTCAGAAGGCATCTTATAGGCGAAGAGGGAGACCGAGGGGGTGTCTAGGGCGGCCAGACCACTGATACATTGCAAATGTATCTACAATTTTTGATGTTCCATGCTTGGTTTTATCTACTTTCTTGTGTTTTGTTCCAACTTTGGAGTACTTTTCATATGATTTCTTGAACTAACCTATTAACAAGATGCCACAGTGCCAGTTGCCTGTTTTCTGCTGTTTTTAGTTCCAGGAAGTCAGAAAATGAATATTCTCGGAATTGGACGGGACAAAAGCCAAAGTTACTATTTTCCCGGAAGACTCATGGGGCCAGAAGGAGAGTCGCAGAGGGGCCATAGGGTGGCCACACCACCCCTAGGCGCGGGTCTACCTAGGCCGCGCCAGGGCATGGTGTGGGCCCCCTGGCCGCCCACCGACCTTGCCCTCTGGCCTATAAGAAGCCTCCCGAAGCCAAAACCCTAGATAGTCAAGCCTCCAGCCACGAAAAGTTCCGCAGCGCCGCCGCCACCGAAGGGGAGATTCGGAGGACAGAAAGTCTCTATTCCGGCACCCTGCCGGGATGGGGAAGTGCCCCCGGAGCCATCTCCATCAATCTCCACCGCCATCTCCATCACCGTTGTTGATTCCCATGATGAGGAGGGAGTAGTTCTCTCTCGAGGCTAAGGGTTCTACCGTAGCTATGTGTTCATCTCTTTATCTATGCATGATCTTGTTGTGGTCACGAGCTTTGTAATCTAGTAGATCTACCTTGCTACTCAAGTGCTTTATTAGATCTCTGCTCTCCCCATGTGTGTAAAAGTGACAGTGTGCTCACCATGGTGGCACTTAGGCTAGAGATTACAAATACTTGTTATGAGTTATATTTGGAGTTGGATGTCTTTATGAAATTGGTGTTTGTTGGACTCATCTAGTACTCAAGGTGACAGTGTGGGGTTTGCTAGATGGGAAAGGCTTACTTTGAGGTGTGTTGTTATAGCCCTACCAACGATTAGAGTGTCCAACCGGTGAGTAGTTAAGAGTAGTATCATAAAGAGAAGATATTTATATGAGAGTGTTCACTAGTGAAAGTATGATCCCTAGGCCTTGTTTCTAAGCATTGATACACCGTTTGAAAATTAGATTTGTTACATGTTTGCTTGCTTCCATCTTTATTTCAGTTTGCCTTTAGTCTCTTCCACGTCATCAATCTATTTTCTATCACCGTTACCACTTATAATTATCCATACCACTTGTATTTCACTATCTCTTCGCCGAACTAGTGCACCTATACACCTGACAAGTGTATTGGGTGTGTTGGGGTCACAAGAGACTTCTTGTATCTTGATTGCAGGGTTGCTTGAGAGGGAATACCTTTGACCACTTCCTCCCTGAGTTCGATAAACGTTGGGTGATCCACTTAAGGGAAAACTTGCTGCTGTTCTACAAACCTCTGCACTTGGAGGCCCAACAACTGTCTACAAGAATAGAAGTGCGTAGACATCACTTACGATGTTGTAGGAGGAAGTTTTCCTTTCCGACGCACGAAAAAGCCAATTTCCATTTTTGAGGTGCCGAAATCGAGGTGTTCTGTGAAGCAACCACCAAATTAAAGTTTGGCATTGGTACCAACTCATTTTTCAAAAATACTATACCACCTTATATGGACAATTTCCCAACTGGTGTATCTGGAACCTTTCCGTCCATCCCTCATGAAAAAGACAAATTCCTGCCGAATCGGTAGGAGGTTGCCAAGATTTGAACTACAAGTACATGATATAATGCTTGTGAATTTTAAAAAAAATCATTTATAGGTTCACAACATGCTATTTTATCAGAGATCCACTTCAAGTTCAGCGAGGCTCAGCCCCGGGCTAAGAAGCTGTAGTCCCGGATGTTGGGTGCAACCGAGACTAAAGCTGTCGGTGGGATAAGGACACGTGGGTAACCTTTAGTCCCGGCTGGTGGGTGCAACCGAGACTAAAGTTTTCGGTGGGATAAGGACGCGTGGGTAACCTTTAGTCCCGGCTGGTGGGTGCAACCGAGACTAAAGCTGTCGGTGGGATAAAGACGTGTGGATGGACGCACTGCTCGATGAGATAAAGCATGTAGCGCACGACGCCCTGTCGGAGGAACAAGACAAAGTAGAAGCGGCGCCGTGCCTATAAAAGGAGCATCGATACGCCATGGCAAGCAGCTCAACAAGCCAACATATGTAGAGAGAGTTTCATCCCCATGGATGGAGGGTTGGGAAATATCCCGTGGCGGAGCTTCTCGAAGATGTCGTTGGTGCACACGCCCTACGGCATCTTCAGAAGCTCCGCCTCGGAAAAATTCCCCTACAAGCCTGTGAAAGACTCCATCTCCTCTAACAGTGTTGGGGAAAGGGTTGTGAAATCTCCCATGGCGGAGCTTCTCGAAGATGTCATTGGTGCACACGCCCTAAGGCATCTTCGGAAGCTCCGCCTCGGAAAAATTTCCTTGCAAGCCCGTGAAAGACTGCATCTCCTCTAACAGTGTTGGGGAAAGGGTTGGGAAATCTCCCATGGCGGAGCTTCTCGAAGATGTTGTTGGTGCACACGCCCTACGGCATCTTTGGAAGCTCCGCCTCAGAAAAATTTCCCTGCAAGCCCGTGAAAGACTCCATCTCCTCTAACAGTGTTGGGGAAACGGTTGGGAAATCTCTCGTGGCGGAGCTTCTCGAAGATGTCGTTGGTGCACACGCCCTACGGCATCTTCGGAAGCTCCGCCTCAGAAAAATTTCCCTGGAAGCCCATGAAAGACTCCATCTCCTCTAACAGTGTTGGGGAAAGGGTTGGGAAATCTCCCGTGGCGGAGCTTCACAAAATGACCTACCATGTTCGAGGTTCTCATATAAAGTTTTCATATATCACATAAAGTTTCCATACATTACATAGATTTACATAGGGTTTAGGGTTTAGGGTATGAATCCTTCGTCGCGTATGTCGATCCCTTGCCTATGATCGCTTCTTAGGCCGTAACCATGGAGCATCTTCTTTGCTTAACGGGATGCTTGGGTTAGTTTTCACGGTGAAGGGCGGAATTTCATCAAACTTATCATAATCTGCTGACATGTCTGTCTTGTCCTCGACTCCCGCGATGTTTCTTTTCCCTGAAAGAAATATGTGACGCCTGGGCTCATCGTCTGATGTATTCGTTTCCTTATTTTTTCTTTTTTTCGGTCTAGAGGACATGTCCTTCACATAAAAAACCCGAGCCACATCATTGGCTAGGACAAATGGTTCGTCTCTGTAACCAAGATTCTTGAGATCCACTGTTGTCATTCCGTACAGCTGGTCTACCTTTACCCCTTCTCCATTCATGTTGACCCAACTGCACCGAAACAAAGGGACCTTAAAAGTAGATCCATAGTCAAGTTCCCATATCTCCTCTATGTAACCATAGTATGTGTCCTTTTTCCCATTCTTGCATGTTGCATCAAAGCGGACACCACTGTTTTGGTTGGTGCTCTTTTTATCTTTGGCAATCGTGTAAAATGTATTCACATTTATCTCGTACCGTTGGAAAGTCAATACAGTCGCAGATGGTGTCGCGGCCAACAAGTAGAGCTGATCTCCAATAGTGGTGTCATTCATGAGATGTAATTGCAACCAAGTGCCGAAAGTCTCCATGTGATTTTCTTTAATCCAGTAGTCATCCTTCCCCGGGAACTTGGAGCGTACAACATTCATGTGTTCCTCGATATACGGAGCCACAAAGGTAGAACTTTGTAGAACTATGTAGTGTGCTTGATTCAAAGAATGTCCATCCCTAAATATCATTGCTTTCTTTCCTAGCGTGCCTTTTCCACTCAGTCTCCCCTTATACCGTGATTCAGGAACACCAATCGGCTTAAGGTCAGGAAGAAAGTCTACACAGAACCCAATGTCCTCCTATGTTCCATAGCCCTTGTAGATGCTTCCTTCTGGCCTAGCACGGTTACAAACATATTTCTTTAAGACTCCCATGAACCTCTCGATGGGGAACATATTGTGCAGAAATACAGGACCGAGAATGGAAATCTCTTTGACTAGGTGAACTAAGAGATGCATCATAATATTGAAAAAGGACGGGGGGAACACCAACTCAAAACTGACAAGACATTGGACCACATCCTTCTGTAGCCTTTCCAGACTTTCTCGATCGATTACCTTCTGAGATATTGCATTGAGGAATGCACATAGCTTCACAATGGCTAATCGAACATTTTCCGGTAGAAGCCCCTCAATGCAACCGGAAGCAACTGTGTCATAATCACGTGGCAATCATGAGACTTCAGGTTCTAATTTTTTTTCTCTGCCATATTTATTATTCCCTTTATATTTGACGAGAAGCCACCCGGGACCTTGATACTGTAAAGGACTTCAAAAAAGATTTCCTTCTCTGCTTTGGTAAGAGCGTAGCTGCTTAAGTATGCACGTCCTTTATCAGTATGCTTGTTGTATGGGTCTTTGATACGTTGCTGGTCCTCCCGTGCTTCTGGTGTATCTTTTGTCTTCCCATACACGCCCAGGAAGCCTAGAAGGTTCACGCAAAGATTCTTCGTCACGTGCATCACGTCGATTGAAGAACGGACCTCTAGGTCTTTCCAATACTCAAGATACCAAAATATAGATTTCTTTTTCCACATGGCCGTGTGTCCGGTAATGGGGTCTTTCGGAACAGATTGACCGCCAGGACCCTTTTCAAAGATTACTTCTAGGTCCTTCACCATACCAAATACATCAGCACCTTTAGGGAGCTTAGGATTCTTCCGGTAATCTGCCTCACCGTTGAAATGCTTGC